>JAODLD010000045.1:11223955-11235885 GCA_026781065.1 Mormyrops boulengeri | reverse complement strand
CCCCCCCCCCCCCCCCCCCCCCCCCCCCCCCCCCCCCCCCCCCCCCCCCCCCCCCCCCCCCCCCCCCCCCCAAGGGAACAGAACCAGACAGGAAAGTTCTGGATGGGAAGCCAGACTACTTAATCTGCCTTGGCCTTATGAAAACTGTTGTTTACTCTAAAAATGAAACCCCCAAACTCTATATGACTGCAGAAAAGTACCCCTTTAAACAGTGTGCCACCATCTTGTTAGATTTCTTTGTAAATTCTGTGCACAAATCTTTTATATTTACACCATGAACCTCAGAGATTTTCGCAATTTAGGAAATGACTATTTTTCTGCTGCTTCATTTCTTTTTTTCTTGCAGCACAAAACGGAACCATTACTTTCACAGTTTACTGTTGTTTCTGCCTACTGATCAGAAGGTGCAGCTTTGGAAGAAAAAAAACGGGCGGAAGTTACAGAGTGTTAAAGAATTCAGTCCTTTTCTGTCATTCGGGTTTTTACAATACAGTCTCATTGTTTGATGAATTATAAAAATTACATATTAAATATGGAGACACACATAAAGCACCTGAGGCTCAGAGCTGCACTGCAGCCTCCAACCTCCAGGGGCATCAAACACACCTCCGAGCAGAAAATGTCCCCACAATGTGATCAACACCAGTTTCCTGGTCTCCATAAGGGAAAACTCTATTTTATAAAAATCCGTGACTGCAATGAAAGAATGCAAAAACTCTTGTATTTTGTTTGCTTACTCGTGGTTATGGTTAGGGCTGGGTGAGGGTTAAGGTTGTCATAGTTAGCATTAGCATTTTTCCCATAGAAATGAATTAGCGGTCCCCAAAAAGATATGATTACACGACTGTGTGTGTGTGTGTGTGTGTGTGTGTGTGTGTGTGTGTGTGGAATATGAACGTTCTCACATTGATTATGTTTCATCTGGCTTCCTGTTACTCCAGCGACATATGTGTCTGTGTGCCCTGCCCTGCACCATCGCATCCAGGCTGTCACCTGTCTCATTCCCTGTACCTCCTGGTATTAGCTCCTGGCTCAAAATTATGCTTTGTAATGGATTAATGGTTATTAAAGGCAGACTTACAAAAGACCTATCTTATTAACATGAAACACAATTGGTTGCCATAATAACTTTATTAGCAAGGTGCTGAACACCGTACACAGCCTCAGGCAGAAGGGGTTCCCCTAAACCACACACCCTTGCAGTCATATTTCCTGCCTGTCAATACTTACCTCGTCATCTGGCAAGACTCCTAGCAGCCAGTACTGACAGGACATGAGCCACTGACTGATCAGGCGAAAGACAAGGTTTTATAACTAAGCAAAAACAATTGACTAAAGGGAAGCAAAAAACAGGACCAGGAACTGGAAAACAAACTGAAAGTCAGAAGCAGAGCCAATCAAACAGACCCACACTGCAGAACCAGAACCAAATCAGAGAGCAAAAGAACATTAGCTGACTCAAAACGCACATCAAGGGCCCCAAACACCGAAACTAAGCAGGCAAAACGAAAGCGCAAGACTACACAAGCAGAGACTGATCAGAATGGTCTTAGATACATTAATGGCAGATGTCGCTAATGAGACATCAGGATCATTAGGAGGTGGCTGTGGCTCCTGGAAGGACCATGCTTGCGTCAGGTGGCTAGTGAACTGGATTCTGAAGCAGATGGGACAGTTGTCTTTCCATATTCTTATTGTATCAGAGGGGAAATAAACTGCTAGACAATGACATTAGATTTCCCATTGGCTGAGCATTGTTATGACAGTCAAATCATGTCCTAAGTGAACCAATTGAACTAGAAATATTGTTTTCGTATGTTTCTCCAAATTTGAATGTGGAAATAGACCCCACTGTTGTGTAACTGAGCATGACCCACCAGCCTCCTACCAAAACTCATGGCTGTTGGCACGTTCCCCTTTGATGTCCGACATATTGCAAAGCTCAGACAAGCCCCATGTGAGCTGCTGCTTGTTTGTCTGTCTGGTACGGACGCTAGCAGACTTGGCCCGGGAACTGAGTATTTCTTAACTCACGCAGACGACATCGGTGCACTCTTCTGGATTTCACGTGCAAATAAGATGCTGCTCGATTCACAATGCCTTCCCTACACTTTGTGCCCAACAAGGCTGAACCGAATTGACTAAAAATGGCATTAATACTAGTTCAGGACAAGCACTTCTTCCATCCTAAAGTCCAGCTGACTCTTTTTTAACAATTAATCCGTGTGTCCTGATGCTATCAGAATTTCTCTGTTTCATAATAGCCTTAAAACCAGATTAAATACAGTGGTCTGTAAGTACCCCACAGATTAATGGGGGCGTTAATGGGACGTCTACAGGACCTATAAAGACATTACTGGAGTACAAAGACTGTAAAGATATTCCTTAGATTGGTGTTGCCTGGCAACAAGGCAAACACATTTATCTTAAACACAGATTTAGAGGATTTTCGCATGAAGTGGCGCCAGTCTGCTCAGCTTGTGGGTGATGATATAAACTGAACTGGAAAATGTACTGCTGCAGTAAAGGGACAACGGAGGGCGCTCTGTGTTTCCCGCTGCCTTAATCACTAGTCAAAAAGTTGAGAGTCTGTACCTGGAAGCGGCAGTGCAGCAGAAACATCTCACAAACGTGTCTGACGGCATGACTTTATTTCCACTGGCTATTAGATCATATTCACATTTTCATTTTGATTTATCTTTATGTAGCACCCTTCAAAATCTCTTAACAAAGGCTGAATTGCATTCTACACTGCCTGGCCATAAAAAAAGTCCCCATTTCAATTTTTCACTGGACCGCCTTTAGCTTTGATTATGGCACACATTTGTCCTGACATTGTTTCCACAGGCTTATGTAACATCTCACCCTTTATTTTCATCCAAATTTGCATTCATTTCTCACCGAGATCCTGCATTGACAGGTGAGCTGAACCACTCCATAAAGCCTCCTTCAGCACATCCCAAAGACCTTCAAAAGGGTTAAGGTCACAACTCTGTGGTGACCAAGTCATACGTGAAAATGATTCCTCCTGCTCCCTGAACCACTCTTTGACAATTCGAACCCAATGAATCTTGGCAGTCTTGTCCCCATGCCAACAGGGAAGAAAAAATCCATTGATGATGGATGGAGGTGTAACCTGGCCATAGATTCAGGTACTCAGCTGACTTTACTTTACTGCTACATAATGTTGCTGAGCTGTAATAATGATATGGTCATTGGCTCTTAAGTATTTGCGGATAGAAATTCAAATGATGACTATGTTTTTAATGTAGAATTAAACAGCAACAGAAAATATATAATCTCAGTAGGAATTTCAGTGGGAAAAAATCTGGAAGACAACAGAAAAAAGAAAACAAAAGCTTTTATGTCAGTTATAGAAGGGAAAAACACTGCAAGGAATTTGTGTTTGGTGGTGTGTGGCTCTGTGCCCATCATCAGAAGGTCACTGGTTCAAATCCCCTAGTTGGAAGAGTGATTTCCCTCTATGGACCTGCTGATACTGCTTCTGGAGTTAAGAAACATAGTGGGTTCCTACTTATACTGAGGTATGACAGACATTCATAAACACATAAAGCTACTTGTAGAGCAGTGCATTATTCAGGGTAAGATAGACTTAAATAGCAGGTTGTCTGTCTACATTTAAACAACACCAAGGGGGCAGACTGGTAGAGAGAGCTCTTGCTAAAGGCCTTATTGCCTTCTGTTTGTTCAAGGAATTGCAAGGTCTGCATTCTGTGAACTGGGTCTGCACACTTCATTCTAGAAATGCAGCGATGTGACATTTTAATGGCGTATGAATGGGTAGGCTGGCTCTGCAGGAACACGCAGTGAGTGATCAGACCCTCAGAACCGGTGCAATGGGCTCATAGTTTTGGCTTCTGGTTACAATTCTCGCTGCAGAGGTCTTGGGTTTGCCAATGGTGTGCAGTTTGTGTTCATTGTTCGGTGGTAATGGCTCTAGACTCACAGGATTTCTAAGCTTCATACAGTGGATCATGGAGAAAGGCATTCTTAATTGACCTGGTACCTCCAAAAAGCAGAAGTGCAGTTTTTTTTCCAGTTTAAACATAGGTCGTTTTCACTTATCTTTTTCTTCTTTCGAAAAAGGCTACAGTATCGGCTAGTTTAATTAAAAAGTCATGTGTAATTGACATTAATTGGCATTAATGAATGGTTGCTCTTCCCAGGATGGAGCACAGGAAGCACGTTTATATGAAACTAGAGCATCACTTTCCTGTAAAAACTAAAATTAAAGGGTAGATGGGGGCACTAAGGAGCAGGCTAATCACTTAAGATAGTTTCCATTAAGCTTAAGGCATTGTGCCACACATGCTTTAAAGTACTTTAAACAGCAGTGTGATTAATGGGCAGAGCTAAAAGTAAACATTACACAATCCGACGGAAAACACACATTTAGCCCTGCACAACACAGACACTGTTGTTACTGGAGCATAACCTTCAGAGCAATGTTATGGTCATGTATTTTTTATGGTAATGTTAGAATTAGATTAATGAATTTGGTCCCTTTTAATTTTTTGATTTAAAGATCGGTTTGTTCACCCTAATCGCTGGTCGGCTACTAATGGTCAGCAGTGTGACATGCCACACTAACCGTGTTAATTTAGTGATAAAACCGTGCGGATATTAACACAAACCTTCGATATCTACCACGTAAGAATTTCACTCGGATGATTGAATTCATTTTCTGAAGAAAAATAAGTTCCATGCCTAAGGCCAAAATACCTAGTTAGTTTTGGTGGTGCTGCTGTGTTGGTTGTCTGTATGAAACAGGATCACAGGGCGCCACGCCTTAAGACTTTATTTGAAACGGCTCTATTGAAACGCTTTAACTTTGCTCCCCAAAACATCATCAGCCGGAGATCTTGCACTTATGTTTGACACGAGCGCCACCTTATGGAGTTAATACCAATTTTCAGTGCTTTGTCGTATTTACATTTTTATTTGTACAGTTCTGTTTTTTGTATCTTATAAACAAAATAATATTGTTTTAGAAGTGAAATTATATAAATTCTATCTATCTATATATCTATCTAAATTTCTCTTTTAAAATGATATAATATAGACCTGCTACCTTTTTTCGCGTGACTTTTCTTATATTTCCAAAAATTCCAATGAAATAAATAACAAAGATGCGCGTTTGATGTCACGGTGTAGCGTATTTATTTGTGTCTTTTATTTAACGCAACTTGTACATTTATCCAGCTGCATACAGCAAAAGCATCAGTTAAGTCAATGGAATCTTCTGTTTAACACATCGTATAACTAGTATATATGGCACATAGAAAAAAATAAAAAAGATAAGACAGTGGTCATGTTATCCGTCTTATTGCAAATAAACTGTAGCTGGCTGAATTTTTACCTCAAATATAAAATGTCAAAACTGAAAAAAACACAATTTTGTCTTGGGAGTGAACTGCCTACTTTTCTGACTAGACCGCCCTGTCTAACTATGTAGAGGATTTCACTTGAATTTAAGGAAGTGTTTGAAATATAATCCCCGACTAAATAAACATTCCAAGATCCAGCGCCTCTACCTCAACCAAAAACATGCAGATCAGAAACAAGTTAACAGTGCTAATTCTTAAAGTCTCCATCATTTCAGCCATCAGAAGGAAAGATATGTTCCCCTACGGAACACTTAACAAGGATTTTACACTTCACGAGGGAGACGACAGAATCTCTCGGATTCCCAATCTGAAGCAGCCGATGTATTTTTACGGATCACGATTCAGCAGTTTATATGTAAGTGAACAAATTGTGTCCGATGGGCTGTGGCAGTCCCCCTATGACCAGCTTCTTGTCTTTGTACAGGTGGCCACCAACGGCGTCATCTCCACCCAGGTCCCACCCCTGGAGGCTCAGTACGTGGACAGCGGCTTTCCCCTTGCCTTCGCCGTTATTGCGCCATTCCTGGCTGACCTCGACACCAGCCAGGGGAAAGGGACTGTCTACTATCGCTTGGAGGATACATGGTGTATCTTGCAGCGGGTCGCGAAGGAGGTCCGGAGGGGCTTTCCCGAGGCTCAGTTCGTGCCCTCCCATGCTGCCATTATCACCTGGGAAGATGTTGCATCTTATGAAGAGGTTACCACCCACTACAGTGCATCTAGTATGGTGAGTATGTTTCACGTGGATTTTGGGTTATCAGTGACTGTTCTGTGAGGTTTACTGGACATTAACTTAAGCAGTTAGGGTGAGTAGGCTGTAGTTAAAATCGGCCTCTTGCTGATAATTTGTTTTCTGGAAAAATTTACAGAATCATCTCAATGTTTTGAATTCCAGCTTGATACCATGTTATACACATGAATGTTATATACGCTACATAGAAGAGAAAATAAAGTATTGCTAAACACCTACGTTAACTGCAAAGGTTAACTGTTCCATTTTGGCTGGTGTCCCGACTTAAAAAATGTTGAAACTAGTTATTGGTCATTGATATGCTGTTTTTACATTATCTGAAATTCTGAACGGATGCCAGCAGTGAAAATGTGTATAGCTATAAAGCATGTTGTCAAAATCTGTCAAAATACTTTGTGGCATTTGTTTAATTCCTGGGAGCAGTCAGGAAGGCTGACAGATTAGCCGGAGAATAACTCTCTGCAGGATTAGTTTGACTTTGAATGTACACTGCAAGTAGACAAGTTTATATTGATGGAATACACTAAGGCTCTGTCACAGGTGAAATAATTTAATTTCCTTTGTTCTAGCTGAACACATTTCAGGTGGTGTTAACCTACAATGAGACAGAATCATACGCATTGTTCCTGTATCCAGAGGGTGGATTGCAGTTCTTTGGGACAAGGCCGAAGAACCCCTACAGTACTGGCTTGGAAATCCCAGCCCGAGTGGGATTTAGCAGGGGGGGAGTTTCCGCTCTCACAGTTCTTCGCAGGGAACAGCTTTATTACAGCGTTGCCGACACAGAGCGATCTCTTAAGGACCTCTACCAGTGAGTCTCTGACCTAGCATGGGCGAGTTCAGGAAGCATGGGAGTGCCTGATCTGCTCGGAAAGACGTCAGTAGTTAAAGTCTGTCGCCTAACACTGATGTTCAAAAGTCATGCTGCACATAGTGTTGAGCACATGGCAGCTTTGCTCTCTTGGGCAGCATATTGCTGTTGGCCTGTTAATGAGGGTGGCATCCTAATGTTTCTGATGACAGTAACACATACTGTATATGGATGTGTAATAGCACGACCGGGTTGTTGTATAAATAATGCGTAAGTTTAAATAGTCTGAAGAGAGGAAGCTGTTTATAACAACAGCGTTAAGCTGAACAAAGAAAATTTATCATAAACATGAATACATGTTGGTAATTAGTGGTAAAATGCCACTGTACTGCTGTGATTTTGACCCAGTTTTCGTTCTCAGGCAGGGAAATGCAGGCCGTCCAGGAGTCTGGATCTTCCACATTGGTAGTAGACTATCTTTCCAGAACGTGGTCTCTGCAACAGCACCAGCAAGTCAGGAATCATCCAGTGTCGACTACAGCAGGATGGACAGTGCAGAGACACTGGCCTATAACCTCCTACACGAAGACTCGTCCATCTCATCATCACATCCTCATCTCCCGTCTAAGGTTCTGCCTCCATTGTTGCCAGAATTTTTGAGGCAAGAACTCTTCATCTCCAGTAGGGGTTTGCATGAGCCTAAAGTCCACCTCACTGGACATGGTGGGGAGCCTGCCCTCCATCTTCCATCTGATACATTTAGTGGGGAAGAAGACCTGGACTCAGGGTCTGGAGGTGAGCTTGTCATTGAGTGTGAAACTAAATGGAGACTCATTTCTGTCTCAATGAGATCAAGACCTGGTATTAAGGCAGGGGAGTATTTAATTGAAATGACCATTTCATTTACCGGAGGTGGAAAGTTCAGGCCCATAAAATTAAACATCCAGATCAAGATTTTGTTTCAGCCAACCAGCTGAGTATAAAAAGTCACAGTCACAGAGTACTCAACTCATTGGTTGAAACAAAACCTTGATCTGGATTTGTACTTTCTAGACCTGAACTATCCAACTCTGTCATTTAGTTGATCTTGATATCATGCTATGTCATTTCATCACTGCTCAAAATGCATTATCACTGTTTAGCAGAGTTTAATCCTTTGTTCCCTCGTTCCGTGCTGTTTTCAAATATAACACAGAAATCAAGGAGACGTGTGCCTGGTCTCAGTTTCATTGCTCACAAGATGGCTACTGCATGGATTATCCCACAGGATGCTGTTGCCACTGTCAGTCTGGCTTCTATGGTAACGGGCAGCAGTGTCTGCCAGAAGGTGAGGTTCACGTGATGACGTCATCTGCCCCTCGAACAGAGTAGATGACTGCTCCAGTTAGGAACTGACTTTTCTGCAAATTCACTTGGCAGTGTGTTGATGTCTTGCTTTCCAGGCTTGCCCCAGCGTGTCAGTGGTAAGGTGAGTGGCCTTGTGTTCGTGGGGGACACTCCAGTGAAGCTGGCCAGCGTGGACCTGCACGCGTATGTCATGGTAGTGGACGGTCGGATCCATGCAGCCATTAGCCGGATCCCTGAGCCAGTCGGGTGGGCCTTGTTACCAGTAGTCCCCACTGGAGCGGTCTTTGGCTGGCTGTTTGCTTTGGAGCAATTTGACCATCAGAATGGTTTCAGTATCACTGGTAAGGTTTTGAGCTATTTCATTACTGATATTACATGTATATGTCTTGCAGGAACTTCTGTCCAGAGAATGACACATCTAATGCATATTTTTACCGTAATCCATTTAGGATATTTGCACTTTGCCTCTTAGGAACATAAAGCCTTCAGCTCTAAGGAAAATGCTTTGTATGACCCATTTCCTCCTCTGGCTCAGGTGCTGAGTTTACATGCCACACAGAAGTAATTTTCTACCCGGGCAACAAGCATCTCACTTTTGTTCAGGAGGCCCGAGATCTGGACTCCCACGGATACCTCAGCATGGACACCCTTATATACGGCGACATACCTAGTCTGCCACCTGGTACCATGGTGAATATCAAGCCCTACAAAGAAATATACCATTACCACACATCAGGTACACCTAACGCCCATTCTCAGTTATCTTTTGCAATCAGTGCCAGCTGTGAGTGAGGTGATGATCAGTTTAGAGTATTTTGGGTAATGATGTGTGTCTCCATGGTCCAGCAGCAACCTCCAGGTCGGTACGAGAGTACACAGTTCTTTCACCCGAGGGTGGGTCAGAGACCTTCTCCTATCAGATACATCAGAATGTGACCTTCCGGCACTGCCCACACGGGCCCTGGGTGAGCCCCGAGATCCAGCAGCTCAGCATAGAGCTGGTTATGGTCCTGTATGAGGAGACGGAGAGAGCACTTCGATACATGATGTTAAGTAAGGTTGGCCCTGTGGAAGGTGAGGTTCCAGTCAAATATGGGTCTGTGGTTTGTACATGGTGAGATAGTAACTCTGAATGGACTTTTTACCCAAAATACTAAGTATAATATAAATGTAGGACTTGTTAATGGCTTGTGGGAGCGTTACTTACAAAAAAATGTTCTGTGGGCAGAAAAAATGATTGATTCAGAGAGATAACCAATGAGATTGTAGAGGAGGTGGGCCCAAGCAACTATAGGAGGCAGGAGCAAGGCAATCTCATTGGTTATCGCTCTGAATCAATCATTTTTCATTCTGCCCTCAGAACATTTTTCTGTAAGTAAAACTCCCATGAGTTAGATAATGCATGGAAGCTGTACCTCATATAATAGGACACCACAGTATATTATATTATATAGTATAGAATATTAGAAATTCATATTAATGGAATATACTATGATAGGTGTTACGTAGACGTAGAGTAACATTAGTTAATGATTACTGGTAATAATACAAAGAAATAAGGAAATGGGCAGGAGATAACAGCCATACTCATGTGAGTCTGAATAAAATAAGAATCGTGATTTTATTAACCCAGATTTGAGATTGCGATTTTATCTCACGATTCTTGAGCAATATATTTCTCTTATGAAGATACAAAAACAATACATTAGACTCGCGAAATATCAGTTAACACACCTAAATTGCCGGCCAAAATTTAAACGTTATCAATATTCAAACTTAGCAGCATCAGAGCCAAAGACACAAGCACTGAAATAATGGAGATGACTGCACTGAAAGATCAGCCATTGGTCTAAAGGCCACATGTTTATAATTTATTATTAAGTCTGGCCTGTAGATCAATCTTTTGTTTTCCACAGATTAAAAAAAAAAAATGTAATACCCTGCGGTGTGTTGGCGACTGCCCAGGGTTGGTTCCTGCCTGCGCCCGTTGTTCCATAGGCTCCGGTCCCCCCGCGACCCCAGTTGGGTTTGAGCGGTTTCAGAAAATGGATGGATGGATGGAATGTAATGCCATTCCGCTAATCTGCGCCCACAACCTCAGCTGCTCCACCAAATAAAGAGAAAATATTAGCTTATCCTGTTGTGGTTCAGCTTTATATACTGTGATACAGTATAATATTATGGTATATTCAAACTTGTCTTGTGTGAATTTACAAGGATAGGTTGCTTTTTGTAAGGTCAATGGATTTGAATGTGTAGTACTTTTTTACTTTTGATACTTAAGTACTTTTTAAACAAGGTATTTTTTACTTTTACTTGAGTAACATTTTGGTGTGGTGTCTGTGCTTTTACTTAAGTATGAACATTTCCCCTCTCTGGTCGCTTCGGCTCACATCAGGTATAGCTATTCTCTCACTAGCTGTGCGGCAGAGAGGTCAGCCACGGAGAGGTCAGCCGCGGAGAGGTCAGAGTTGAATTTGGTTTAACTTTGAGCGCAGCATCAAAACGGAAATTCTGAGCGGAACAGTTCACCCGAGGCGGCGTGACACAGGGTTATGAGTGAATGTTCAGCTCCCTGAAGACTTGGAACGCCCACCGAAGGGGCACCGCTCGATACTCATCGTGTAAAAGCTCCCTTACATACTACTTGGGATAATATTGGAAGTTTAAACTTGCTGAGAGTCATATCTCCAAGAAAAACAGTATCATAATTTATATGTGCAAGAGTGGAGGTTACCTGAGAAGCAGTGACCTTTGCACTTTGACCTTCTACCCATTCTCAGAGCTCCAGCTGGTGAATCCTTGTGTCTCAGAGAACCATAATTGTCACTCGGAGGCACTCTGCCTTCCTGGCCAGGGGCAGCGATTTCACTGCCAGTGTCCCCTGGGATACCACGGGGATGGGCATAGCTGTTATGGTAAGAGTGACGGGACCCTGTGGGGGGTGGGGGCATTCAGGAAACATTTCCGTATGGATGCTTGTAGGTTAGAAGCCATAATGAGCATTAGAAGATGATGTCAATGAGCACTGATGTTGAACACCAGAAAGTAACTGTAGGAGTCCAGGTACAAATTCCATTGTGCTCAGAAGGTCACCAGTTCAAGCCTGACCTTAGTAAAGCTCCCTGGATGGCTGACCTTCACTTACATGCTTGCTGTCACCTATAGAGAGCAATATTGGTGAAAAAAGAATTTCCCCATTGGGATTAATAAAGTATAATCATTTCATACTTACTCATGGCAAAAGCCTTCTGCATCCTCATTCCAGGAGTTACAGTCTGTCTGCATTGCATCATCTTGGTCCCTCTACTGTTACTGGGTTGCCACCTCTAATGAATCTAGTGTGATACTCACACTTTCTGATTCTTGCACAAGAAATCTTACAGCAAATTTATATTATTCCATCATAAACCTAAAATTTGCTACCTCAAAAGCACTGGGGTACAGATTATTTTATTTACGAGTTAATAAAACTTTTGCATAAATGAGTGTGCAGTCTTGCCTCGATCTGAAAATCTCACGCCAGCCAGCTGACCAAAGTTGGTGACACTGTTGTTGTCCCTGACGGGGGGGGGGGGGGGGGGGGGGGGGGGGGGGGGGGGGGGGGGGGGGG
>JAODLD010000045.1:11188817-11223945 GCA_026781065.1 Mormyrops boulengeri | reverse complement strand
CCCGGACTCCCCCCCCCCACCCCCACCCCAGACGTGGATGAGTGCATGGAGGGCCTCAGCGACTGCGGGGATCACTCTGTGTGTGTGAACGCCCCAGGTGGCCATCACTGCCAATGTCACAGCGGGTTTGAGTTTCACTTCGACGAACAGGCCTGCGAAGGTGAGCACGAGTGGCTGAATTTGACTGCCTTCAGGATACAAAGACATAAAGCAAAGCTGCCAGCAGTTCATAAACAAATCTGTTAAGGGCCATTATTCAAAACCATGCATAATGCAGAGCATGTACTTCCCATCCTGCCCAATGGTATTTTGGTGCCTGTGTTTGGAGGTGACACTGTTCATTGAGTATTAATACATGTAACTCTGCCTTGTTTACTCTGTGACAGATGTTGATGAGTGCCTCTCCCAGCCGTGCCACCCCCGGGCCGTGTGCTCCAACTACCCAGGCTCCTTCGAGTGCCGCTGCCGTCCCGGTTTTGAAGGCGATGGCGTCACATGCCTGCAGCAGCACAGTAAGCATTTATACAGTCCCATTCGCCCTAAGCTCCATGACATTTACTCTGGACAGATGAACGTCTACTGATTTTTTCTTTCTTGTTTCTTTCTGAGTTACTTGTGTTAAATTCCAATAAATTCCAACTTCCAGGAAAACACCCTTGAGTCTAATTCTTAATAGAATTCCTACAGTTTGTTCATATGAAAATGTTTTATCCAGCCTAAAATGTAGACTTTATTATTATGTTGGTGGTGTTTTTCATTTGTTTAATATTATTACTGCTGGAGAATTAGCCCCTACATGACCTGCACTAGCTGGCGGTGTGGCCTTGATCTTTTTAACGATTGCAGTGGGGTTAAGGTCAGGCGACTGTACAGTCTGCATCTTCACTTTAAACTTCCCTTTAACTTTCTTCCTCTTCAAATAGCTCTTACAATGGACACATTGCTTGAAATTTAACCAGGAATGCTAAACTACAGGGTAACTTCTGACTGGCAGTGTTGCTGTGTTCCACGGTCCTTGTCAGAATGCTCTGCATGCTCTTTTTGTTGGGCTTTTCACTGTGAAGTGGACCGGAGAAACTGGCAACTCGTACAAAGACAACACAACACAAACAGACTTGCCCAGGGGCATGAAATCCAGCATTTAAGCCACAAATACTACTGGTCAGGAACACAACAGGGAGCAAACATGTAAATTATATTCCTCTTAGAGGCGCCGTTTGCGCTTTGCCTTGATGTAACGTTTAAGTTGATTTGTCCAGCGCTGTTGAAGCCAAGCCACATCTATATTTGAGATAATTATCCAGTGGGATGGACACAGGCTATATTTGCTGCCCCTGAGGCTGTACATGTGAATCTCTGCCTTTATACATTTTAACCTGCCTTCTGTTGCACTCTCAGGGGTATCAGAAATGCCTGATGCTGAGGACAAGCACACAGAATTAACTCTGTTTTGTAACAAAAATCAGCCTTTGTAGGCCAGGCCAAGTGTTACATGTATAACAGATTGAGTCTTTTTTTTGTTCTGTACATTCTAATATGAAATGACTGAAATCCGCAGGAGATTCTGTTGCACGGATCATGCCGCCGGTTTGGATTTTGCTCGGTGTGCCTGCGGCCTGGAGTGAGCAGGAGCAGGAAACCGCCTGTGGGCGCCAGCGAGACGAGCTGACGGCGCAGAATGGGGACCAGGGAAGCCCACACCGGTACCTGCCGCAGTGTGACTCCCTGGCCCAGTTCAGCCCAGTGCAGTGCCACCGTAGCTCCTGCTGGTGTGTGGACGGGGAAGGCCAGGAAATCATCGGGACACGAACTCAGGATTCCGTCACACCTCCCTGTGAGTCAGCCTGCCCCGGTCAAAAGGCCTCCATGGTACAACTCACACTCAGGTCCCCTACACAGAGTCCATTCGCAGAAGTGTAAGCATGCACAGTGCAGTGAAGACGTCAGCTAAGACGTTGTACCATGGAGCTACATGTAAATATGTTTATATTGTATAAATCACCAAATATCATCTTTGTGTGTATATATGCATACAATGCCTAGCCAAAAAAAGTTTGAATTTAAATTTGCACATACTTAAGAGCCAATTATTGGATCATTATTACAGCTCAGCAATGTTATGCAGCAATAAAGTGAAGTCTGCTGAGTACCTGAATCTACTGAATAGGCAGGTTATCCCATCAATGATTTTTGTTCTTTCCTAATGGCATGGGGATATTCCACGATGATAATGCCAAGATTCATTGGACTGAAATTATCAAAGAGTGGTTCTGGGAGCATGAGGAATCATTTTTACACGTGATTTGGCCACCACAGAGTCTTGATCTTAACCCCACTGAAAGCATTTGAGATGTACTGAAGAAGACTTTATGGAGTGGTTCAACTCACCTATCACCAATACAAGATCTCAACCAGAAATTAATGCAAATCTGAATGAAAAAAATGTTGAGATGTTGAGTAAGCATGTGGGAACAATGCATTGATGAATGTGCACCATAAGCAAAGCTGAAGGCGGTCCAATGAAACGTTAAAGTGCGTGATTAGTCTGCTCACAGAGCTGCATTTCATGTACATGTGACAAATAATGCTCTTGACCTGACTAGGTATTGAGACTGTGGCCCCACCCCTGGAGCGACACCAGCCTCGCCCTACCATGACCCTCCCCCTGGCCTCTTCTGCTGTCTTGTACACCCAGGGCCACCATATTGGAATTGTGCCTCTCGATGGGCCTCGCATGGATAAGGAGTCTGCCTCATCACTACTCTGGCTGCAGGTGACAGTACACTGGCTTGTCCGTGAACTTTATGGAAAATTGGGACCCACTTCTAACAGCGGAATGAGGTGATCTAGGAGAAAAGGACATGGGTTTCTGGCCATAGGGTTGATGGTTTGAGTATCTGGTTGGCACGGCCACCTATGGCCCTGAACAGGGCATTTGACCTTAATTGTTTCAACCAAAAGTATTAAACCTTGTACAAAGCATTTGCCAAAGTAGCCAGTATTCTGTTAAATTGCACAGATTAATCTCCAGACCCAGTGACTAATGATGTTATTATTTGAGTGAAAAAGATCTCAGTGGTGTTATGCTATTGGTTGGTCACTGTTAGGTCTGTCTGCTTGATTTGTTGACCTGATATTAGTGGTTGGTCACTGTCCAGTCTGTCTCTTCTGACCTCAGGGCTCCATTGTAGTCGGAATCGGCTATGACTGCCAGGAAGGGATGGTATACTGGACCGACCTGGCAAAACGGACCATAAGCAGAGCGAGACTGGAACCTGGGGTGCAGCCAGAGACTCTCATCAGCACAGGTGAACCTGAGACTACAAGAACCCCTTCAGCACACCTCACATACGCAGAACCACTAACACACTATACTGGGTGTTTCGACATGTTCTCCTTCGACCCAGTATTGCTGACAAGCTTATAGAAAAGGTTCACATCAGAAATAAAAATAACTACTTACAGTCAGCCTCAATCAGCCAGCTAACAGTGCATTTCCTCTTTGGACTTAATACAGAGGGCGGCATGGTGGTGCAGTGGTTAGCACTGTTGCCTCACACCTCTGGGACCAGGGTTCAAGTCTCCGCCTGGGTTCCATGTGTGTGGAGTTTGCATGTTCTCCCCATGTCGTTGTGGGGTTTCCTCCAGGTACTCCGGTTTCCCCCCCCCGGTCCAAAGACATGCTGAGGCTGATTGGAGTTGCTAAATTGCCCATATGTGTGAGTGTGCCCTGCGATGGGCTGGCCCCCCATCCTGGGTTGTGTCCCGCCTCGTGCCCATAGTTTCTGGGATAGGCTCTGGACTCCCTGTGACCCAGTGGGATAAGCGGTTTGGACAATGGGTGGATGTATGGATTTAATACAGACACCAACACTATAGCATTGAAGACATTGGTTTAAATAAATTCCAATATGATTAATCAGATCAGTTAATAAATTTACATACAGGCGCTCCTCTACTTACGAACTTTCAGACATACGAACGAAGAGGACTATAAGTCCAAATTGTGTTCATTGGGCTCCCGTTTCCTGTCTGCAGCATAATTTTTTTTTTCTGCGTGCTCATTTTGCCTATTACGACTTCTGGCCGCTACTCCCGCCACGCAGCAGCGTAGAGTGCAAATTGCCTGCACCCTAGTTCTTAATACTTGCGTATACCCTTAAAATGATGTTGAATGACGACATACGAACATTTCAAGTTACGAACGGCCATTCGGAACATATCTCGTTTCGTAAGTAGAGGAGCGTTTGTACTGTATTTTTCAAAATATAATAATACTCCAGTAAAAATGCAGCTGGAAAAAGGGGTGCTGTTTCAGTGTAAATAAATGTGAAAATGCCAGCTTAGATAGCAACCATCTGCAAACTTAAATGTCCAGGGTTGGTCGCACCTGAGGGTTTGGCAGTGGATGCGGTGCGTGGGGTGATCGTCTGGGTGGACAGCGGAGCAGACAGGATCGAGACTTCAGACCTGGACGGCAGGGGCAGGAGGGCCATGTTCCGCGATGGTCTGGTGAACCCGCGAGCCATTGTGGTGGATTCCCGCGGCGGGTAGGTTTCCCGTCCCCAAGTGGCCAGGATCGAAATTGCAGTTAACTGGTAACATAAGCATTGCACTGCACTATGTTCCCGCCTAGGCCACAGCCTCGCGTTTCAGTCAGCAGAGTATAAAACCTGCTTTCAGAAACCTGTGATTTTCGTTAACTTTATTTTATTGACTTTATTTTATTAACAGTACAGCATCCCCAAAGCCTTGTTTAATCAGATTTGTCTAACATGTGGAATGTATGAGTGACAGAACAGACACACATCCTACAGCTGGACTAATAACAGGCTTAGCAGCCACAGCTAACCCACCCAGACAGTGAGAAACAGAGATGAAGACGGTATTTGGGGAGGGTGGGGGCATTCACACTCAAGTTTTAAGCATTCTTTTTAATATTATAGCTGGTATTCAGGGTTCTATTACAAAATATTTACGAGGTCACTGAAGTATATCCTTATGTGATATGATGTGATGTCACAGTAAGGTACGTTTTCCACATGAATAATCACCCACACAAAAGATTAGAAGGGTAGCGAAACCCATGGCAAAGTGGCCCATACAGTGGGCAGGACTGTGACGTCATGCTCCAGGGTTTATTTCCCGCCCCAGACCCTGTGTTTGTGGGGTCTAAACATCTTCCCATGTTTGTGTGCGTATCGGTGTTGGTCATTTCAGGTCCAGAAGCTACAAATACGCACCAAGATTTTGTTTCTACCGACCAGTTGAGTATTCTGTGAATGTGACTCTTTATACTCAGCTGAATGGTATAAACAAATTCTTGGTCTGGATTTGTATCTTCTGGAGCTGAAAGGCCCAACACTGGTGGGTTTCCACCCACGTTCAAATAACAATGAGCTTCACTGGACTAGCGTCTCTGATGGGCTTATAGCGTGTCAGTGTGTACCATATGACAGACTGGCATCCCATCTGGGGGGCTTGGCAGATCTATGTACTGGAGCGACTGGAACCCGGAGGCACCCAAGATTGAGAGCTCCACAGTGGGGGGTCAGCTTCGGAAGGTGCTGGTGCACGACGGCATCCGGCTCCCCAACGCCTTGACCTTCGACGACTCAGCTCGGCAGCTGTGCTGGGCAGACGCCGGTATGAACTCTTTCTATGGGTGTTCACACATGAAGCTTTACAAAGACGACATGACTCATTTAATCTAGGATGTGGGAGAAATGCAGGAAATCGTTGGAAATCCTTTCCTGCTCAATGAAACATAACAGTAACTCTTTTTCTTTTTACTGGAACTGTTGGTTAAATCTTTATTTTTAATTGGGACTTTGAAAATATCCATTTTGTGACTACGCTGTTTTGTTGTATTAGTGATGTATTGCCACTTGCGCGACATCAAAGCCAGAAGGGTGAATTCCCAGCTTATTTCCCATAATAGCAACGCTTCACTGCATATTATTCGCCTTTAGGTTTGCTTTTGTTTCCCAAGAGTATTCACAAGGTGCTGTGTAGCGTTCAAGTAAATAAATTCCTTAGTTGTAGTGAGTATTTCTAAGTAACCCAGCTTTGCTAATGAAATGCATTCACTCAGGCACCAAGGTGCTGGAGTGCATAGCATCCAACGGGACAGGCAGACGGCAGCTACAAAGGAGTCTAAACTACCCCTTCGCTCTAGCAGTCCACGCCGGACACTTCTACTGGACAGACTGGCTCAGGTGCGTCTTAACTACAGACTGTCTCCAACTTATGCCTGGGTTCTGATCCAACAGACGGTTCATTCGAAAGGGATGTATGTCGGAATCGAATAATCGCACTGGTTTTAGGTGTGAGAAAGAGACTGGAAGATGCTTGTGAGGCTGGGATGGTGGCTTTTTCTAAAACTTCGATTGCATGTGCAACTTCTCGTAAGTAACGTGGGTTGTAAGTTGGGGACAGTTTGTATCTGCGGTCAGAGGTAGAAATCTCAGGTCCAGAAAGTAAAGATCCAGACCATGATTTTGTTTCAACCAACCAGTTGAGTATAAAGAGTCACAGTCACAGAGTATTCAGCTGATTGGTTGAAACTAAATCATGGTCTGGATTTTTACTTTCTGTAGCTGAAATTTCCACCTCTTTCTGCCATCTTGCTGATTCGGCCATGCCATGAGTGAGACTGAAGGAGCCTGTTCGAAAGGTACACAAGACGGACCTGGCCTGTTGTCCTAGAATAGGTTCATTATCAGCCAGAGTGAGATTGCTGTACATGTGCAGCACTCTGCTTACACTGTACGCTAGGAGATACACGAGATGCTTCAGATATGGTTTGGATAAGATGATAGCAGCTACATCACACTTATATATCTGGTTTTATCTAGGGATGGCATCCTGGCGATGGACCCAAACAGCAGTCAGTCCCCAGATGAGTACCTGCCTGATCAGAGGCACCACCCATATGGAATTACTGTGGCCTCTCCTCACTGCCTATCAGGTAAGAGTCTAGCTACAGTCTTTCTGAAAGTCCCAGCCTTCTGTGCCCACCCTTACTGCCCACAAGGTGTCGACAGAGATACAGATGGCTGTAAAAGTTCAGCTAATGACATGCTGCTCTTAAGAAATGAACCAAAATTTGTATCGTGAGGTCTATCCAACCTGGGATGTCGACCCTTAAATAGACACTATTGTTTCACCAGCAGATCTATTATTTCTGAGGCAATCGCTGTTGATCTTCCCCCCAAAAGTGGCACCCTTGATGTTTACTTTAGTAATAACCAGTCATGGATGGATCAGTGATTGTTCTGGAATCTTCTATCTTTATGGTAAATCTCACTCAAAAGTTTATTCGAAGAAGGAAACAAACAATGGCTGCAGTCAGAATAACTCATGAGGCAAAGGTCATGTGATGGCAGGCATTTACATGCATTTCGCCAACAGGCCGGTCACGTGACGGAGTGCCACACCCCTTCACTTCAGGGTGGGACGGATGAGGGGGGGGCCGCTGTAACTGTCGAGTGAAGGCTGCAGATGCTCACAACTTGCTCGGCAGAAAACCATGTGGATGCTCAATGGACTTTTAAAAAATTAAATATTGCATTGAAGCTGTTCTTTTTCACAGATCCATTCATCTTTATGTAAATAACACCACCCATCTCTTATAACTGCTTATCCAGCACAGGGTCACAGTGTATAAGACGACAAGACTGTATGATAGCAGCAAGCTTCCTGTTTTCTTCTCCGAATATAAATTAGTAAAGCTTCACAGAATTACCCAGAATGCAGTTCATGGGTTTCCCTGGCAACAAAAGCTCACTGTACAGGTTGGGCAGTTTGTCAGTCTCCATTGCGATTTAAGTGTTGATGAATCAGTCACTTCACGCCACCCTCTTTCGTCCAGCTGCAGCTCCAATCACTGACCTTTGTGTTTCAGCGATGAGATTGGCTCCCTTTTCCTGAAGATGTCATTGGTTTCCGCACCAGCTGTAAATCTGACCCTTCCACAAGACCAAGTCAAAGCTAGATAAACTGGCACTCTGTTAGGCAAAGGCAAAGGACTGATCATCTCTCTCTACTAGATGAGATCCAGTATTCGTTTCAGTTCATGTTTACAATTCAAATGTTGTATGTCTTACCAGGGAGTCCTGTCCACATGGACTCCAATGCCTACTGTGGATCGTAATATTCACACATCACAATGAAAACCTCCATTACATCGGAATTTTCAAGCATCTCCAAAGCCTAGGACAAAATTTTCCACTCCCTCATCCCTGCCCCCTCACTAGAAAAACTGTAGTTTTCAATGTATTTTTAAACTTTGGTCAGGCCCTTAAATACCATGCCCCCCGTGACACAGCTGCTACTGGAAAACGAAACTTACCGTTATCTCTAGAAGGCCAAAAACCACTTCTGACTACACCAATCCTTTCCACCACACAGATTAATAACGGAAATAAGACATACTCTTACTTTGTGGTACGGCAAAACATCAAAGTCTTTATTTTAACAAAGTTGAGTAAACTTGAATGAAAACATTTTTTGGGCAATAAAAAAAACTGGGTGGAATCTGTATCCATGTGCCGCAAAGGTCTCTAAGACGGTGAAGTATGAAACCTCTAGAGGGGATTATGCATACAGTGCAGGGCACGATTAGGGATACAGTGCAGGGCACGATTAGGGATACAGTGCAGGGCACGATTAGGAGTGACTAAAACCTCACATTAAAATAGCCATTTGTTGAATATTAATATTTTAGAATGATTTCCTTAATTCTGCACTTGGTTGCTTGGTGCATTCATGCAAATTGTCAGTCTTAGGTTTAACGACTGCCTGCTTTTATTTCCCCATCCTAAAAGGGATAACTACCCTCTAGTGTTTAGCATGGAAGTTACAGAATATCCTCACACCACACGGGATCTGCACCACTGTGGGAGCCAAGTAACTATTCCAATTTACATAAAGCTGATCACTCCATTATAAAATTCACGACCGAGACAGAAAGTAGAGGGCGCTGATCCAAGCGGGGGGGAAAAAAAAAAAAAAAAAAAAACTCTCTCCATTTAATGCATTTGAACAGACTGACATGAAATGGGCACATGTGAGCTAAGTAATGAGAAGCTGATGTAGCCTTTAACATTTACTGCATTTCTGCTGCAGGAAGTGGGCTAAGGTGCTGCGTGCAGCGCTTTGGCACTCCAGCACGGCGGACCGCGTAGCACGGATGTTAAACGCTTCCACCTCCCACAGACCCAGACGGAACGCTGCTGGGGATCGGAGTAGGCCATTTAACTGGCTGATAAGTGGAAAAACAGACCACAACGAGGGCAGTGGGAAGTCCAGGGCGTGGCGGGGGAGGCCCGCCGCATGGGAGAAAGCGCCGGGCACAGCTCTGCTAGCAGAGATTAAAATTAGAAACATTAGCAAAGAAAGGCAAATGGAAAAACCCAATAATAAAAAAAGAATACTGCACAATACGTCCCTATTAAAAGGAAACTCTGCAGTATTGCTTCCGAAGAGTAACAGTTAACAGTCTCCAAGGGAACATGCGTGGAGTGAGTGGAAGGAAGGGAGCGAAGGAGGGCGGGTGAGCTGCTCCGGGAGGACACACTACACCAAACTCACAGGGCGGCCCCACAAAGACACAACTCTGCCGCCCGTGCTCATGCCCCACCCCCCGGTGGGCCATTCTAGGTACATCTGCAGTACCCATCCTGGCCTCTAGGTGTCCTCCTCCTCCCTGCCAGGACCCTGGAACCTCCTACGCAGAGATTCCTCGTGGAAGTCTTCTTCCCCGAGTTCTGGCTTGCCTCCAGCCTCCTCTTCCTCAGTCTCGTCCTCTTCCTCCTCCAGTTCATCCTCCTGTTGTTTTCTCAACTGAGCCCGTTCCAAGAGCCGTCTCCCTGAAACACAAGAGGGTAATGACACAAGCAAGGAATATTAAGCTTACAAACACATTCTCACGCACACACACCATGTAACTACATGCATACTATGGGTAGTAGAATTGTAAGCAGTCAAGCCTGTTGTTGGACCGGTTTATCTGGCTTGCCTATAGTAACAGACATTTCCCCAAGTATAAATATAAAATAAATCAATATAAAATGACACTTATAACCCAAGGAACAAATATACAGTCCCCTCACTTACTTCAGAAACCCCATGAAACAGAATTTAAGCAAAACTGAGAAAGGCCAGAATAAGCGGATACAGTCAGCAGTTTGAGGCACGGAGTTGTGGATACTAACGCTGGTAGTATCCAGGAGGAGGATCAGGGCGGCGGGAGGAGAAGGCAAAATCCGTGATGATCACCAGGATCTGAGGACGACACAGGGGTATGAGGGGATGAAGGGGACCAGGTACTCTGAGGCTCCAGCTGAATTATAGGTTACAGCGACACTATAAAATTCCAATGGATTAATTATAGTTTGAATATGAATTTTGAATCATGTTTGAATATTGGTTAAAAAGTGACAGCCCTACTACACAGTGGTGGTGGTTGAAGCGGCTTCCCATTGCTTCTGTGAAGCGCTTTGGGCGTCTTTCATTCATTCATTCATTCATTCATTGATCCATTCGCAAACCTTCCAGTCAGCCATTACTAAAATCCATGGGTAGAGCTGCGTGTCTCCCCATCACCCATGGACCGCAAAGAAGCATCTTGGTCTGTAAGACTGTGGCAGCGCGGACTCACCAGACCGAGGGCCAGGCCAGTGAAGAGCACGGCCAAGGTGAAGAGAATGTACGAGCCCCAGGCCGGAAGGCCCAGCTGCTCCGTCAGGTAGCTGTGCCACTGCTGGAGAGGAGAACAAGGCAGAGGAGCCACGGCGTTACCAAGCGACGGAAAGCGCAGCCTTGGACTAGGGCTGCACCAGATCACATCATAATGTACTCGCGATTATATGGTGCTTGCGCAATAACCACCAGGAAATTAGAGGACGGGTGAAACATTTGTCCAGACGCCGGATTTTCAGTACTATCCAGACGGTAGTATTATTATCCACAATTTCTGCTCCTTTAAAAGATGTTGTGGATGATGAGCCATCCCTTTCTTCACCACTGCTTCAGTGCTCAACCCTTTCTTGATTTACCAAAACAGTAGCATGTGGCGTGCTCCGCTAACCGAATTTAATAAACATAAGGATACACCGAATTTATACAGACTACTGACTTTTTGACGTTACAATACTCAAGCATCTCAATGTTTTAGGTATACTACCAATCTGCTTACCAAATTGTGGATGTAAGTAAACATCCGTATAGTACTGAAAAGCCGGCATCCGGACAAATGTTTCACTGGTCATCTAAAGCCCTGGTGATTATTGCACGTGTGCCATAAAACCGTAAGTACATCACGATGTGATACTGTACAGTCCTAGCTTGCACTAGGGCAGAATCAAACAACTTCATTAACAAGCATGGAGAACAGACTTTATATGACAAGACATTCTCCACTGCACAAAATACACCAGCCAACTGGGAAAGTCAATGTAATTAACCCAGTTTACGCTACATGCAGGGATCATCACGCAAACATTTTAACCCTGATACCTGATGACAAGCTAAATGATCTGTTAGGTTAGTTATTAAGGTGCAAATAAGAATGAGGATAACGTTCAGTGAAAAACAAAAATCAAAGTATCACATCACAGTACCCGAATGGACACCGAGAGTCTGAAGACTGCTGAAATGCCATTCATCCTGCAAAATGAACACGAGAAGCAGGTATCAGGCAACCACGCAAGGAATGCTGTAAGCATGGAAGGCAGCAGCAGACAGTTAACTTATCTGACGGACATCCCTGGAAACCAGTGCCACTATAACTCAAAAAGCACAAGGACACCAAAGGATCTATGCACATCCACAGGTCAGACGCCTACCAGGCCAGATACACACTCACAGGAAGGAGGAGGGTCCCAGCCAG
This sequence comes from Mormyrops boulengeri, assembly GCA_026781065.1. NCBI lineage: Eukaryota > Metazoa > Chordata > Actinopteri > Osteoglossiformes > Mormyridae > Mormyrops > Mormyrops boulengeri. The sequence continues at coordinate 11,212,052 of JAODLD010000045.1, read as the reverse complement.
GAGGACATGGGCTTGATGTTCTGCCACTTCTTCTCATCGATGAAGCCCAGGAAGTCATCCTTGGTCCTGGCTCCATCGTAGACCCGGAACTCGCCGTCCTTACAGCTGAAATGCACAGCAAGGTTTAAAACCGAGGCTGAAGGCACGGGGATGTGATATGTGGCTCAGCAGGTTAGGCCACTATAGCCAGAAGGCTATAGTTGGCAAAGTGATTTCACAATTGGGCCCTTGAGCAAGGCCCTTAACCCTGATTGCTCCAGGGACTGGCTGACCCTGCTTTCAGAGCGGTGCTTCACTAACGATAAAAATCAGCTAAATAAGTAAAATGCGTAATCCAGAAGCATGTCTCCCATCCTCCAGGTATGACTACGTTTTGACGTTGACAAGTCAAAACAATCGTTTACATTTTGATCCTGACCACCATGTGGCCAACAGCCTGAAGAATGCTTGAACAAAAGGGTACTAAAAATGCACCCTTATCCCAGTGCTAGGCACAAGGCATATATAAAACGTCCTATAGCAAAATATACAATAGGACCTCATATGGTGCAAGTTTCACAAGCAGCACACAAAGAGCCCATTACATTTCCATTAATTTAGCAGAAGCTTTCGTCCAAAGCAGCATAGGGGTGATAATCACGAAGCTATCAGAGACAATTTAGGTTCAAGTGCTGCATTCAACCGAATGATTTGGAACGAGTGAAAATCAGCCGAACAGAGCAGCCGAACTGCACACTTCCAGAAATCTTGTAGGAATGCTTACCTATAATCAGTGTGAAAATGTGGGAGAGAATCCTTCATTTATACCACACTTAAACCTCTGCTGAACTGCTGAAAAGCACTGGCTGTACTGTATAATCTGTCTGCTGCTGTGATAATCTAAACATTCAGCACAGGCTCTGGATGCAAAGTCAAATGAGGAACTCACTGGTAGATTGTAGGAAGGGATGTGACAGCAAATCGCCCACTCAGGCCTGCAGCAGAGACATGAAGTATGTCAATAGAGAGGTCAGATACAAGACCAGCCAGATAGACACAATCTCGAAACAGCAACGGAGTTCGAGCCACCATTGTTTCTTAATGCCCAACCCCATTAATCATGACATTAATAAGGTTAATCGGAGGTCTTAAAACAGCACCTCTAGGACAGAAGGGCAGCGATAGCCAGGGATCTGTTTTAATCCAGCGATTAGAAGACTTTAAAGATGTTCATGTTTAAAAAGATCTGATGCCATTGCAACACGCCGCTAATAGCCTCGCTATATGACTCCGTTGAGTTCTACAGTACCGGGCTGCTCAGTGATGTCCACTTTGGCGATGTTAATTCCCAGGTCATCTCCCCACTCTGCAAACTCATCCCAGACTGGCTGCAGTTGTTTGCAGGCTGGACACCAGGGAGCAAAGCTGGCAATAAAAAAAACAAGAACGGACCCCTCAATAAAGACTCCACTTTCACGTGTCGATATATTTATAGGTACTCCTCAGCAGGAAATGAGTTACAAAATTTTCACAGCAGTACCTGGCATTAAAAGACTATTAAATTCAGTGCGGTTCCTGAGTTTTACTTTTCTAATTATCCTTTATATCGACTTATTATCACCTACTCAGCCATCACAGGTATACCATTCAGCCCACGTCCAGAACATTTTTGCGCATGTGTGGGAAGTAATGAAACTTACAATTCTATCATCCATTCTCCTTGCAGGATTTCCTCCCAGTTACTGTCAGTGATCTCTTTAGGCTGGCTCTTTTTACCTAGCACGGGACGCGACTTAAGTAAAACGGCAAAAACGATGCAAAACAGCAGAAGGTGCGGCGCCGATCGACATCGTTTAAGGGCGGCCTCCAGCACACGGGCGGGCAGGAGCGCCATGTTCGGGTACAGCACTGCGGCTTCCGTAACGCCGTATTCTAACACGACGCTCCGCCCCCCTCACTCTCCGCCAATCAGACGCAGCAGCTGTTTCCGCGGAAACGCCAACCGCTGAAAACTGTCATACAACGACAAAAATCTGCTTTCATTTACCTAGAAAAGGTACCAGTTCAAAGTAATTATATTAGGTCTGTGACGTGTAACGAGAGTAGCTAAATCTACCGGCATGGTTTTTTTTATCACCATTGTAAGCGTAAGTAGTCACTCTGAGCACTGGTTCATAGAAGTATTTATGCCTCAATGGTGAAATGATTTTGGACGACTTATCAATGACACTAAGACTTTATTAATAACTTATTACGAATGATAACTTATTATTTAATCACTTGAAAATGCTTCATCATTAGGGAGCTGCATGGTATATCATTTGATTCTTCATTAACATCCGGCACATCTATTCACTTGTGATAACCGTTTTTAATATTGATTAGATGCTTACTTTTCACTTTCACGGGAAATGTGTTTTTCCAGAGACGTGCACTGAATTTCTTGCTATCACAGGACATTTTTTAAGTTAAATAAAGCTAACAGCCCCAAGTGCAACTTTCATGCACATTGTGATGTGTCACCACAGTGTCTTCTTTTGCTATTAATTACTATTTGGACATCCAAAAAAACATGAAATGGGGCATCCTAAAAACACGGCTGAATTATTTTTTTGACAAAACCCCTGAGCACAAAAGAAAAGGATACTTAAAGCAAAACTAGACTGTTTTGTTCTTTGCTGGAAAATGGAAACCTAAAATGTGCCATTTTACAATGGCATTTCTTGTTTTTGTACTATGGGGCCATCTGTACGGAGAGAGTAGTCTCCTGATTGATCACTCGTACATACATGAATGCTTGACCAACACAGAGGATCAACTTCTATATTCAGGACAAATTAAGGAGGCCAAACTGATGATTCCCAGTGCAGGTTTATCCATCTGTTGCTTATAATTTGAAATGAAGACATATTGTAAAAATGTAGCAAACTATATGTGTACGATAGGTACTGGGAAAATAGATATATACATGTATACCAAAAATGGTGAGGATTGAGGCGGACTGGAGCATCCAAACAGTTTCTGAAACCGCTTAATCCCAACTGGGGTCGCGGGGTAGGGGGGACCGGAGCCTATCAAGGGAACCATGGGCGCAGGCGGGAACCAACCCTGGGTAGTCGCAAACTCACCGCGGGGCGCACACACTCACACAACTACAGAGCCAATTTAGACTCACCAATCAACCTATTCTGCATGGTTTTGGACCGTGGGAGGAACCGGAGCCCCCGGCGAAAACGGACTGGACAATTAGCTGTCTTGATAGAAGCTCAGGGCCAATGAGCTCCCCAGGGTAAAACTCTCACAGGTAGCTCTTGGGAAATAAAAGTAAAAACACAAAAATCAATGCATTGCGTATGCATCCATCCATCTTCCAAACACAGGGTAACTAACTGAGTGTACGGTAAAGAGCGTAAGGTACATTGTGTACTAATTAAAAATCTCTGGTGATGGAAGTCTTCCAAAGGTAAAGAGATCACTCCAACTCATCAGTATACTTAAAAAAAATCACCTCTTTTCTAACTGTTCTTATTCAAAATGCACACTGATTGACAAAAGACTGGACTGCGTAAACACTACCACTTGGGGATAATCGTAACCTGCATTGCATCATCTTTCCCAGCAGGAGGAGCCAGCGTACTCTGAGAAAAGGGAGCGTGCTTAATCTACAGAACACTACAAAAATAATATTTAAAATAGTATTTAATGATCTGACATATGCAGTATTACATTTTTCAGGTTAAAACCAGTTAAAAAGTATTTCAAAAACACTGAATCACTGAAAGTTTCACTGACTATTATACACTTAAAAGATTGTGCTTTTATATGGAAATAAAAAATATGTATAATTTAAATAATAACATCATATATATTGTATACATGAAATATATTTAAATATGTAATTTGGGGAGTTTTGAGTAAACCACATGCATGTGTTAACGACATTGTTTTTTATATCGGTATTCTTGGATATGTGTGCTAGTTACACATGGCATTCTCCCAATTTTTTTCTCACCGTAGAAATATTGTTCAGAATACGATCCTCCCATCTGGGAGCCATCCTGCTTGTTATGTATGATTCTTTCTCCAGCTTCTTTTGGCCCGGGAAGTAGCATTGTGTAAAGGCCATATTTTATTCTGTTTCAGTTATCATATTCCCTGATCTCTCTCTGGGAGGTCGGAGCGTCATTTTCAGCCGGTATCCCGTTCGTAACATGTTAACCGCTTGAAGGATTAGCCTTGGCACATATGGTTTTTCTTAGTCCATATGTCTGGGGAAACTTAACCGTATCTTTAAGCATCTCTGCTGCACATGCCACGTACGTGTGTCTGATTTTACTCGTACCAGCGTTAAGAATTTGGAGTCTGTACTTTGTGATGTTTGTGTTTGCCTCCTTTATCATTTTTTTCCGCTTCTGAATGTACCCTACCGTCATTGTTTATATCACTTCTGCTTCCATATTTCACATCCTTTATGAAATTACTTCACTATAAAATGTAAAATGTTTTGCTTCTGGAATCTAATTTTCACCGTTACCTCGTACCCACAGGTCACGCAATGATGGTGAGTGGTTTTCATTGTAGCCTATTTACCAGGGATGGCAGTGACTTCTATACACCCTGCGCCCTACAAGGCCATTTTATTAAATTTCTCATATTTATATTATATTTATATATGTTTTCCCCATAAAGTTTTAGATTTAATAACAAAAAACGTTCTTTTGCTTTGGTTTAATCATTATTTAACTAAATGATGTAAATTGCTTTTCAAACTTTCTTTTTAACACCGGCTCACGCAGGGGAAATTGAAATCACTAGTGAGTTTGATGAATTTTATCTGTGTCTGTTGGATTTGCATGTGAGTTACAAAGTTCATCTAGGAAAATTCTGCTTTAGTGATGCAGCCGCGGGTCTGGAAGCTTATCGCCATTGATTGGTGTGGTCCGTTAATCCAATGAAATTTGCCTGTTGTCTGTTGCAGAATGGAACATGTCACGTGACTGGGGACAGTTCCTGATGTCATTTACCTTTCCACGTGGACACTTATTCAGCGAAGGTGACCGTAACTTACATGCTAGATTCTTGATGTGAAACTTTTTGTGGAACAAAACGATTAATGATACGATTTCATATGTGTACGTGCGATGCACATGTGAGATCAAAGAGGTGCAGTTCCCTGTGAGTCATCGAAGAACAACGAGGGAGACACGCTATTTTTATCCACGTTTCACCCACATGTAAAGGTGCTCATAGAATTAGGTATAATAAGATATTCTCATGCGACCTGTGATGGACTGGTGGCCTGCCTAATGCTCTCTGCTTCCCAGGCTAGGCTCCAATTCAGCACTCGGAATGTGAATGTGTCATCAAAACAGATATGAAGAGAATGGACCTTTGGAAGGTGCATGCTATTCAGTGCCGGCCTTTGGTAAACCTAATATTCCTGTGAAACGTAAAGAATAAATCTTCACTATGAACTCCTCATTGATTTTCAGTTCCCCGTTTGAAGGTTCATCTCTGTCCTTTGCAGTATCTGCATTACAAAAAGTAGAACCAGGAAGAGCAGGGCAGATGGAGCTCAGCATTATTCAGCTCATTTAAACAATTTATGGCTCCTGTCAGTTTAGGCTCCACCTTCACTCACACAAATACTGTACTGGTATCAGACCTGGGCCTTCAAATGCAATCTTGGTGACCTTTCTGCATGTGTGATTTTAATGGTTTCTAAGGTGCATTAAACAATCCTGACTGAAGAGGTATTTGGACAGAGGGAGCTATGAACTGTATGATTTCACTTCATTGCATTCGTCAATTCTGGGAAGAGAGCATTTAGGAAGTGATGATTCTAGGCCAGTTGTGCAAAAGACTTCACAAGACTCACTGTCTTTTCGGAAAGGTCTTCAGACACTTATGTTTAGTTTGAAGGAAATGAGAACATGACTGTTTTGTTAAATGGTTTAATTTTAAACGGCTCATTAACTGGCTGTATAGGAATCACATAAGATCCGGTATATGCAGTGCTAGCATATTGGATCAAAGAAGGGAAAAATATGGGCCTTATGTGATGGTCATAAAAATATTCATTTTAATTATACATTTTACTCTTCAGTGCTTTAGATTATCACGGCAACTCTCTGGATTGCACTTACCGAGGAAGTTTTCTTAGTTGTATAAATATGCTTCCTCTTTAAGTAGCGATCCATAAATGAATGAGCATTCCTTGCATTTTGTCTATGACATCACCATTCCAAATGCTCATCCATTGTAAGTTTGCCCATATAAGGAAGCAGGAGCCTGTCCCACCTTTCTTCCCCTCAGGCGGGACTGCGGCCACAACGCATGTCTATGGCTTTGTGAACCAAAGTCTTACCTTACAAGGCAGGGAGACCTGGCCTACTGTTTTGTGATGTTTACATTGCGGCCCAAGTTTTGGCAGTCCGTCGTGGCTGTTCGCATACTTTGGAAAGTAAATTCAGGGTGGGTGACATGGGGGGAGCAGAGACATTAGATGTGAAGAATGCAACCCTGCTTAGTGAGACAAAAAATGTCTGGGATTTACACTGACCTCACTAAAACTGAAGCAGCCCATATTTGTTAGACAGCCAAAAATATCCAAAGTGACTTACATACATTTTTACACTTCCCATCTGTAAATTTTATGGTTGTGACGCAGCAAAGAGCCCAGGAGGTTTGAGCAATACAGTCCATCTGCTGCAAATGTAGCCCATCTATCTGTATTTCTACATGTCACTTGTGGTCCATATAAAAATATCGAGCAAGTTTGTGTCGCCACAAATGAAATATATAAATAGAGACATGTACACGTGTGAGTAACCCTTAATTAAAGCAAAAAAATGTATACTATAGACATTACTAGGAGCACGATTACATGGTTTTGCTCATGTTGAAATGCAGATGACAAAAATTGTGAATACGGCTATGTAATTACTCCTATATCGCCACAGAAATAGCTACATCTGAATTAATAGACAAAGTAAACCAAAAAGAGGAATCTTACACGATACCATTGAATACTCACCCCCAAATTTGCCTCTCTGTCTGTTATGCAACTGTCAGATAGCCATGTTGCTAGGATACATATTTGCGAGCATGAAAAAGTAAAGAGCAATGTCTTTATTCTTCAAAAGGGAGAGATAAAAATATAATTGCATAAAATAATTATTATATTGTGGTATAGGAATTAGCCTGGTATAAGTAATCTTGTACCTACAAATGTCACAACTGACACCCAGCGGTGTAAATGCCCGATCTGAGGTATACGTTCACTCCGGTACAGTAAATTTCAATGAAACTTGGTTTTAAAGTCTTTGCATTTTTGCGAATCTTTGGCCTATCTTTTGTACTGTTTCCATGACAATGTTTGTGTGACTTTTTTGTACAAAACCAGCCTCTGTGGCAGGTTTGAACTCCTGTGGCTGCAGCTCTGGGTCTGAGCCTGCATGTGTTTACCTGTGATAGTGTGGTGTACCACAACTGCAAAATATTAGTTATCTGAATTACCTTTAGAGTGTGAGTATTACTGTGCTTTCCAAGGTGTCTGATTTCGTATTTTAAAATTATTTAAAATTAATGATGTGGTTCATTATAACCCTTGAATTTTAATGAACAGACGTGTTTTCGAATACGTCATATATTCTGTTTACGGGCAACAGAGATACAGATGCTGGACTTTGGGTAATAACGAACAGAATACTTTTCCAAGGACATTTTAGTGTTGCAAGATATTTCCGGCATTCATTTACATCGCGTATGTCAGCGTTTTTTTTTTTTATCAGTTTGGCTTTGCATGTCAAGGTGGAAAGTTACATCCTAGGCTGTTCAAAAGATTTAAGATACCGAGGGTTGGAATATTTCCAGAGGGTTAGGGAGACGGCATTCATTAAAACTCCAATAAGCGCAGAATGGATGGGTGCCGAATATCTGAGTGGGTGTGCAACCACACGGTCTAGGCAACGGAGGGCTGTGGACGGCGATCAGAGCCAGTAGTATTGGGAATAATCCATCGTTGTACTGACAGGCAGACCGCCCAATCATGTCGCCAGTAGGGCTGGAGGGCGGGCTCAAGAAAACAGTCTTTCAACCAATCAGGAAGCCGGTGTCGTCATGGATTTATTTTATTCTTTTAGAGAAAGTTCTCACCACCTATTTGCCTTACGGTGGCCCTGCGACGGGAGCGGTCGGATGTGACTCTGGGCTCGGTGTGTGTTCAGATAAAGAGACGGAGATAAATAGGCAGCCGGATCTAGCCAGCGGCATCGTGACGCCCGCCGCCTCGCCTCAGACAGCAGTGATCGGGGAAGCTGCGTCGCTGCAACATCATTTCACCGTGGAGGCAACAGGGGTAACACCGTGAGCAGGAGAGCGTGTATTTCACTATGGATCATTACGATGGGGAGACTAACGATTACAGACAGCAGGAGGACGACTGGGACCGGGATCTCCTCTTGGACCCGGCATGGGAGAAGCAGCAGAGAAAGGTATTAAGTGATCCTGGCTGAATTATGCATGTGTTAAAAAGGAGAGGTGCTCGCATAATTTCGACGTGCGGCAACATGCATGCAGTTCCTGGTCTTCCTTCATCTTCACTGCCGACCGCACGTACCTCCTGAATAATCCGCTTTCTTTCGTTAGCGTTGCGACGATGCATTTTTTTATTACACCGATATAGTTCTGCACGGTTTATTTGGCAAATAAGCGCGGTTTTGCATCACCGGCCCTCGGTGTTTCTACTCCGTTTATTTAAAGTCAGATGTTTAGTTTGTTTTCCGTGATGTAATTTGTATTCGTATAGGCTTAACTGCTGTAATGTCTTTTTGGTGTGTTTTTTTCCTTTCTTTCTTGTCATGTTTGTGCTGGTAAAAAAAAAACGATATTATGAATATTATATGAATAATTTATTTAAACTCCAGCATTATAAGCGAATTAGTTTATCTCTTCACTGGGAAGGTTTTTGAAATCAGTCTCTTGGTATGTTTTCTTTACATACGAAAATCTTTATAGTTAAGGACTGTAAAGAAAGTGTGCCCAAAGCTATTAAAAATTTCTACCTAAAATTTCGCCTGTCAAAGCTGTTCAGACTTGTGTCGGTGACTCATACATCTTAATATCGCCCATGTGTAGTTAAACTGCCCAGATCGTATTATGAATTATTTCCTAAATCGTGTATTTAGAGTGGTTAGTGACTCTATTTTAAAAAAAACGTCCACCTCCCAAACGTCAGACAGGCAGATCGGACCCACACATTTTTAACATTTAATGTTTACTTCCTGAATCTTATCATGGAGGGGGGCAGATTGCATTAAAAGGACGCCTTACGCTGCATATTACTGTTGGCGGCTCATCTGTGTCACTGAGTCCTTAAATTGTGAGGGGTGTCTTCCTCGCAATTTATAAGACATTTGAGGGATTTAGTAAATATGTGAAATATTTCTCCTTTCCTGATCAGTCGCTCCCACGCTTCACTTGGTTTTTAAAACGGAAACTTTTTTTCTGATTTAGGATTCTGAGTAAGTCCTGTGGTTTCTGGCTTGGGCATTCCTCAGAGCGAGTGTACCCCAAAATGGTAATAAGCTCAAGAAAAAAATCTTATCCTTTTTATAATGAAAAGTTGTGTCTTTATGGCCTACCACTAGAACGTTTTACAAATAATTCATGCAAACAGCACCAAGGCTGAAAAAAACCTGTAAAATTAGATTCAAATATTTACTATAGCATTAAATAACTCCTGTGCAGTTTGTACTTGAATGTGGTTTGCTCGTTCTTACTGGGGTTCAGGGGAAAATGTATCTTTATAGGTTAGTTTAGAAAAAAAATTATGTAACCGGAATGTCTGAAGAGAGGCTAAGATTAAGTAGGAATGGCATAAACCACTGGCAGGGTGGGAGGGAAGGTGTTGGTGATGGTGCACGCAGTGGAACCCCCCCTCCCCCCCAGTATAGCCAGATGCAGTAATGGAAGGCTCTTTCTGTCCCATCACCGTGCGAGGGCCCATTTTTGCCGACCTGGCTTGGTTCCAGTCCACTGGAAGGCAAAGTTAACGCAGCATGATGTGTCGTCGCCTCAGGTAATGATCTGCATCGCACGAGGCAGAACTTCCTCGCCTCTGGGTGTTGTGGGATGCTGGTACTTTGGTGCACATGCCTGTGCAGTGTACGTCAGCGCTCTGAGCTTCTCTGAACCTGGAGTGAACCGAAGGAATTCCTTGGGAACGAACAGCACCGGCTTCCTGTGGAACCACCCCGCATCCGTTTTTGACTCCTTGCCACGTTGTGTGTGTGCCGCCCTGCCCGCGAGATACGGTTCAGCCTCACTGCCGGTGTGTTTCTGTGCTAGACGGGGATCCCGTCCAAAAACATTCCCTTCGTTCATCAGCAGACTATTTCCTCCATGTCCACAGGAAATGATGCCACTCACACCTTCAAAGTCACCTTATCGTAGTGTCTTCTGGTGATTTCAACTTATTTACAATAACATCCCTGTACTGTAATGGTAAAATGTATATGTGGATATTCCCAGCATTATCTGGTTTGGTCTGTTGTTTTCTGTGACTGTGCTGTTCAGAAACATTAAAGAGTCTTTCAGAATGTAGCTAAATGCTTACTGGTCACTGGTATGACTCCAGTGACCAGGTAACGAAACTATTTTAATATGCCACTTTAACATGTGCTAAAATAATCTATATTCAGTGGTATTTGATTGGAAAGAAATGACTTGTAAGTTCCTTGAAATCATGCAGCGATTTGTCAGGACGCTTTGGGATCAGACACTTCCTAGTTATTCGTGTGAGTCTGGTAACTTTACAGATGGCCTGCTCAAACCAGACGATTCTCTTGCTGAATCTATGACAGCCAAACCCACTGGATTCTTCCCTTCATCGGTCTCTGTACTTCCTCAGTATCCCCCTGTTGTTATTGTCTCATTCGGTCTCCCTGTCGTCCCCAGGGTGATGTGCGCTGGATCATTTTGAATCTCCGTAGCACTGTGCGATATGAGAATCAGTCAAAGTGATGCTTTCTGCTCTGACACCCTTTGAAGTTCTGACAGAGCTGATATGCATGCAGCCCAGATTGAATTATAAGCACGTGTGGTTTTTGTTTCCATGTCTGGCTGCAATACAATGGCTAAAAATAATTGTAAAGAAATTTAATTTAAGAGGGTAAAGGTGGCACTCTGTTAAACAGCTAAAATGTTAAGAGTATAGGCCTTATCTACATGAAAAGTCTATGACTGAATTGAAGGTCTCAAAGGGTATAGATCTGTCACTCTTTTTTTTGTTGAAATATGCTTGACTTCTTGGGTTTTGTGTTCGTTGATAGGTGCCAGGCTGGTTCTCATCAATGTTTTTGCTATAGAATAACCACATCTGTGATAGAGAGTCATGGTTTATTCTAAGGTAAAACACTTCATCCCTTAGACTTAAGATCAGCTTTGCAGAGGGTTAGGTAGCCCACCACTCTTAAAACCAGAGAAGTTGTATTTTTTCTCGCCTATAACCACAAGACAAGTTCTTGTTTAGTCTCTGTTATCTTCTTGCATTTTTCCGCTTGACCTTTAGTATCATATGACATTTTATTGTCATTTACTGTTATGTCTGTCTGTCATGTCATTCATTCTTCTGCACTAGTTCATTCCAAACCCACTGTTGGCTTTGTTACTAGATCTTTCTTGAGCTCTGTGGGGTGACCGCATTCAGAAGGGTGATGTTTAAGAGTAAACTGAACTAAACTGAGTGGAAGTAGAGATGAATGACTGCGAACCAGTGAAGCACGCCCCTGACTTCATACTGCAGAAAGACTTAGGCAGGACTTTTCACTCTGGTGCCGGTAATTGGGTCAAATATTTATTTTAGTGGTTGGGCTTTAGAGAATGCTATTGATTTTTGGAACTGGGAGATGTGAAATGGCATCTATGGGAAATACCCATTTTTTGGCGGCACACTGGGTATTTAAATAAATTTCTTATGCACTAAAGCAAATATCAGTCTGGGAACAATAAAATTAATAATTACTGAATTTTGATTTGGCACAATTCCAATAAAATGACATAACAAAGAGAAAGTAAAATCAAAGTGATTGTCATACACTAAGTAAACAGTGAAAGCAGACTTTCTTTGCAGTCATGCACAAGTTTTGATCCATTTTGAGGGAATAATTCAGATTTATCAGTTACGCTGAATGGTTCTATAAACAATTAAAGTGCAGTAGTGTGAGACACAATTAGTGACCACGGGAATATCAGGGATGAAAGTGTATGGCCCGGAGTGACAGGGATGACAGGTCGGGCGTGCCTAGAACTTTCTAATCCTTATGCACAGTCTCGTTATTTTAAGGCTTGTTGGGGTGTCGTCATACACCTCAGTTAATAAGTATCTGACTCATTTATTAATTCAATACTTAAATAATCCGATTGGTAGCATCCACGGATCCATTACTTGGGAAATTCAAAGTGCCAGAAAGCAGTGAGTGTGATCAGATGAAAACGAGCCTGTTTTTCCTTGACATCAGTGAGCAGAATCAAAGACAAACATACCGCTAACATCCTGGAGTTTCTTTCCAGCACATTCCAGAGATTTCTGCTTTTCAGGCCGGTCTTTGACCATTTATGGTGCCTGAGATGCCGACGACAAACAGGCAGTTTGGGATAAGACGGGTCGGAGCCGGACCCGCCGCGTCTCGCACGGTCAGGGACCGTCGCTGGGCTGCGGCCTCGCGTGATGCGTCTCTGTACTCCCAGGGCTCAGCGGAACAGCGTGCAGAGTCACACCGGGCGGCTGATTCATTGTTGCACTGATGACCGATAATTTTCCATCAAAGGAATTGTTTATTCTAAACCCAGAATTGCACAGATGAAAAACATACCTTTTTGGGAGCTGCAGTACAGCAAGACTAATCAACTGAACAGTCTGAACCAGTTACTATATATTTTTCCTTTTTCAATAATGATTGAATGATGATGGCATCCTGCCCCCCTCGGACCCTAACTAGGACAGGCGATTAGAGGATGGATGGATCGATGGATGGGATAATGATTGACATCTCACCAGACTGCATTATTAAAAAGTCCTGAATTCAGAACCTTCTTCTGTGTCATCTTCCCCTCTTTTTCAGCCTGACAAATGGGGCCGCACCTCGTGCCCCACAACCAGCATGTGAGGAATTTGCCTGTATTCCTCGGGTGATTGGCCGAGCGAGGCTGTCAGCAGTGGAAGTGAGAAACAGCATTTCCATTACCCCGACACCACGACTCCGCACCATAACGGTTACTTTCATACTGACTACCTCTCGGTGGTAATTGCTTCCTGTGCTGCTGATGGAGCAGTACAAACATATGCCCTTGCCAAAATGTGGATCTTCTCACAGATAAACTGCTGCTGTCATTTTAATTAAGATGTTTTCCCTCAATGGTTACGGTGTTAGGTTTAGGTCAGACTCTAGGCTGTCCTTAACATTCAGGCTAACGACTCCTATAAACCTCGTTGTCTTCCTCTCTGTTTCACTCTTAAATGTACATTATTACGAGTTCGCCTTTTCCCCTTGGGAATCTGCTGTAGAATTTGTACCAATGCTCCACTGGACTAGCTGCAGAAGCACCCTAAGCTGCGGATGTCGCATTTTATCCGAACAATGCAACACCGCAATATCGTGACTGCTTGCCTGAAATAATCTTCGCCTTCATCTCTTTCTTCACTTCTTATTCGACTGTTTCCGACAAGATTAAGAGAATTACTAGAATTACTGTCCTTTTTTTTTTCCTCTTAGCTACTTCAGCATTTTACACACGCAATGAAGATACATGCCAGAAATGCGACGGATGCAGAATATATCAGCACTTAAGCAGAAGCACGAGCGGCATAAGGGGAACATCCTTTCTTTACGATCTGAACATCCTGACCGTTTGTCACCGTGGCGATAACGTAACTGGGGTTAGCGAGGCGTAAGATGGGAAATGCTCCTCCCTCAGTGGAAAGGGCAATAATTTCAAACCCAGCAGTGCACATCTACACTCAGTCCCCTTTGGTGGCTTCTTATGAGAGAGCAGGACATGCAGTTTGGCAGATGCTGTGCCATGACGCTTCCGCTTATGAATTTTCAGCTTTTGTGGTTACTATGGCAACCTCCTTGACTGCATTCTGTCTTTTTTTTTTTTCTCTCGGAACAGGGAGTATTTCATAGCGGGGCTCACAGGAAGCCTGAAGACAGAGATCTGTACAGAGACTTGCGCAGCTCAGCATGCTCTGACACAACACGCGCGTACCAGCACAATCGAACAAGCCGAACCACGCAGAAGCTTGCGTGTCACTCGCGTGAAAACATGCTTGTGTTTTTTAATGCGACCAAATAGGTTAGCATCCGCTAAGCTAGGGTGACACACCAAAATGGCCACATTGTCACACCACAATGTTCCGCCACGGGACTTAACATTGGAGGCTTGTACCATACACCCCTTCCTCCCCCCTTACATACCAACGTCCAACTGAACATTTTGGTGTTGAGTGTACCACACGAAGCCAAAACGGGTTAGGGTTAGGCGCTATCTTAAGCTAGCGATGGACAGGCGTATGCTGCCTGGTTGGTGCCGGGCATTGGAGAGAGTAGGCCCTCGACGAGCCTCAGATTTTCCGAAAGGGAGAAGGGGTGTGGTGTGGTGGGGGTTTATGGCGGGGGGGGGTCACTCCTTTGATGCCCGGCCCTTCCTTTTTGGTGGTAGAGCTGAATATTAAACCCTGAATCAGATCAAAGCAGTGAGATGAACAGGAGCCATATTAAAGCCAGGCAGAGTGGCTAACCCCAGGTGCCGTGTGTGTGTGCGTGCGTGCGTGTGTGTGTGTGTGTGTGCATGCGAGCACACTGATTGTCATTAGCGTTATTGTGGTGTAACTCTTATTTACCAAAAGGTGCTTTCTGCTGGGTGTAGGAAATGTTTTGAGACGGCGAGCCAAACGCCAGCTCAGGCACCACGCGGTGTGGGTGGAGCCAAGCGACACCAACCGAGCACCACGAGCGGGAAGCGTATTATTTTTCTGCCCAACACCCAGAAATAAACTTCTTCATCAGCACAGTGTAGGTAGAATTGGAAAAGAGGGGATGCCGGGCAATGATTCCCTACCAGCCGGGCATTAACCACAGACGGCTGCTGGTTATGGTTAATCAGACTGACAGTTAGGTCTCTATCGCAACTCTGTCGAAATGGGGATGTTTTTGTTAACAGAAAGCAGAACTGTTGGTTACAGAACTGGTTATTAAAGCAGAAAATCATGCACCCATGACAAAGTGTAAATTAGAAGGCTTGCTGTTTGTTATGGTAATGATGGTTTGTCGATCATAAGATGAAAAGGACAGGGGGGGGCTGACTGAGAGAATATAAAGCATATCACGGCATGAGAAGGAGGCCGACTCTGCTTCGGTGGTGGGCTGGCCCTGGCTGTCAGCTGCGTAATTAGGAAATCGTTAGGCAGAGAATACTTATTTTCCTTACCGCCTGTTCATGGTTGTAGTGCTAACGTTAAGGCTGCCTGACACATGTACGTACACACTGGGCGTGCGCGGAGATTCCTTTTCTTAGGATGGTTTCATATGCGTGTTTTAGCTCGAGGCATATGAGCGATGGCCGATTGATCTCAATGAGCACCTTAATCTCTCAAACTCACTCAGGTGAGGAGGGTAAATGCATTATGGACCTTGCATGCGATTTGCCAGAGTAATTTGTTTTGTAATTTTGCCATTAGCTTAATGTTTTTCCATTTGTTATACTAACAGTATAAGTACATAGTAATTTGGTCTCTATTCTGATTAAAATGTCTTCAGAAAATATTGCACCTTCTTGTGGCTGTCGGATGCCTCTGACAGTCCTGCATCTTCTACACTTACAACCCAGGGGACTGAAAGTGAGTCTTTTGAATAGATCCCTCAGTTTTATGACCGATTATGTCTAATCTGGAAAGCAGTCATTTTACCCCCTAAACTGTATGAACCTTCAGCTAAGTTTCAGCCTTAATGATCTGCTTATAACTCCAGTGTAGTGGAAAGACATTATAGGGATTTTCACCTGCTTGCTGAAGGATCAGAAGTCCATTGGGAACCGAAAGGCTCATCCTAGCATCTTTGTATTTCACCCCGTGGAGGTAGGCCTGAAGGCAAGCAGTGGGTTATCTGGTAACTTCACAGTGTGTTGGGTGCACAGACTTCACTGGTTCCCACACTGCTTGCGTACGTATGTCAGAGCTGGTTCTGGATGCGGGGATCTGCATGAGGTTCTGCCTGCCGAAAGCGCAGGCGAGCTCGTCTCCAACGCAGTCTCCCCCTCACATGAACTCCATGGCAACCAGGTTCTAGAATAGAAACTCTCTGTAAGGAAGGCGAGTGGCACACCCTTTGTGGAGTCTCTGCTCTTGTAGGAGTGTCCTCACCTCTGCACCATGTCCCCCTTATCCCCCTCAATAGACATTCACTGCCTGGTGCAACTCCCACCTGAGGAAGGCGGGCACACAGATCGAGAACATCGAGGAGGACTTTCGGGATGGTCTGAAGCTGATGCTGCTGCTGGAGGTCATCTCAGGTCTGTCCCCTGTGCTGCGGTCCCCCTGGTGTCTCTATGGTGATGGAGCTGTCTCTGGGGTCTCTGGAACACCCAACAGTGGCGATGTGATGAAAAAAATCCATAACAACTTAGTACTGGATTGGGTGGCTCAAAAAAGGGGAGGGGTGAGGGGTCAGTGACGCACCAATCACGTGTAATGTATTGGTAGATGTTTACAAGTGCAACTCATTGGTGGGCAGTGATAAACACCATTGTTTTTCTCTTTCTGCCCCTAGGCGAGAGGCTGGCCAAGCCAGAGAGGGGAAAGATGAGAGTGCACAAGATCTCCAACGTCAACAAGGCTCTGAATTTCATCACCAGAAAAGGAGTGAAGCTGGTGTCCATCGGAGCCGAAGGTGATTTCGGCGCTGTCCGCCCAGGGGTCCCGGCCGGAGAGGTCGGAAGGCCGAGGCTTTCGATTTTAATTGGGTTGCTGCTCTATGTGGGGGCGGACGAGTCGGTTTGATTTGGGCTGTTGGGCAGTATTCCGTGTCACATAATCGATGAGGGCTCATTTTGCCTGGTTTCTACGGCTCTGTGTAGGGTTGGCCGGCCAGACGCAGTCGCAATTTATGCTTAGCGGGGAATACGAGATGCACACCTGGCATGTGAAGCTGAAGCTGTGCTGGTGGTGACATGTTGCGGCCCCCCCTCCCGCCCCGCACAGTGCACATAATGGGTGCAGAGATAGCTACAGCAGGTTGCTACATTCTGACATACAGTATGAGCGTTAATGTGAATATGCATGTAAAATATGCGAGTCTGTGTGTAACTACATATAAAATGCCATTTGTGGCCAACGGTTTAGCGATTTGCATGTTAAAAATCTACGATTTTACAAGAGCTGCCAGAGGCATTTTTTGAGTTTGATCGGTCGGAAGGCAGTCAGGTTGCAGTTTAGCTACCTGGTTTTAAATAGCAGTTGTCAAGTCTGAGCTCCCTTTGTATTTGAATTGGGGAAAATATGTGAGAAGCTGTTCAGTGACACTGCAAACGCAAGACCAAAGGGCTGCAGTAAAGCGAAGGGAACTTGGCTGGGTCTTTATGTACCTGGTCACAGGGATGTGTGCAGACATGTAGCGGACAATAAGAGAGCTTAACCTGAGACCGCTGTACAAAAACTGAGAAAAAGGACTCAGGAACTTGGTAAACAGGGTAATCTTGGTACTCGGTTGGTACTCGGTACTTGGTACTTGGTACTTGGTACTTGGTTTGTTGTTAGTGTTTTTTTTCTGCTCCGTTTTCCACTGCACGCAGCGTTAAACCTGCACTGGCGCTAAGGCAACGTTCACATTACTAGACTGACAGTGACTCAAGTCTGTTTTTTTGCCGTAATGTGACAGATTTGGTGTTTTCGGGGCTGTGTGGATGCGGAAATTCAGTTTTTTCAGACCAGGTTTGAGTCGCTTCCGTGTGTGGTCCTAGATCAGATGCGTATCCGATCTGCGGCCATGCAGCATGAATGAGAACGATCAGATCGTAATTCGTGTAGTTTTTTGCCTGTACACATATGCAGAGCATTTCTTTGTTGTTGGTGATGCAAGTGGCTTGTGCAAAAATGTGTGGATGTGCGTGCATGCATGCCGTTCCGGAGGACAGAGGAGTTCAGTTAGATACAGATCACATTTTTGCAATTATGAATGTGAACCGTCAAGATGGGCAAATCCGTTCTGAGCAAAAAAATCTGAATCGAACAATGAGGTTTGTAGTGTTAACGTAGCTGAAATGTCTGAGTGATAAATGTATTATTTTATAAATCCACAATATTATAACACTAAGTACTTTGCATCTGAGAGTATCTCTAAAATTTTTTTAACATTTTTCATTAATTTTGGGGTGCCTGTATAGTAATACAGGCCTCCTATTGATTCAACAAGGCCAGACAATGCATGGATGTTTGGGGTTCATTGGATGTTTCTCTCTCCAGTTCCTCCCCACATTAAGCCGAGATTGGCAAATTTCATCCTTTGACTGGTATTCTGCGAGACCAAACAGAATGGTCACGCTTGCGTGGTGATGACAGCAAGTCAAACCCGCGAGGTCACATGCCAGAGCCTCAGACACGGGAGGCAGGCATGACCTGCTATTGAAAACCATGAGCGAGGACCCGCATGGCCACAGGGAAAACCAGAGAAGATCATGATCTATGGGCCTATTGTCAGATGCTCCGTAGGTTGTTGTGAAATGTAGGGCAGGGCCGTCCTGTCCGCCGCCTGCTCTCTGGGCTGACAGCTCGACTGCCCAGAATCGGGCCCTCCGTCGATCTTTTAGGCTTTGTGGGGCATTTGGCTAGTCATGTTTATTTTGCTGAAAGTTTATTTTGTGTCAGTGACTTTTTACGTGGCTGTTTGGTTTTAGTTCAGATTCCATTACGCTGATGAAAAGAGCAACGTTTTTATTCCTTTCATTTTTTATGGAATGTTATTACAGCCTAAATCCCACATTAAGGCAAAAGCTCTGTAGTCTAAACACTCCTCCCTTTCGTCTGCCATCGGGCTGTCAAACACTCTTCCATGAATGTGTCACTGTAGAAGTAGAATAGCTAATGACTTATTAAAGGTGCTGCGATGATGGACACACAGGGTGAACTGCTCAGTCCATTAAAAGGCCAGAATCTTTCTTTGGCTCACATGAATAATAAGCCGAAATATTCGCGTTGATCAAATTGATGGCGGTTTCTTGTTTCTACAGAAATTGTGGATGGAAATGCAAAGATGACTTTGGGAATGATCTGGACCATAATCCTCCGCTTTGCCATCCAGGACATCTCCGTGGAAGGTATGCCGGTTACCAAAGAAACCGGACAACTATTGGCTAACTGTAAGAGAATGAGCGGGGAGCAGCTGGGGAACCTTTAGCGTGTCGCGATCACGGCATCAGAGCGCGCTCAGAGCGCTTTGCCTGGAAAACTCCAGCGCTAACGTGATATTGACATGTCGGAGTGGCCGAGCATTCTGGGATTGCTTCCTAACGTATGACCCGTGACTCACCTGGCTTCACCTTTCCCACACAGAGACCTCAGCCAAGGAAGGCCTGCTGTTGTGGTGTCAGAGGAAGACGGCCCCCTACAAGAATGTTAACATCCAGAACTTCCACATCAGGTCAGTCTGAGGGGTGGCTGCTCACACAGCTGTGAGGCTGGGGCTTTGAACCCAACCCTTCCCTGTTTGCGTGCAGAAACGCGCAGCTATGTGAGTGTGATGGACTGGCATCCTGACAGAGATGGACTGGCATCCTGTTCAGGGAGCTGCAGTGCCTTCTGAGATGGGCTCTGTGCTGGACCAAGGTGGAAAGTTCAGGTCCAGAAAGTAAAACTCCAGACCAAGATTTTGTTTCAACCATCCAGTCGAACACTCTGTGACTGTGATGCATTATACTCAACTAGTTGGTTGAAGCAAAATCTTGGTCTGTATTTTTACTTTCTGGCCTTGATCTGTCCGCCCCTGGCACTGGATAAGCAGTATGGATGAATGAAGCCATGAACCATGAATGAAACCATGAACCTTTTATCCAATTAAAGGAGGAGTTTCAACGGACCAGGATTTCAGTCAAAACCGTTTGTAAAAATACACAAACAGACTGTTTTATTGTATCTGCCTGTATTAAGAAGAGTTTGTATGTAGACATTGACTGGATCTTTTAGGAATAATTGTTCTACAAAACCAGATAGTTTCTTTAGAGAAGAGAATTCCTCCCGTATATTTTATTAAAATTATACCAAGATCACACCGACCTCAGTTGGCATGACTGAAGTGTGAGTCGAGCTGAATGGGAGAGGTGCTTCATTCAGCAGAGCAGTACGGTGGGAGAGGAGGCCGCGGATGCTCTGTCGGCAGCGCGGGCCACAGATGAGGGGGTGGTTTGTGAAGCCTGGGGCCTGGGATGCAGCCCCACTGACGCTTTTGTTGTTCAATCTCTCGGCGCTGAAGTTCAGGCAGACGGGAGGGGCAGGTTCCATCTCAGGCGGCAGGAATGCGGCGTCTGTTTGTACCTGCCCCGCTGGAAGGGGCAGAGATTCCTGTCGGCTGGGTGCCTAGGGACCTGCCTTTTGATGTGGGCCTGGCTGCGGGCTCTGGTTTCCGACGGCGGGACGGGGGTAACTGAGAGGTCGGGATGGGAGCACAAAGCCTCCTTATCACCTCATCGCTCCCTTGGCACGGTTTCTGTCCGGATCCTTCCCGCACTCGGGTGTCTCCTCAGGGCGACCCGTGGAAGGGCCGAGCTGGCAGGCGAGGGAGAGTGACAGCGCTCTCTGTGGCATGTGTGGGAGCTGCATGGGATCCACCGCGGGCATCTTGGTGAATTCGGTGGGGTCCTCCTTTCACCCCCGTTTTTCACCCACTTCTCCCCCCCTGCCTCACCAGCTGGAAAGACGGCCTGGGCTTCTGCGCCCTGATCCATAGACACCGCCCAGAGCTGATTGACTACTCGAAACTGCGCAAGGTGAGTATCGGTGAGCCTCCACACGCGGGGGCGGGGGGTGTCCCCCAGCCTCTCCGTGGCGTGCGGGCCGTGTGCCACGTGTTTACACAACACGAGCGCCCCGTAACCTTTTTCCTCTATTTCCCAGTCTTATTGGGTGTTAAACATGACAGCGCTGTACGATGAGCCATATATGTAACAATAGCTCACCCACACGGTCACACCTCGCTGTCGATACAAGCGTGCGGATCAGTGCTACCCATCTGGCATGCCGGCGTTACCCATCCCCCACGGCGCGTGTTACACAGCAGAGCGCCCGCTGTGATAAAATCCCCCCCCTCCCTCCACAGGATGACCCCATGACCAACCTGAACACGGCCTTCGACGTGGCTGAGCGGTACCTGGACATTCCACGGATGCTGGACGCTGAGGGTAAGGGCCATGGAGCAGGGGGGTTCTGGGTCGGGATCCTTGGTTTGAATCGCCTCTTCAGGACCTCTTCAGGTCAGCTGGAAGACCCTAGTGGGCAAGAGGACGGCTCACCTGGGCCCAGGCGCTTAGGAACCCAAAGCACATTTACCAGATGCGAGATTCATGCTGATTTATGCATTAATTATCAAGGCCGGCGGGTTGGTATTTCCGACTCGGACGGATGATTGAATGACCGAGTGAATGAATAGATGGTTTGGGTTTCCATTCATATTTAATGCATCCATCTGCCCCTCCCCCGAACCCCCTCTCTCCACACAGACATTGTGGGTACTGCCCGCCCGGATGAGAAGGCTATCATGACCTACGTCTCTAGCTTCTACCACGCCTTCTCGGGTGCCCAGAAGGTATCCCAGGATCCACCGCTCCTCCCTCCCCCCCCAACTCTCGAAGTCGCCCTCCCTCTTCTTCTTTCCTAACAGTGTGGTTCTCTCCCTGCAGTGCAGAGCTCTGGTCCTAGGGGGCGCCCTTCTCCCTTTTCCTCTTGGCGCTTGCCACCAGCTGCATGATGGGGGTGGGGGGGGGGGAATGGGAAGGGGCACAAGCAGGCCTCCAGTGCAGCCACACGCGGCCCCCCAGCCGTGTCGTATCCCAGCACCCCCCGGTTCTGGCGTCTGACATAATCTAATTTTCGGTGCACTCCTTATGATTGATACTCTGTGAAGAAGCAGGCCAGGGCTTGTGGGCGGCCATAATGGAATGAGCGTGTGTGTGATTTACTAAGCATGCCTCTCGCACTAATGCTTTTTTGACGGCGTGAGAGTTTGCTTTGGGAAAAGGTTCTGGCCCCGAAATGGCAGCAGCTCAGCACAGCACTTCGGAGAGAAAGATTTGTGCCGCCATGTTCAATTTCACCATGGTCTCCCCATGTGCTCTTGGCTCAGTGCGATCGTCACTCGTTGCTGTCTGTGTCATGGCATCTGTTAGGGTTGCTAGGGAGTCATTGTCACAAGAGCTCGTTAACACCGCTGTGTGTTAATATCTAGGCAAAGTCAGACCGTAACGAGTGAGTCGTTAAGGAGTCACTGCAGTTCATAACGTCGGAAACCTGGTTTTAATGGAGCGCAGTTATAGATTGGTGTTAGTTTGTTTTTTCCATGCTGAAGGATTGTTCCAGGATCTTTTATAGACTTTCAGCTAGGAGTTTAATTCCTCTGCTACTGTTTGGTTTTTTTGGGGGCAATTTATGTATAATTAGTTGCCCCAGGATACAGCTGGAGTATCTGAACCGTGATTGCTCGTTCAAAGATCTGCCTTATTATGGGAAAACTTGGAGTTTAGTAGGGAGTCTGGAGTGTGTCTGGTTCCGTAAGGTCCAGAAGAGGTTCTGCTTGTGCCTTACTCGTGAAAATTGTCACGCTGATGCCTTACAGTGATTGGTGTCTCTGGAGGTCCATCTTTGGATCTGGACTGCTGGTTCTCCTCCCCAGACACTGGAATCTGCTTGTGCTCACTGCCCACTCCCCAGCATCGGCGCCACCTGCTGGCCATTTGTTTCTGCTCACCTCTGCTCTGCGTGTTTCTCTCTGTCTGTCTGTCTCTGTCCCCCGCCCCCCCCCCGTCCCCGGGCAGACATCGTTAGCACCTTGAGGCCAGATGAGAAGGCCGTCATGACTTATGTGTCGTGTTACTACCACGCGTTCTCAGGAAAGCAGAAGGTGAGCTCCAGTCTGCCCCCCCCCCCCCCCCCCCCCCGGGCAGGCCCGCCCCCCGGCCGGGGTGTTTTTGTTTGTGTAAGTTTTGAGGCCTCGT
>JAODLD010000045.1:11131852-11144937 GCA_026781065.1 Mormyrops boulengeri | reverse complement strand
TTGTGATCAATTTCTCTTGTAGCTTCCTCAAAGAACTCAAGTAGATTAGTTAAACAGGACCTACCTCTCCTAAATCCATGTTGGTTATCCCTCAGAATGTTATTTGAATCCAGGTAATCTACCATTTTCACTTGGGTTATAGCTTCCATTACCTTTCCAGTTATGCAAGTTAAACTAATTGGCCTATAGTTTGCCGGATTACTTCTATCCCCCTTTTTGAGTATAGTTTTTAAATATTAATTATATTTAAAACGTCTCGCATTTATTATAGCAGTAAATCGTTGCGAATAAGTTTTCTTTGCAAAAAAGTTGAGGTACCTTTAAATTGCCAAGGCGTCTCCTGTGCACAGCCTTTTAAAAGTCATTCCACAGGTTTTCTATCGTAGTGTTTCCCAACCCAGTCCTCGAGGAACCTCGGACAGTCCATGTTTTTGCTCCCTCCCAGCTCCCAGCCAATCAGGAACACCGAATACCTGGTACTGGTGCGCTGGGAGCTGAGAGGGTACAAAAACGTGGACTATCCAGCATTACCCGAGGACTAGGTTGGGAAACACTGTTTTGCGGGATTGAAGCCTAGGGTCTGATTGGGTCACTCAAAGACTTCATTATCATGTTAGGCTGTGAAATTCCTCTTTATCGTCAGCTTTCTGATGGGGGGTGGGCAGCAGGGTTTTTTTCTCAAAATATCTTGATATCTGCAGCCAGTCATAAACCGGTCAGCTGAAGAACAGCAGCCCCAGAGCATGATGCTATCATCACCACACTTCACCAAAGGTATGGGGTCCTTTGCAACAAACACATCACTTAGAGTTATGGCGAAAATGTTCATCTCCTAGCCTTGACGATGTCACTTTTTCTCCACATGTAGATGACAGTCTTCATACTGGGATCCCTCTCCTGATAGGGCCCTTTCAACAATAAGATTCCATAGATGTTTGTCAGCAGAAACAAGTGTGATCGGTTACCTCTGAACACTGCTATGCCCGCATTATTAAAGGGTGTGCAGACTTCTTCCGGGCTGTGTTAAAAGATTTTTTAATTTTAATTTTGTTTCCTACTAATCTGTTTTTCTTGTGAATTTTCCCTGAAAGGTCACATTAAAACTTAATAAAAACATAGAATAGTGTGGGACATGATTTATTTTGATTTTGTATGTGTGCACTTTTTATATCTGCAACACAAGTACATACATGAATTGTAATAATCTCTGCAGTGTGCAGTGGATGTCTTATTTTTACATTTCCAGGTGTATTATATACATTTTTCACAACATGTTTTTTAAAGGCATCTTAAAATGGCGACATCAGACAAATCTAAATTAAAAGTGTTGAGGTTTAGTCTTTTTTGACAATATCACAGTAGACACATAATCACATTAACACTGGCAACATAGAGACATCACAATAAGCAGTTATAATAAAATGTCAAAAGACACAGCCTGGCTACTACAGTATATAGTATTGTACACATTTTGGAGGCTTTAGTATTCAAAAATCTTTTCCAACAGACACAAACAAGGACTCTATATAAAAAGAATAATTTGAAATTACATTTATTCTTTATCGTTCTGACATCATAAAGCTTCCCAAGACAGAGTAACTAAATATTGACATCAACATTGCTCTGATACCTAAAAGAAATATTATGCAGGCAGAAAATTGTAACACCTTGCTGAGACATAAAATACCAAAAATGCCACATCCATTCATAAACTATTTGAAGATAAACTAATTGCTTTAAAACTAATGGTGAAAGGTTTCTTCTTATTTTTTACGAGCATCTTGGACATGTTATCAAAAAAAGTAGTGACTGGTTGCATGGATCATAACTGCAGATAATCTTAAAATGAATTTCGCTGCCTTTACTAGGGCCAAACAAGTCAAGCTGGTCACACGCATCTCGAGTTTCGAACATAGGATTTCTATCATTTCCCATCGTGCATTTCTATTTCCGGAGTATCACTTCCTGTACGCCAGTACCTGTTCTCCGACTTTAGTGTTTGGTGGTGTCCCGGTTGGTTAGAAACGACTCTCGAAAAGGTCGCCCGTTGCGGTGAATTGCCTTCAACAGCGAGACGTGCAGCAAACAGTAATTATCTAACAGTTATGGTAAGTGTACTGGTGATCCTGCCTCGAAATGTTGTGCCAGAGTGTTTTCATTCAGTGTTCATGAGATAGGCCAGTATGGAGCACATGCGTGCTGGCTGCAATCGTTGCTAGATAACACACACGGTCGGTTTCTTTACGATTGTGTTATCTGTGTCGTTCATTTGTTCCTAATATAGCTGGCATAATATAGCGTTAGTACTGGGATTGCATCTAGATGAATCGGCTCCTTGACTGCGTTGTTTCTGGAGTAACTAAAATTTTGGGCATTGCTTATGCAAGCCTTGTTAACTGCGCATCATGTAATAATATGAAAAATAAATGCAGATGGCAAAACAACTGTACAGTGAGACGAATTGGTAGTACTGGCCACTTTAAGTGTCTCACATAAGATGGCGTGTGTAGCTAATGGCGTATTAAAAGCACGGCAGTCAAGACGTCGTACTAATGTATGCAAACATTTCAGTATTAAATATGTACTATAGGTGAATTTAGACAAAGGTGCAGGGTAGTAATACCAATGTAGTTTATGCAACGTACAAGTACAATACGATCCAGGCTAGTTAGAAGTCGAAGCTACAACCAGACGATTTCTAATCTAATACTTTAACCGATCACATGCTTTAGATTAGGATCTGTTAAATGATCGAATTACTAATTCTAATATGCCACTGAGTAGTAAAGGCAGCAGTATGAAAAGTCAGCATTTAATTGGTGTATTGATTAAATGCTGACAGGAACTGAACAAGAGAAGCGCATTCGACGTCAGGATTTATATCACTTACCGTCCTTCCTCAAATAGTGGCCGGGGTCTTTATTTACCTAAGCTGCAGAAGTAACGGCTCGTTTAATATTCCCTCTGTTACTGCAATACAGTGTTAATTAAAATTCTACATATGAATGAATCAAACGCCACAGTTGTACCACTATGTTGTACAGGGCTCAAACTGACACATTTATTGGAAGTAGTTTTGATACGAACTGTATAATGGTAGATTACAGTATTGCAAGACTATCACAATTCTAAGGACTGGTTAACAGTATCAGTAATTACCTTCTAAACGTGTATTCTTAAAATTCTTAAAGTGCTTTGTTTATTTGCTACCTCCTTTTTTAGCTCCTTTTTAATAAAGGATTCTGTTACCTTTCTTTCAAGCTGTTTGTAATTTTAGTAACGCAACCCACGTTTTCCAGTCTCAGAATAAAAGATGGTTACTGAACCCCAATGGCTCCATTTTCAGGAAATTGTAGCTATAGAAATTTATTTTCTCTTTGAACTTGTATATTACAGTTCTGGTAAGTTTTTAGGGGGAAAATGCTCAGCTCCCATAATTGGCACATTGGCTTTGAGGTCGAGGCTGATGGCGCTGAGAGCTGCACACTCCTCAGAGCCTCATCCTACCACTCAGCAGAGCAGCAGCATCAGTCATGGTCACATCCTCTGCAACTCGAATGTATGACAAATGTAACTGGACCTCATATTTCTCTAAAACTACAAAACAGAACTTCTTTGAATTTCTTGCTTTACTTCCAGCTGGACCGTAGCCTGTCCTGTGCCCCATCTCTGTCCACTTTTCTCTATTTAAGCTTTAAAGTTGCAGCTATGCCTAAAAAAACTGCAAAAAAGAAATGTGACTTCAGAAATTGGGCAGGAGTACCTGCTGGGGCTGCTTGCTGGCGATTCGACCATCTGCTTATGAGGGTAGACAGTTGGAGGACATCTGTGATTAATGTCTTGAGTGATCAAGAGTTGAGAATGAAAGCCTTAGGCCAATTCTGTTGAATTACAGCATCTGAATTGCTTTATTCAGGTCGTCTAATAACTAGGGGTTATTTTCTAGAAGAAATCTGCTTGGAGTTTTAAAACATTGAAACTTGCAAATAATCCGAACCGAAAAGGAATATTAGAACATGCCTTTGTGTTTATAGGATGGGCCTCGTCAAATCACCACTGCACGCCAAGCCATTTATCAGGTAGTGATGGTTTGGCTTAGCGCGCTAAGTAACCCGTACTAACTTGAGCTCTGTGTCACAGTCCCACACAATCCTGCTGGTCCAGCCCACCAAGAGGCCTGAGGGGAGAACATATGCCGATTATGAGTCTGTTAACGAGTGCATGGAAGGTAAGAGGACCTGTCTGTTTTACTTTTTCCCTGTGTTGAATTGTCTGTCCAGTGTGTCCAGCACTTGGCTGCAGGACTTTCGAACCCGCACACATTTCCCTTGCTCTCTGAGGTTGATTACAACCTTGGTGGATTTGCTCATTCTGTTCTCAATTTAAGGGTGTAATTGGTGTAATACGGCCCTTGAGTGTTTAGATGTGATGAGGTGGTGTATATGCACCTGGCTATCGGGTTCTTACTGAATCCTGTGCACTTCCATAAAGTACCAAAAGTATGGTACTTCTTTTGTGTCGGTTTTCCACTGGTGTAAAGACTGGTACCGGCCCCAAATGACACCATCAGTGACCGCCCCTGACTGAAATCATCACAAAGCACAGCATAATTAAAAAAAGAAACGGCCCAAAATAAAAACAGTTTAGGCTGCAAAATGCAGTTTATTGTTATGTCATATTATGTCAGCTATCACTGTAAGATTCAGTAATATCCAAACTGCATGAATGCTGCCATCATTTACGTTTACATAGGTCCACTTACTTTGGCGAAGCCGGTCAAAGCAGTAAGAATTGGCTTGCTGCTAATTCAGTCTTTTGAAAGCAAACAAATGATTTAATTAATGTTCGGTGTTTCGCGTGTGCCCCATTTCTTCCAAGCGGCTTGCTATTACGGCAAATACTTTTTTATTTCGAGTCGTGCCGTCCAAATCCCACTGGATCTGTTCATCCGACCATATGGCGATTAAAGCCTGTGTTTCATCGTTTGTCCATCCTTCCATTTTACTTTAATATTCTTGTTTCTACTGCTTTTTATTTTGTTTCTCGCTGTTCGCTGCGTGTTTCAAAAGATGGTGGTTGCATTTTGTGTTTCAGCGTCAGGCTATTTGCATAACCAATCGACAGCAAATATGTTTGCGAGTCCCACCCCAAAGTACCGAAGTACCAAAGAAGTACCCCAGCTGGTTTGGCACTTTCGGGACTGGAACTTTCGGTACTGGTACTCGACCAGAAGTCAATGGAAAAGTACCGTACCGAAAGTACCGTACTTTGTGCGGTGGAAAAGCGCCCTTTGACGCAAGAATGAGTTCACCTGCAGTCAGGAGCACCCTAACATAACACGCAGTGAAGGCAGACCTGTCCTTCTTAAGGACTCGAGTACCTTGTGCAGCAGGTGACCGGGCTGCTTTGAACTGCTTGGGTTTCTTCCAGATCCGGCGTCTTTGCTCCTTAAAACCCTCCGATGGTCTTTGGCCTGTCAGAAATGCCAGACAAAGGAGTGTCCATCTATGCAGCTGCCTTTCCTGCATCTACTTTGAAGTTCACTAAAAATAACTGGATAAATCCCCCTTTTAACACTGGCTCTCCAGTGCAGTGCATCACTGCAGCAACTGCGGAGTTAAAAATAGCCAAACCCATGGGGCCGGCTTTTGCTTCGTCCCCGAAAGAGAGGGTGACCGATGTTTCCTAACACTGCTAGGAGTCTGCAAAATGTACGAGGAGCACCTGAAGAGGATGAACCCCAACAGCCCGTCCATCACGTACGACATCAGCCAGCTGTTCGACTTCATCGACGACCTGGCTGACCTCAGCTGCCTGGTGTAAGTCTGCCTTGCTTCTTGTCACTGGAAGGGTTTGGTGTCTGATTCCATACCTCTGAGGAATTTACCCTCAGCAGCAACATACACAAAGCTGTCTCTTGAATGAATTTGAAATTTTGGTGATAGTGTATCTTGGCCAGTGTCAAGATGCAGGCCTAATAACTTGGAGAATGTTCTCCATGTGGGATCTGACTCTTCTTGTCTCACTAATGCAGCTCTTTTCAGCCAATCAAGAACCATTGAACTGCAAGTTCTTTGTGTTGTTTGAAGTCTTCATATGCAGAATAACAATGAACCGACGTGTACAACCGGGCTTTAATCCTTTTCCTGACCAGATTATCGGGTATATGCAGTGTCCAGATTTCGTCAGAGAAATGTCAGGACAGACAGGAAGAAGCAAATTCAACTACAAAATTCTTTTGCGTAGTCTAGTAGATTGAAAGACTAAGATACTAGTGAAGGTGATTCTTTTGAAATGATCTGCTATTCATTGTTAGTGGCATTGTCCCATGGAAAGTGCCCCCTTAGTGCACAGGAGGAGAAATCCTGGTGTAAAAGCTAATGGTGTCTGTCATCCTTCTCCTTCTAGGTACCGCGCAGACACCCAGACCTACCAGCCCTACAACAAGGACTGGATCAAGGAGAAGATCTATGTGCTGCTTCGCCGGCAGGCCCAGCAGGCTGGCAAATGAGGGCATGGCTGTTTAGGGGGGTTGAATGCCAAGTGACCACTTTCTTTTAATTTTTCTTTTTTTTTTACTTTACTGTCTTTATTGATTTGTTAAACAGGATTTTTAATGGGCGGTCAATTCAGATGTTCTAGTCATGCTTAAAAGTCATGTGTCTGGTTCAACTCAGCAATGTTTCATGCAGGTATATTTTTGAAATCTAACATCCTGGTTGAAGTGTCAGGTCATCTCTAACATGCTTGACCCTGATCCCCTGAAGTTTGAAACTTGTTCATCATACATATTTCTGTTAAAGGTGAAGTTTAATTTCTTTTGGGGGGAAAAAAGCATCATCCTCATTATCATACTGACTGTATTTTCAGGAAATTTACCTGTAAGAGCAGCTTGGGACAGGCGCTGCTGAACGGGGATGCAGGAACTCTAATTCACACACAGCCTTGACTGTTTAATTTCTTCTGTTTAAAGACTGGTATTAACATGCTGTCTGTTTTTTGGTAATTTAAAAATAAACTCTAACAGTTCTGTTGGTTTATATATGACTTTCTGAAAAGGGGCAGCATGGTGGTGCCGTGGATAGTGCTGTTGCCTCACTTCTGGGACCAGGGTTCCACGGGTGTGGAGTTTGCATGTTCTCCCTCTGTCATCATGACGTTTCCTTGGGGCATTCCGATTTCCACTGTCCAAAAAAATGTTGAAGCTAACTGGAGTTAGCGGATTGCCCATAGCTGTGCCCTGCGATGGGCTGTTCCCTGCCTCACAACCCAAAATAGGACACACGTGGTCACATCGGTGACGGCAAGCTTGGCAGTGAAGGGCATCTACAGGTCACGGCACCCATGGGGCTGGGGGTTAAGGGCCCACAGTCATTTTGTTCTGAAGAAGCTACTCAACCTTCCAGTTACAGGTGCAGAGGCTTAACTCACCAAGCCACACACTAGGTGAGCTAATTTGACAGCTGCTTGTCGACTCAAATGCTGCAAACCACTGAATTGGGCAATAGCTGGATATTCCTGATATATTGGTTTTCCATTCATGAAAGAGTCCCCATCAGAGATCCTTCAGTTTGCAGTGTTAACATCATTAAGGTGTCATAGGCTCAGGTTTCTCTTAAGGTGCAAATGTGCTTAAGCTGTGATGAAACACATTGACCACTGTTGTCAGGAAGTTCTCTCGCTAAAATTTGCATTTTAAACACAGCTGTTAAAATTAATTTAGGTCTTTCAGGAACAGCTCTTCTGTGGTGTGACTTTTACTGAAGTCCTCTGGGATGTGATGAATCATTCGTGTTTTATTGCAGTATGGCAGGTGACCCTTCTGTTTCTGCACACTACTAATACAAGGTGGATCATTATTCGTCATATACCGAAGCTATGGGGGCCACGCTCCTAATGGAATGACCACAAGGGGGAGCACCACATTCAGGATATTTCGGTAAAAAGAACTTGGAAAACAGTTTTCTGACCACCACTTTATTCAGTCTTTGTCCCAACAGTTTGAGAGAGCAGTGAAAAAAAATAAAAAAACAAGGATAGAAAGACCAGCTGTCACAGGTTCATGTGTTCAAGGATGAGAACAAAACAAGAAGGGACCACAGGTCACACACGGGCCTAAAAGTGGGACTGGAAGCAGCAGGCGCTGGGTCACTCCTCGATCTACCAGCAGGAACCGTGCAGACCGAAGCCGTAACGGAAAACGAGGAATGCGGGTCAGATGGACAGATATATTAAAAAGACAGACAAAGGAGAGGGCTCACCCTGTGGGCAGGAAGCAGAGCGGGGGCTGGTGTGCACTATAAATTAAACGGGGGACAAAGCCCCCCCCCAGAACAGCCCCCCACCCTCCAAGCCAGCTGCTCACTGGGCTCAGGCGTAGGGGGGTTTCTTCCTCGACGACAACATACGATAAAATCTCATTGCAAATCACAGGGCATCAAAAGAAAAAAAAATCCCATAACTCAACATTACATTTACATACGATTAAAAAAAAAAAAAAAAAAAAAGGTCTATATACACTTATCCCAATAATGGTTAGCCTGCACCTTAGGCAGTATTATATACAACTTGTTAAATTCATTTTAAAATATAATAAATGCATAAAAATAAAGATTTTGGCATTCTTATCTTTCATCCTGCTTCTCCACTTCTAAAACACTTGTCTGGAAGCTCTATTTGCCTCAGCACTTCAGCGCCTGCAGTGGGTGGGGCAGCATATTGCACCTCCACCACAAGGGGGCAGTAAAAGCTCAGAGCAAGGCTGAGTGGGAGTTGGTGCTGGCAGAGTTTGTCGTCCTCCATGCGCAGCTTTGCTGCGTGAGGCATCACGACTGAGAGGGTGATGAACATACAAAACACCTGAATGGATACCACACTGGCAAACACAAGTCTCCAGATACCACCTGCTGGTTACGACCTTTACATCCCATTCAGTTTGGGGAGGTACTCAGGCAGGGTGTCGGGGGTCCTGTACTCCTGATCCCCTCCCCCGCCTTCATCGCCTCCTCTCTACATTCTTAGTGGTGCCCGGCCTCATAGCTGGATCTCAAATGTTTTCTGCAGCTCACTGGAGAAGGGGTTTGTGTGCGACGGCGTGGGACGCTGGCGTGACTGGCCCTCGAGGGCGGCCCACTGGGTGTCGAAATCGTCAGCCTGGGGCTGGCCCTGGCCGGCCCAGATTTCCGCACCGTTGATGGAGGCACTGCCATTGGGGTGCAGCGGAGAGCAGGAGGCCGGGTCGGTGGCCAGGGGTGGGGAGGGCTTGTAGAGGCCACCAGGGGGGGCGGCGACGACGCTGTGCTGGGGGAAGGGCACCGGTTGGACAGGGGGCGCGGCCGTGCCGAAGACGTTGGCCACCATCTGGGACGGAGTGATGCCAACGACGGGCACGCTGAGGGCCCCGAACGGGGCCCCGTTGGAAACGGGGTAGGAGGCCGGTGCAGGAACGGGATAGACGGGTTGCGGCGGGGGCAGCAAGGGCACAGCCGGCGCCAGAGCGGGCATGAAGGGGACTGCTGGCATGGGTACGTGGTGGGTGGGGGGGGATGGCGTGCCCATGACTGCGGCAACAGGAGGCTGCTGGGCGCGCACAGACTTGGTCACCTCATCTAGCCAGCGGTCTGCCTCCGAGGGGGTCCGTCTGTGGGTGTGTGGGGCGGTGGGGCCAGAGCTGACAGGTGCAGGGGTGGTGCTGGTCAAGTCTCCTCCTGGAGGAGGGGGGGAATCAAAATACATGCTCATGAGAGTTTTACCTACCAGAAAGTGATCTGAGGGCAGAACGAAAAATGATTGGTCTAGAGAGATAATCAGATTGTAGAGGAGGTGGGTCCAAGCAACTAGAGGAGGTGGGACCGAGACATCCGATTGGTTGGCCCCACCTTCTCTAGTTGCTTGCACCCACCTTCTCTACAATCTGATTGATCGGTAAAGAGAGAAAAACCATTTTTCATTCTGCCCTCAGAACATTTTTGTGCAAGTAAAACTCCCATGAGTGAAGTAAATAGAAAGTGAGCACAACACACACTAAGCCGTAGGCAGACAGAGTTCAGCCATGAGGGATACCCGTGGAAGCCCCAGGGTGCCGTTCCCCTGTTCCTCCGCTAAGGAATGTACACCAGAGGCGCACCTGCAGATACCACCTTAATTCTCCTCAACCAATAAGATCCTTTAGAGGAGCGTAGCTCTAACAACTGACCAAAAATTATGGCCCCTGTCTAAATCTTTCCTTTAGAAGAACTTGACATACATTAAATCAGCATCTCCAACTGTCTAAGCCAGTGCTTTCCAATCTGGTTCTTGCGGACCCATAGTCAGTCCATGTTTTTGCTCCCTCCAAGCTCCCAGAGTTGAAAGGGAGCAGAAACATGGAATGTCTGTGGGTCCCCGAGGACTGGATTGGGAAACCCTGGTCTAAGTAGTCAGTCCAAAATAGAGATACACACATGAACAGGTGACCCTGTCAGCTAAGGCCTACCTATGTAGCCCTGGCCCGGGATCACGGCAGTAGGCCTGGCCCAGGGATTGGTATCTCGTGCCGGCAACGGCGGGGGCAGAGTTGGGGGGGCCGTGCTCAGCATGCTAGTGGTTGGCGGGCTGGAGGCAGGAACAGATCCGTTCGCTGCAGAAGGAATCCAGAGAGCTGGATTGAGAGGCACGCTCACTGAGGACACAGAGGCCTACTCGCCTGAAGACGGGGCATACCTGGCACGGCCGGAGACTGTGGCGAAGAAGTGGGCTTAGGCATGGGAGCAGAGGAGAAGGGATCTTCGGGGGGCCCACTGAACGTGGAGGTGATCTGGGTACACAGGGAGCTAATGCTGTCGCACTCCATCTCCACCTCTGCAACTGGCATACATGGAGAATTAAGAGTGACTTTCAAGTGGATAAGAGGAATAGGAACAACATTCTCTGATCTCCACACACAGCTTGAGAGAGGCCTCTTCTTGCACATCTATCCACCCATCACAGGGTCACTGTGTGCCTGGATCCCAGGAACATCAAGGACAACGGCAGGGACCCCCCCTCAGCTAGATGTCAGTCCATAGCAGGTCGCAGAAACAAAACCATGGCTAGACAAAAAACACGGGCACGCATCACTCCATCGCCCTTGAATGCTTTTCTCAGTCTATTAAAGCGTGATGTTATTCCTGAGCTGAAATAACCTTGTCTGTAGTCTGAAACCTTTTTATATACCATAACGTATTACAAAAATGAAAGCTTCAAAACACAAATATATCTCTAGTTATACAAATGTGTATTCAAGGCTGGATCTCCCACATCTGCTTGTGCTGGTGTGTCACAGGGAACAGCAAAGTAGAATAAGAGCCCGGTCAGCTGCCTGCTCCGATTGGGGCATCCAGCCAGGCTTCCCCATGTACACAATCACCATAAACGGGACTCCAGCCAGCCGGTCACCATCGGATGACGCCGATACGGCCCACACCCCAGTCACTACAGCATGACACCTTGGTGTTGGAGGTCGGCTCGCTCACCGGAGCCCTTGACCGGGAGGTCACCCTTGCGCTGCACGGTGGATGGCAGCTCATTCATACGTAGGGACAGCTGGCGCTTGAAGGGAGACGTCTGGCTTAGGGTGGGGAAGGCGCGGAAGGAGCCCTGCCGGGCGAGGGCCTCGGCGGTGGCGTGTCGCCGGGGGATGGCGTGTGGGTGGGTGTCCGTGACGGAGGGGGCCACCGGCGGGGAGGAGGACGGGGGCAGTGCTCCCGGGGTCGCTACCAGAGGTGCCGTGGTTATGGGGACGGACAGTTCCACATCGGCTGCTCACAGGACAGAGAACAGAACAGGGGCTGCTCTGTAAGGTTTGGACTGTAAAGAGCAGGATGGGCCATGGGAACACGAGGCACGTCCAGGTCTCTGATACACCACATATCAATCTAGGCTCTCTGTCATTTGTCCTGCCACATCTGAGCTAATAAATCAGTCAGATTTGAGTGTTGATCTTCCAGTAGACAGCATGCAAAACACTGATCAGTATGGAGAGTTCAAGCATGCACTGGCCCCTTACATTTCACATTTACATTTATATATTTATAGACAGAACTCCCTTAATGTCTATAAAGAATACCGAAGACCCCCCCAACACACAAACCATTTTTGACATCTTGGATCTGCCGTAAGACCTCCTCACGCTCGGCCTGCTCGGTCGCCGTGGTGACGCGGAAGGAGCCCTCGCGGGTGAAGGTGGTGCGGTTGGCGTCGAAGGTGGCCGTCACCCCACACTCCTTCTCCCGCTTCTGCTTGCGCTCCAAGCAGGAAGCGAAGGCACAGCCCACTGCATGGCTCAGCCGCTCCCCCTGCAAGGATGACGGATAACTGTAGCAGGGAAAGAGGGCGGGGTGCCAGTGAGGGGGTGTGGCCCTGGGTAAAGAGGGTAGGGCTTACAGAGTCTCTGACAGCCATGAAGCAGTGGCAGATCCAGCGGCGCGTGGTCCCATCTCGGCAGATGTAGGAGAAGGCCCGCTCGAAGTTGCGGTCCGGAGCACAGAAAGACACTTTCTCTATCGTCTGATCCAGGATCAGGTCCTTATAGAAAGAAGCAAGCCTGCTTTTACACTGACCCCTTAGCCCCTTGTGATGTGGGGTGCAGTCATCACACTCCTCATACATCAGTGTAGCAGCACTGAGGAGCTAGGACACGTTCCCATACACAGAGGCCCCATGCAGGGCAGTGGAACTACAGCCAAGCCAAGCCCGTGAATCTCCAGACGTCATTAAACTCATGTAGCGGCCACACGTTTGCACGCGGCCTCACTACCTTTGTCTTTTCGTCGACGACGCGCAGGCCGTCCGCCGACACCCACAGCACGGCCTTCACCGTCTTCTTAGCCGCCTGGGATGACAGAGAGTGTGAGGTCAGAAGGCAGCCGTGGCAGGCATCCTGCCGCAAAGGGACTCAGACATTAACCGAGCTGGGAGGAGCTGGGGCAGTTGAGGTAACCGCAGGAGTGAGGCTCACAAAGCCACAGCGGGAGGTGATCAGATCAGTAACCTTAAGTAAAGGGAACTGGGGGGCATGTGTGCTGGTTTACTGTCCCAGTGGAGTAAGAGAGAAATGTCAGTCACAC
>JAODLD010000045.1:11086573-11107792 GCA_026781065.1 Mormyrops boulengeri | reverse complement strand
CTGTACTCAATATTAATAAACAACCCCCCCCCCCCCCCGTTTTTTTTTTTTTTTTTTTTTTTTTTTTTTAAATCAGCACGACACACCCTTGATGACATCAGAGACAAGAAACACGGCATAGCCATGACTAAAGCCAGGGGTAATCAGCCGAAATTGTTAAAATAATATCAGAGGCATGAAAAATGTTGACCACAGGTCAAGGTCAGGTCATAAGCTACCCCTGAGGTTGACCTCAGCTGATAGGACAATTAGCAATTATATCTCTTTTCATGGTTGCCAATCTTTGTCGGCTTGACATGACCAATGGATAAAACCAAGTAAATGTCTCCCAGTTCTTTTTATTGCCTATGTGAAACATTTACTCTTACCATATTTCTTATAAAATATACTACAAGCGAATACAAAAATATTACATGTTAAAGGTGACATTTCGGAACTAAGATCTCATACAGTTTGTATATACATCTCAAAAATGAGGACCTTCCAATGGAGCGGTGCAGTAATACTCGAGTGTCAAAATGTTGCTAAATAAAAAAAAATAGAAACTTAAAGTCTTTAAATATCAAGAGGAGAAACTAGAAGCCTGCGAGGTTACAGGCTACTTGAATACAGTTTCATCACCCAAACCAAAGTTATCCTCGATTTTTGTAGGGCGGCAATTGCCATGGGTCTTTCTCGCATTAGACGATCTTGCGGCGTCTTAATTCTTTGATGGGAATTCAAGACCCTCCTAAAAAGATGTTCAATACCGACACGTCCTTTTTCCTCATTCCTCAGATATGACGTTAAAAGGTGTACTTCGCGAGTGTTCATCCTGGCAGCGAGATATTTCCAGTTCGACTTTTGCCAGCCAAACTAGCTACTGCTTACACGCCGCTACGCCCCAGGTATCGAGGCTGAAGACCATATTTTATCATGTTCCAACCAGGCAGAGCCGAAGCAAAAGATCAACGGTCATAACAGTGCTCGGCAAGCAAAGCAGACGAAGCTAATCCAGAGAAATGCGGAGTGTTACGGGCATCTTGGACCAGCCTTTCTCCTTATCCCGGCCGGCTAGCCGCGCTATCCTCCCCCTACCTACCTCAGGTCGTCGATAGTTAAGAGAGTCACCCTGCTAAACAGCTAACCGACGACAACTGACTATTTCAACATTTCGTTAAGCCAAATACCATCCTGCCAACTTATAAGTGGAGTAGCTAGCATGCCCTAGTTGCTATATAGCAAGTAGCCAAGGCTATTACCTAACAAAATGTCCACTCGGACTGCTAGCTAATATGTTATATCTAACTAGGTCCTTTCTACTACTACCCTTTTAACTTTACCCTGCTTTGTTAGCTGAAATAAATACCTAGGCAGTTAACCTAGCTATACTGCTAATTAGTTCTTCTCTAAACGAAACACACAGCCGGTTAGATAAAACAATTCACGGGCAACTGCCATAGGAGTCCTTACCTTAATAGCCCGGGACGGTAGACACACGTTGTATTCGCCAAAAAAACAAAAATGCAAAATGTTTTAAATTCCTGGAAGTCTATATATGTCCAAGCGGCATTGCGTAAACCTAAGTCAACGTTATCGAAACCCGGTCGTCTTACCTGCGCCTAAGCTACGCCTACCCTTCATTCCGCCTAGCCCCGCCCCCAGTTTCCCCTCGGCTCGTCTTAACATCCTCCCATTGGAGGAAACCCTCTGCGTATTTAATTTCCAAGTTGTTATTGGCGAAGAGGTTTGAGTGACATGTGATCAGACGATGAGGGCGGGCAGGAAGAAGTGAACCGACAACGCTTTGGAACAGGCGAAATAAGCTTTAAAATATGAGGAGAATTTGCTGTTTTTAGGTATCGTAGTATTTGTCATTGTCACTTTGTAGCTGAATTTTGAAACGAAAGCATATTCCTAAATAAAATTCGAACCCGTTTTAAATGACTGATTGTGCGTTTAAATTTTGAAATCAAAAGTGTTTCAAAGTGCACCCTTGCAGAATAACAGTAGTAACTATAATCATTTGGATAACTAGTTTCATAGCTGCTTAGGCGTAGCTGCAGTAAGCTACTTAGCAGCACGGTGTGTATATATTTCAAAACTTTCTAAAAGAAGTTAGGAAACATTATGTCACTTGTCTAAGGAATGAGAAGAAAGAGCAGAAATCCTCGCTGTATATAAAAATAAACAGGAAAAGACCAAACTGTTAAACTTACGTAACACCTAGCATTCTATTTTTCTGCTGCTGTAATTTAGCCGCGGCCCCTCCAAGCCACACTGGTCATGCGAAGAGACATACTCATGTTAAAATTGGACATATAGGTTCTTATTCTACGTGCCTGCTAGTCTGATAAGCAAACAGTAGACGAAGAACGACAAGCTGAGCAATCACGTTATTCCTTGTAGGATTCTCATTCCGATTCTCCATGGCTGCTGCTTGCAATTTTTGTTAGTAATTTACCTATGGTGCATTATATTTTTGACAGAACAGAAAATTGTGATACCAGGTTCCTTAGCAACCCCACTCTTGCTTTCAAAGCAACATTTTTAGGTTGGATTTTCCCAGGACCGTGAGATGATTGACAATGTGCTGTGGTTTCATCATGTGCCTAGCAACAAGCATAGCAACTGTATCTTTGCATCAACACATTCAGAATATCAATCAATTAATCTTTGACAATGAGACATGGCTTCCAGTCTTTAAAATTGAAAGTAGCTGTTAGCAAATCTTAGTGAGATTCATAGTATTTGTGATGAATTACAAATTTTCTCCTCTTGTCAAAACCATATTGAGGCTTCAATCCATTTAAACCTTATTAATAATATATGGGAACCGTACATTGTCTACCAATATATACATAAGAATTTTAATATGGATACAGCACAGACGGAAAATACTTCTTCCCCCAAAACTGGATTTGCCTCTAATCAGGTTCTAAAAGGTTACCATAGCAATGTCTACTCATCCGAACCTTATCTTAATCCTGTATATAACAATACTTTCCAAGCCTAGAAAATTTTAAACATTTCACTAGACCCTGACATTTTTAAAAAAGCAACTGGTTATTGTTAAGTGTTAATGTTGTAACTAACACAACAGGAGATTTGATATTTTTCATCTGGAAAATGTATTAAATTATACATAGTGATTGTATTCTAACCACTATCATTGGCATGGCATCGTAATCAATAAACGGAAACCCTTGTGTTTTTTGAGTCCCATATAGGAATTGAATTTCTATAAATCCTCCACAACAATTGAAATGTTTTTTGTGATTTAACGATTTGTGTAACCATGACTTCCTTGAGAAGAGATTCTAGGTAAGTAACATCCCTGAATAAATACTGAGCATTCAGGCTTCAGAAGGCTTCAGAAAGGAACCAAAAATAATACAGAAAAGATCTCAAAGACCTCAGAGTAAAAGACTGGATTGGTTGAGCAGTTGTATTCACACTTCAGATTTTTTCCCAGCAGAGAAGTGACCACAGTGCTGCTGTCATGAGGGACACTGCTCGTCTCCCTGCGGGATCTGCAGCAGATCGAAACGAAAGCCTAACGTCCAGCTTGAATTTCAGCTATTGCCATCCAAGAGTAGACCACAGTAACAGATACAGACCAAGCGTGTGCCGCATACTTGGCATTCCAATTATGAGTTCAGAGAGGCATGTGTTTCATCCCCCTCCTGCCTGCTGTCTGGTGTTATCAATAGAGAAAACTCTCTCTCTCTCTCTCTCTCTCACACACACACACACACACACATACACGTTTGTAATTTGATTTTTGTGGGGACTCTCCATTCATTTCTGTGGGGAAAACTCTAATCCCAACATGAAGACTTTAACCCCTACCCACTCCTAACCTTAACCATAAGTAACCAAACAAAATATGAGACTTTTGGCAGTTTTTGGTTTTTTGATTTCATTCGCGGATCTTTGAGGAGACCTGAAAAATGGTTCCCACAACATCAAAATAACAGGTTTTTATTATTATTTTATTATTATTCTAATGAACATGATCCACACACACACGCATACACATACAGTGCTAACTGGGACCCTGATACCCCGTTTCAAACAGGTTCACTGGTACCGCGTTCCTTCCATCTCTGCAGCGACTCTTCATCAGGGCAATAAAATATTAGCCAGAGGTCGGACTAGCAGTGCATCTGCCTAATCGAGCGCAGAGAATTCAAGCTGAGCTGGGGCTGCCAAGGGCTGAGTTCCTGAGGAAAAGACACTTTCTCACAAATATTATGAAACAAGGATTTGGTTATTAAACTATCATTTAAAAATCCAGTTAGCAAATGACTTTCACCCAGAACACAGAGTAATGTAATTTCCTGCCATTCTAATTCATTAAATTAGGTAATAGGGAGGGTTTAAGTTGAACAAAAGGCCCTTTGTAGTATAATAAATCTGGAAGTGATTTTCTGAAAACCTTCAGGCTGGTAATTTACTAGAAAAAAAATCATCTAACGGCAGCAAGCATCTCAATCTCCATTCATATAATCTGCAAAAATCCTGCCTACTGTAGCTGTTACTTGTGGTGCAAGACATTAATTGAGAAATCCCCGCTGACATTTTCCCAGCCTCGTAGTCTGACGGATTAACGGTGTGACCTGTATTGTTTTAGGCAACCGGTTCAACTTCTTACTTCATACCAGCCTCATTTACGTAACTTGACTTCTTTATGCTTTTAAGATTGCTGCAATAGCTTTTCATAACTTTTCCTTTATGTAGGTTGAACACATTTTTCAAGGTTTCCCCTTACTATAACCATATAAGAATAATAATAATAATAATAATATTTTTTTTATTTATATAGCACCCTTAGGAGGCTTGAGGACGCTCCTCAATACAAACATGTCATATAATATAAACTCATCTACCCAGGACCGGCTCCGGGTGTTTTGGTGCCTTAGGCGAGATTCTGCTAAGCGCCCTTCTCCCAACTCTCTCTCCACCCCCCAACCCCCCCAAAGCAGCAGAAAAATGTTGTCAATTTATTTATATTAAAAACATTTCAGTAGCAGGGTATCTGGCTGCTAACTAGGTAGCTGGCGTTCGTTTCGTAACAAAGGTAGTGAAATATTAAAACTAGTGTAAATAAATGTCATATCACATATTTCTTCTGATTTTTTTCACTTACTCTTTTGTGCCCCCTAATCCCACGGTGCCCCAGGCTTACATCGTCACTGGGGGGGGGGGGGGAGCATTTACCAATCACAATTTCCTCCAGGCTCTCCCTTTTGTTTCCAAATCCGCACTCTTATAATCACTAAAATGGTATAATGGCAGACAAAAATAATACATTAATTCATTTAATTTCAGAAACTTTGTTTTAAGAATGCCCTGTAATGACAGGCATCCCATCCAGGGTGTATCTCAGACTTGTGTCCTGTATTGCCTGGGATTGGTGTCCACGCCTTTTTCATGTTCAGGTAAGAGTCATGATTTATCACATGTGAATTATTTAGCATGACAGACCAATGGCGCCAGGAATTCTCGGCAAAGTCTTGGCAGGAGTCTCTCACTCAACTGCCGTGACGTACATCTTCTGTCGTACAGCTTCGGAATCTTGTTCACACCAGGCTGGCTGGATGAATGGGGCAGAATTCACAGCTTATCTACTCCATATAAACAGAAATGTCATTGTTTATGCCAGTGAAGCTGTTGTTTACCACCCTTGAGACATTCATATGAAAAAAAGCCCAGATTGCTTCAGAAGCTGAGAGGAAGCATGTGCAAAGATGTTTCCTGCTTGTGGCAACAACATGACTCTGCATCTTTATAATACAGACACTGCACTCACGCACATGCACTGAGGACCCTAGCAGCATGTGTCGCAGTCAGGAATGTCACCCAATTTGTAATACATATGCACTTTTGGCTATATGAAGAGGTGCTCTGGAATGCAATTTAATAATTTAGGTTAAGTTACGCTCTCCTGAACTTCAAAAAAATCATCTCTAAATAAACAAACAAATGCACA
Organism: Mormyrops boulengeri; assembly: GCA_026781065.1. NCBI lineage: Eukaryota > Metazoa > Chordata > Actinopteri > Osteoglossiformes > Mormyridae > Mormyrops > Mormyrops boulengeri. The sequence continues at coordinate 11,101,818 of JAODLD010000045.1, read as the reverse complement.
GTGTTCATACAGCAGGATTGATGTAACCAAAATCAGTACAAATCTGAAATCGCATTTTTTTTCTAAATCACTCCGCTCAGGCGATAGACAGACGCATTGCTGATTTTGTATTAATGAAACTACCATGCCCCCTTCTGTTATATTTGTGTATTGCAAGTAGGCAGTGAAGGGCTTCCTTCGCAAATTTTGACCTTTACTCCGCTACGACAGTGACTACTACATATTTAATTACAGGTTAATTACAATTTCCTTTACTGCAAAGGAAATTACTGTTTTGATGATAAGCAATAAGTAAACTAGACTCCTTCTATGACAGGCAGACACAAGAGACATAGCAGCGATTGTTGTCTAGACCACAGAAAAGTGTAACAGCAGAACACAGATTCACCCGCCTTTGCTAACCGCTTATCCAGCACAGGGTGGGGGTAGACATGGAGCCTGTCCCAGACGACAGAGGACACGAAGCAGGGGGGGACACCCGTGAAGGGATGTGTGTCCATCACAAGTCACACACTCACCCACAATGGGCAGATGAGCAAGGAAGGGATCCAAACTGAATGTCATCAGAGTATCTTCAACTAAAATATCTAAACAGCCTGACATAGAGTTGTCTCGGAATTTAGTAAATTCATACATGGATACAACCTGACGCACATGCATGCTGCACTTTCATGACCTGCTGGTGCTTTCCAGTGCTCCCAGCTAACAGTACTGATCATTAATGCCTTTGAACTAAGATGCAGCACTGCAATCATTAACCAACTGAATAGACTTTCTTTCTGGCAGAATCCTGTTGTTGCCCTTATAGCATCTATCATTGAATGTTTCTGTTATTGTAGCTGTTTACCAAACAGAAATATCCCAAATCCAGTAAAATGTCACCACCGATTGTGTAGCTGAAGAGAATCTCAATAAACAAAAAGAAAAGAATAAAACGTTGCATTTCAGTGCTGTCTCCGTACTGTCTGCATCTCCCATCGTCACATCTGTCCTTTTTAAAGTCCTTCCCTAAGTGATTGGAGCCAGCTGTGCCCAGCTGGGGTGTGGTGTTTTCACATCCTTCCTCCTGTCGCGCGGTCTATGGAATTTTGGTATTATTTTCGGGTATCCTAACATTTTTCTGACAAAACTTCATCTGTATTTATTCCCCTACTCACGCCGTGAGTTCAGCTCAGCAAGAATTCATGCTGAAACTCCATACGGAGGCCGCAGGGGGAGGGGAAGCTGTCAGAGGAAGTTGACAGTGCGCAGAATGCCGATGCTGCCGGTTGTTCTGCTGTACCTCACCCTCGCACACATAAATACATGCAGAGTACTTGTAAGGCAACCATATTCTGCTTTGCAGAAGAGAAGACATTGGGAGCAGGATGCAAAGAGAGGCATCAAAGCAAATACGCACACAGAAAATATTCCGACTAGAAAGCTAATGTCAAGACAAAATAAAATGAAATCCCAGACATTTCAGGCATTTTAGGTCCCAAAAAGAAGAGGAAGCATGGTTACCCTAGTACAGTGTTTTCCAGTCCACTCCTCAGGGACCCAGAGGGAGCAAAAACATGGACTGTCTGGCAGGGAACTTAGAGGGAGCAAAATCGTGGACCGGCTGTGGGTCAACGAGGACCGGATTGAAAAACACATACCTTGTATTTGGAAGCTACTACCCAGTTTCCATGAAACACTTGAATCTTTTTGTGAAGTGGATAGATCTTTTACAGGGAATGTGACTGTTGTACAGATTTGGCAGTTAAATTTGTATACTATTTGTAGTATTATTATCAGTGGCTCTCTTTTGCTTTTTCCTCCACGCTGTCTTCACAGGAATGTCAGCTCCAAGGCCTTCGAACCTGCAGAAAGACCACATTCTGAACTTCAGGCCATCAGTGTCTGCCCTAACAATGGACTGAACTGTCTACCCCGATCATTCCTTCTGCCTACCTGTGCAGGATGCGATCCTTCACACCTCTCTCTCATGCAGCAGTTCATGCATCATGCATTGTCTTTCTCACAGTTCATCAGCCCTCTATGTATGGTTAACACAAATTTTTCATGGGAAAATGACAGTAATCTGTTTCACTGTAGTAAACAGGGAATCTGGATTCATACTGCATTGTGCGTCAGTGTTTGAACAATATACTAATGAGTTTCCACAGTACAGTTAACTATTAAAAACACTCAAAGGGATGGGCTGAAAGAAAAAAAAACTCAGTTACCCATAATTCCATTACGAAATTAAATACTCATCCTTAAAATATTGACCTACCTTAAAATACAAAATACAAAATAAAATTGTTACACCTTAAAAAGTTACAGAAATTAACAGCTTCATTAATGTGTATTTTGAAAGTTTGTGTAATATAACTTGGGGGGTGTACTGGGGGGGTGACTGAAGAGAGAGTTTTTTTAAGAACATCCCTCCTCTCTCTTTAAGAAGACTATATTTAGCCCTGGCATGGGGAAAGCGTGGGTAAAAGGGTGCGTGTATATGCATGTGGGTCTTAGATCAGCACATACAGGAACTGAAATTAAGCGAAGGGGAACTAGATTGGTTTGTGAAATCCCTGTGGACAGAAATGGGACAACGTGGCTGGTCTGGATCTGTTGTGGGTTCTTGAAAAACAAATCTGAGCTGGGTCAGTGACGTACTGGGACCTTTTCTTGGGAAAAGGTGGCAGGTCTGGGGTCGAGGGTGGACTAACAGAGATCAGGGGTGCCAAATCCCCTCTTTCCAAGCTGCTTTTAACTGTTGAGTCGCTTCTCTCATTCTGCCTTGATATTTAACTGTTTTCCGTATTTGATGCATCATATTATCATAACAATCCAGTGATACAATGCTGAAAGGGAAAAAGTTTGTAGAAAAGAAGGAGGAAGAAAAGAAAGACACGGAAGGAGGGAAGATGGCCTTAAAGGTGACGACTCCTAGATCGATTTCAGTCCCAACCGAGGCAGCCCCCATGCCAAATAAGGTGGGCTTTCCATCTGCCGCACCCGGAAGCATCTACAGCGCCATCTTGAATCGTAATCATGCCGTCATCGATGCAAAACGCCTGAAAAACTTCCTTGAGCTGCGGGACAAGTATTTTCGCAAGAAGGTCCTATTCGAAGACCCTCTTTTTCCTGCGGATGACTCCTCTCTCTTCTATTCTGGCCAATTCCCCATCAAGTTTGAATGGAGGCGCCCGCCAGTGAGTATCTCTCAGCTACCACTAGGTTGCGCTATACGTTCCAAAGGCCTGGAGGCTCTGACCTGGACCTTATCAAGGAGACTTTACAAAAAAAAAATATTATTTGTTACGTTGAAAGGAATATGCCTTGCATCAGTATGGTTCAGTAAGGAGTTACTCCTATGTATTGGGAGTGTCAGATTAGATAGTTCCAGTAGTACAAGATCATCACAATGTGTAGATATCTTTTACTGAATGAATCACTCTCTGACCATATTAAGCTCTGACCATATTAAATTCAGCATTTAAGTCAGACCAAAGGTTAATTAACTTATTTGTAGTGGCCAGGTTGTTTATTATGGTATGAACAGTCATCTACGACACCCAAAATATGTGTTCAGTTTACTTCTGATTTAAGGCATTGATATGGCATGTCCTTCACATTTTAAATCGGTTTCTAGATTTGTTTGAATATTTGAATAAATGCATTAGACTTTGGGGAGTTATGGCGGTTAGCACTGTCGCCTCACACCTCCACCTCTAGGATCTGGCTTCAAGGCCCCCAGGGATCCATGTGTGTGGAGTTTGCATGTTCTCCCCATGTTGTGTTGGGGTTTCCTCTGGGTACTCCAGTCCACAGCCCCAAAACATGCTAATGTGAAGTAGAGTTACAAAATTGCCTGCAGGTGTGATTATGTGAGCGAATGGTGAGTGAGCCCCGCGATGGGTTGGTGTGCCATCCAGGGTTATTCCCTGCCTTGCGCCCATAGCCTCTGAGATGGACTCCGGACCCTCCCGCGACCCTGAATAGGATAAGTAGTTACAGAAGATGGATGGATCATATTAGATCTTCTCATAATGTCGCTCATGCATATTTGTCCTATTTGCAAACTCTAGCCTAGCACTGTACATAGTGCGGCAGATATCCAACTGACTTTGAAACAGTTGCTTGGGTGAATCGATAGTCCAAGTTGCAACCGCACCAAAAAATTGAGAGGTTTCTCTCCATAGGATTAACCTCCTATGGTTCTGCTGAGATGGCTCAACTAGGAGCTCCATTGAGAAGAGGTTTAAAAGGCCTGAATGCCTTCTGCTGAGGCAGAGCATCCTACAGCCTGCCCGTTACACAGAACACACTGCTCCCTCTTTGTGTGGTCCAACAATGCAGATGTTGTAACCACCCATACTGTCCAGGGGGCCCAGGGGTGCCAGCGTCATTGTTCGAGGACCAATTACCATCCAGCAAATGGCTGATTTTCGTGTGTTCTGCCAAACTCTGCCCACCACGCCCAAGGCCACGGTATGACAAGAAAAGTGTTACATCATTGAAAAATTTGGCCAATCGCAGGTTAGGTATTTGGCTATATGCCAGGGTGTTTAGGCTTGTTAATGTATAGTACAGATAGCAAACGCCAATAAAGGCTGAAAAAAACATAGACATAATGCCCAACACACCGTCTGGCTTCTTCTGCAACCGGCTGATCCGGGAAAGGGAGCGAAGGGATGGGGAAGGCTCCATCAGCAAGCCCCTACGCTTCAGCGGCCAGGACTTTACCACCATTAAGCGGGAGAGCCTCCAAAAGAAAGCCCCGTTTGAGGATGATGTCTTCCCAGCCACTGTGGATTCCTTGGGGTTCAAGGAGTTAGGACAAAAGTCAAACAAAGTGAAGAACATTGTCTGGAAGAGGCCTAAGGTAGGAGAGGGAGAGGGGCAGAGCAAGATCATGGAGGCTGGTGTACATGTAGGGAGGGTAGTAGGCAGAGGGTGGCTATAGAACATGGAAGCCTCATTCCCAACCTAGAACGTTGACAGGTACTGAGAAAGAGCACAGGAAAAAGGTACAATCAAGATCTCTGAGGTGATATTTCAGTTATAAAGCCTGAACAGTTGACGTAGAATGCAGAGACCTTTTTAAAGCATGGTTGAAAAGTGTTGTTTTAGCAGGAGATTGTGTTGGTCTGAAGAGATTTGAATTCTGAAACTTGAGTTTTGTAGTGGTCAGGCAATGAGGAAACTGTGTGATGTACTGCTGGTATGGAGAATGAATGACAGGTATTCAAAATACCAGGGTTTGCTGGTAAACTTGGCCAGAAAGGAGGTTTCATGAGAACATCTGCAAAAGTGCGATGCAAAACTAACATACAGTACATGGATAACGAAATGTATATATACTTGCATGGATAACTAACTGGTGGATACAGTGGTTAGCAAGACTTATAACCGACCGGCTTGCGAAGTTCCAGGCAGTTCATTTAGGTTTCCATTCAAAGCTACACTGATGAAGTGAAACCAGGCTCATTCAGAGACTCTGGAACTAATAGAGCTGTCAGTGTTAAAATAAAATTACAGATCAATGTCAAGACTGAGAAGGTATTAACCAGTGAAAGAAATTACCATACTGAGAAACGAAAATGGTTTCTGTAAAAAAATTCTTAAACTAAGTATGAAATCTTTTATTGTACACATTTTGATTTTTTAAAGAATAAATCCTAATCCACAAATATATACATACATAAATTATTTTTATTTTAATACTTAATATCGAAATAAAAACATGACCAGTCGGTATCTGTCACATCTGACCTGAGTTCAGTGGGGAGCAGGAAGGATCAGCCAGTAAGATTTTACCTGTGGGTCACATGACTGCTTTATTCTTCCGCTGAGCCAAATACAAAAAGAGAGAAAGATATTTGCAAAACATATTCATGAATAATAGTAGAATATTCATAATAATTTTTTTAAAAAGCCAGGTATCATCAAACTGTCCATACACAGACAGACGTGTCCAGAACAAGACTCTTCTGTGTCCGTAGTAAAAAAAATATACACAAATATTATGTCTTTAGATACTATGTCTATGGTATAAGTTGCATGTTGATCAAAATGTCCACAAGACTTGGTGTTGACCCTTGATAAATACCAATTATTTGGCCTGATATTAAACTGGTTTTCTGGGAATGTGAAATGTATTTTTAGCACGTATGCTTTCACCATTTGGTAACTGGAAATTTATTTAAAACATATTCAGTTACAGCCAGCAAGAAGTAGTTCAGCTGGCTGACAGACTCAAAACTATAAAGAGGTCACAGAGTCTGAAGCAATGTTTTCTGGTTAAAATCTGAAGGATGATGTCGGAATCTACCTTATGTTGTGCTGTAGTTGGTGATGTTAGTTTCTAGGTCACCTACACGTCACAGATCATTTGGTGTCTCACAGATCCAGGTCAAGTAAATGGAACTGATGCTTTTGATGTGAGCTATTGTAATTCAAGATGGGTGACGCAAAAACTTGAGTTCAGTGCACGGTGCTGGGTGCATACTCACAGCTCTACTCTGAAAATAAACCCCAGTGATTTTTGACCTACCTACTTATTAACAATGTGTTCTCCATCAGTGTCCTTAGAATGCATTAGGACACATAAGGTTTGGTATTTGTACAAAATCCAAGACTCCTGTCAGTTTCAGCATTTTGACATAATACGTATGCATCTTGTAATTGCTTTTCCAGTACAGGGTCATGGGGCGGCCTGGAGCAAATCCCGGGATGCACAAGGCACAAGGCAGGGGTACAACCTGGACTGGATGCCAGTCCATCAGAGGGCACACACACGTACAGGCTCACATACAACAATGCAATTGATGTTCACGGTTTCGGTTATTCGTAAGGAATTGGACAATTAATAGTAATATTTTTGGAGTTTGCCAAAAACTCACAGACGAAACATAAGCCAAAATATAAAACCATATATAAATTTTGTGTTATTTAATAACTGTTCACGTAAGTGCATACAGCAGCTTTAATATTAAAAGTTATTTTTGGAAAAAAACAAAAAAAATGTGGGATCTATACATCTTGGCTTTTGTAACACTGCACATCTTTCTCTCAGCAGCCAGCCTCACTGATGCGACCGTGGCATGTTGCGTATCTCGCAGTAACTTTTAAACTTTTTACTGCGGTACACTTTGCATTTTTAATAATGGACCCAAGTATTATTTGCGAATTTTCACGTATGCGGGGACCTTCCACCCCTAACCTTTGCGAACGTGAAGGGGTGACTGTACATGTCTTTGGACTGTGTGAGATAACCTGTGCAACACAGGGAGAGCATGCAAAATTTACAGAAGGCACAGTTAGGATTTGAGCTCCCAGCCCTGGAACGTCGAGACGACAATCTAATACATAGATCTTTAAAAGGGTCACTGAAGTGAAGTTTGCTGGCATAAATAAATTCATCATCATTCATCATATTAAAATTAATAGTGTAAATAGGTCACTGGGTTTCAAATATGCTGAACATGCTCTGTCAATGCGATGATAAGAGGTGTCGGTTCACAAGCTAACATTGACAGATGACCTGCAGCACACAGCAGCTGTCTCGAGTGTGTCAACTTGGAGGGAGTTCAAGTTAACAGCAGATTCTAAAAAGATCTGAATGCAGTCAGCTGTCACTTGGGCACCTGGCATGGGTCACTAAAAGTTATACTGTTGATTGCTTGTGTGGCATCTGTGTCCGGCAATACTGTTTCTCTGAAAACACATGCAGGAATAATCTTCTGATAGGACAGCCTTCAGCTGAGTGGCATTTAGGACCATCAATAGGTCAAGTAAACAAGTAAGATTGCAGATAATGGACAAAAAATGTACCGTTTAATTTTCAGAACCACCTTTTATGGAGCTATACCGCTCCCTTTTTGCTTAATATTGATTGTCACCTGACTATACAGTCAATCTTGGCTTATGAAGGATGTATCAGCTCATTCATATTGGCATTAAACACTGCACATCCCTTAGGGATCGTCAATCATTAACCAGCCAGATCAGTTACCAGGGCAGCCTGCAGTTCTAACTGAAACAGAGAAGAGACTCCCATAATCCTGTTTAACTGTTCACTATACAGGAGATCTGCGAAAACCCAGAGTTCATCGTGGGAGGAGCCAACCGGACAGACATCTGCCAAGGAGATCTGGGTGAGAATCACTTATAGATACTGTCACATCTGGGCACAAGCATGTCAGACGAAGACCTGAGTACTTTAGAAAGGTGGAACTTAACTGAGTTTATATGCACCATTAAGTTAAAGCTTTTTTGCTGCTGCCTGTCTATGGCCACAATAACTTTAGTTAGTTTCTTAATCAACATGAACCACTACAAGCTGTCTGCAGAGTGCAGGTGCAGACTGAGCATCATTCCTCACATCCAGACACTTAGAGAATCTCAGCATGGGCTTAAAATGAGATCCACCAATGATAAGGAATGGCAGTGGTCTGTCCACCCATTAGCAGTGTTATACCATCTACTGCTGTCTGGGTGTAATTATTTATCTGGGCCCATGTTTCTATGGTCAGCTGGTGCTAACTGCAGTATCTCCCACCAGAGTACAGATTCATATTTGGAATCTTGGCTGTCTTAGCAACCAGGACTTGTGAGTGTGAATGAATCAAAAAGTGTGGTGATTCCCAGGGGCTGTAAAAGGTATGTAGGGGGGATAAGGGAGAACCAGTGGGAACATGTGGACCAATCAGAGAGCATCAAGTGATGAAAGTTCAGGCAGGCTGACAAAGCAGAAGAGTTAACAGCACACTGCCTTGATACAAAATAAATCTGCAGGTACCTCGATGAAAGGCTGTTATGGCATGACATTCGAATCATCTAATAAAGTTTCCTGAAAAAGAGCGGCGTGCCAGGCGAAGACACGTAGCAGCTGCATTGATTCACATCTAGTTCACATCGCGTCTGGTGGTTGGATCATAGATGTCATACCCTCATACACCCACAGAGGTCTAAAAAAAGTCGAAAGACAGAAACAGCTGTGGCCTCAAGTTTGCCTGTCAAAAAAAAAAGAACAAGGAGGGGATGGGAGCAACCGAACCACATGGGCGAAACCCTGGAATGAACGGAGCTCACTGCATGCAAGGATGCATGGATAGTGCAGGTCACCAGATACAGGGAGGGACAACATTCCTGAACTTTCTGTTGAGGGCAGGAGTGAGGGGTGTAACTTCAGCCGTTCGATCTGTGACCGCAAGCCACCTGCACACAGAGCTGTTAATGACGACGAATACCCACCAGGGAATTCTAAACTCCATTTCTGACACATTGCATGTTTGCTCAGAAAATAGCACCGATGTGCACCGGCAAGCCTGGGCTTGGATCTAAGAGTGTTAGACACCTTGTCAGGCATGTATCTATGGGGCCTGGTTTTATCCAAGTAGACAAGGGGTCTCCAACTGTGGTCCTGGAGAGATACTATCCAGTAGGTTTTCTATTCTACCTGAAGCCAGGTTACACTTTAACATGTGATGGAATGGTCATCCAGTATGGCTCCTACTGATTTCTGCAGGTGACTGCTGGCTACTGGCGGCCATTGCGTGCTTGACGCTTAACGAGAAGCTTCTGTACAGAGTCATCCCCCCGGACCAGAGCTTCACTGAAAACTATGCCGGCATTTTCCACTTCCAGGTGAGGGCCGCGGACCAGCTTCTGCTTTATCATTTAATTGGGATCAAAGCAAAATAAAGTTTCCTCCTGACACTTTTCTGTCATCTTTCAATTCTGCATTTGGCTGCCCCCGGGCTGGGTGCTGTAGTTCTGGCGCTATGGTGATTGGGTTGATGTAGTCGTGGATGATCGGATCCCCACGTTCAACGACCAGCTGGTCTTCACCAAGTCAGCAGTGAGGAATGAGTTTTGGAGCGCCCTACTGGAGAAGGCCTACGCCAAGTGAGTGGGATGCAACGTGACCTCAATAAATGCACCAGGGAAAATGCCCACTGCTGCACATTGTCGCAGTGTCCTGAAAAACTCCCTCAGTCCCCAAAGCCTCCTATTCTCCTATCACATCCTGCAGTCCTTCCTATTTCTAAGGACCTCCTTTTATGCTGAAAAGTTTGGCATTTAAATGCCATCGAATGCAAGCAGACTCTCTTGCATTTGCCTCCAGTCACGAAGAATTGCTCAACACACTAAAATTGAGAAAGCTGAATTTCTCTTTACTTAATTCCAGTGTGTCCAAATTCTGTATGTCCACATAGCTGCATATGTATTTTAAAGTCACCGTATCCTTCTTCTTTTTTTGTGAGGGGGACAAAGGGACACTGACAATAGCAAAGCTAAAGAACAGAAAAATTTCAGGAGACTCTCCCAAGCGTCATTTGTACAGGTTCATCAATATGCTCCATTTTTTAATGAAAATATTGGAAAAACATTAACATATGTAATATAACACATATTGAAGTTTGATATTTAATATTAATTTTATGTCAAAACTATAGAGCACATAGTACTTTCTACTTTTTTGGAATATAGCTCTGTTTGAACAATAACAGCATGTTACATAACATAAGAACATAATAACAACACTTAACAATACACAACATAACAAAATAATGCATGTGAAAATCACTTGCAGAGTTGAAAGTCATAGAACTGAGCCAGTGTCACAATAACAAATAGAATGGCTGCTCATTTCCCGCTGCTTCACACGGTGGGGTCGCGGTCACAAACGTATAGATGACATGTATAAGCAGAGGGCCGCTCAGCGGCTCAGTGGGAAGCACTGGGGCTTGAATCCTGCCTCAACTTACTCTCTGTAGGGCTTGTGGGTTTCCTCCGGATACTCCAGCTTCCTCCCACGGTCCAAAGACAGTCAGTCGGGCGAAATTTCCAATGTCATGTGACCAAAGCAGCGGACTGGCCTGGTACCCTATGCTGCGTGCAAAAGGCTCCAGGTCCTCCTATGATCCTATTCAGGCATCGGTGTAAATTACAGGGGGGTTGTAACCCTCCCAATAATCGAAAACCAGCCAATTCAACCCCCTTAAATGGGTAGGGATCTCAACGCCCCCCAATCCGCAACCCAAAGTTATACCCCTGTGTTCAGGATAAGTGTTCAGAAGACGGACGGGTGTGATGGATGTGAAATCGAGTTACCCGCATAGTTTGCACTCATCACCGCTTCACCGTGTGCCCAGGCTGCACGGCTCCTATGAGGCCCTCAGGGGTGGGAACACCACCGAAGCCATGGAGGACTTCACCGGTGGGGTGACCGAGTTTTACGACATAAAGGATGCACCCAAGGAGCTGTATAAGGTCATGAAGAAAGCCTTGGAGCGGGGGTCTCTCATGGGATGCTCCATCGACGTGAGTGTTTGTCACAAATCTCTCCAAGCTGATGGACACACGGTAGAACTACAGAACCGTAGCTTTTGTGGTGGGTGAAGTTAAAAGGATTTGGATATTCCCCAGGATTAGGATATTCCCCAGGATTAGGATATTCCCCAGGATTTGGATATTCCCCAGCTTAATGCTAATAGGTTTCATTTTGCTATGTTTGAATAAGGGTCTCATTTTCATGTCACAAATAAGAGTTCTTGCTGTAATCAAAGTCCTGTTTTTCACTTTTGTCTTCGCCTTTGAGTCTTGGGTTTTTGTTTATTTCTTGTATCTTTTTAAAGCCTTATCTACTGATCCTACATTCTGACTCTAACTGCGAGTCTCTATCATCTGACGTGTCTCTATCCTGCTGGTGTGAAGGATACCTTGGGATACTCCCCCCCCCCAGACGCGCTGGGCCCTATTATTGATAAGATGATCACAGACGCAGAAAAGAGCCAGCTGGGGGACTCCTCGGGTGGGGTTGGTATCGATCCGATTGGCTGAGGTCTTTTCAGGGAGCTTGCATCACCGTGGCTGTCCTGCTGCTACTCACCTGGATGACGTCTTGTACCTCAGCTTCTCACAGAGGAGGCATAAGTGAGCCTGAGGGCAACAGCTGAAATTAATGTTTTCTGATTTGTGGTTGGGGAGCATGTGCACTGAGTTGAGTAACTAATCTTTCCCAAGGTCACCGAAGGTTTGTACTGCATGCCCCTTGGCTCTGTGCCATTCAGTCTAATTTTCTAACCTGTTCTGCGTTATAACGGGACGGCTACTGGCTAATTTCAAGGTTTTATGTTGCTTGACATATTTTATAAGCACAAATGATGTTTAAGCAACCTGAAGCTGCTCACCTGCTTTCTCCTCAAAAGTTCAGCAGAACTATAGAACTGCTCGTCAGCTTTTAGGAGAACCCTTGCTGCATGTTGGATGTCTGTGATCGTCACCCAGAAGCATCAGCTACCCATAACCACTGTCAATGAACTCATGTCTTTTTTGTTTCTTGGTCTTCCAGGGTTTAGTTCCAGCCCGGTTAGAGACCCGGACCGCCACTGGACTCGTCAAAGGCCACGCCTACTCTGTGACAGGAGTGGAGGAGGTGAGGATATGTCATTGACATGGACCCAGATCACACAGGTGCAGGGAGGGTAGGGTAGGTGACTGTGAGTTTACCCATAAAGCAATGCGTGATATTTTATTTATGTCATTTTTTTCCATCTAGTTTTTTGGTAACCTGTTCAATAATATGAATGACTATCTCTTAGTGACTTTAAGACACGCTTAAGTCAGAGGAGAAGAAACAAATGCTTTAGCCTGATAAAGAATTAAATAGAGATTAATGGGTTGATTAAAGCACCACCACACCGATGTATTGCTATATGGCCGTATTGGGAAAAGTGCCATGCTATTAGGTCCAGTGTGTTCCGCACAGTGTACGAAGTCACAGCAGAAGCAGCCCAGGATACGCCTGGTGCGGCTCCGGAACCCGTGGGGTCAGGTGGAGTGGAACGGGCCATGGAGTGACAAGTGAGTGGCTCCATCATGCAGACGTCACACCTATAGGGACCATTCAGCCAAGAAAGTCTGCAATCAAGTAGAGTGAAATACTCAATGGTGTCTGACCCTTAACAGCTGAGTGGTCTAGCAAATTTGTACACAGGATTTTGTAAGAAATTAAGTACACAAGCAAGTAAAATGCTTCTTGAAAACAATCTTGGTTTACATATAGATAGTTCTCAATGTACAAACACACTTCACTTTTTAACAGTCATCACCGATGGTAAAATGGCAACGTTTGTTATAAGCTTGTGTTGCTAGTCAAAGCGTGATTTCAAGTAGCGTTATGTGAATCCCTCTCCACCCCCATGCAGCTCAAAGGAGTGGGCATCTATCGCCAAGGCAGAGAAAGAGAAGCTTCAGCAGCAGAATGCTGAAGATGGAGAGTTCTGGTAAGAGCCAGCTGGCAGCATACCTGTGTATCACCTGCCTCAAAACCACTCCTAGTATACAGGGATACAGATGTAAGTTTAATAACCACACTCACTCCAGGCATGCCTGAAGTTATTCCTTTTCTTAGAATCCTACATCTGTCGAGATTTTCACAAAGTCTTTTCCCATGTTTTCTATATCTCTTCTACCCAGGATGTCCTTTGACGACTTCAAGAAGAACTTCACTAAGATCGAAATCTGCAACCTCACTCCCGACGCCCTTCAGGACGACAAGATCCACAAGTGGACAGTGTCGGTGAACGAGGGCCGCTGGGTGCGTGGCTGCTCTGCTGGGGGATGTCGAAATTATCCAGGTGAGCAGCCAGCAAATCCAAACCAAGGGGAAAGAGATCACTGATACCAAGACTGATACCAGGACTGTTACCAAGACCGATACCAGGACTGACACCACTGCCATACCCCAAACGCCTTCACTCTGGATTAAATTTGTGATTCATGGAATCATGGGCTAGAAAATGATCAGGTTCAACCAAGGGTGTAAATTTGCACTGAACATTGCGGGGGGTTCAGGTCTTCACCCATATTGTGATTATTCGGGGGGGGGGGGGGTATTTTTAAAGCAGTATTTTTAAAAGTAAAACAAAAATCTTCCAAATCAACCATTTAAACATTTTAACAATAGTTCAGTTCACCATGGTGCATTTGCTTTCCTAACCTTCTTATCAAAGGAAGTCAACGAAGCCAATGATTCAAGTGATTCAAATAATAAACTGATACAGAATAACATCAGTGCTCAGAAACAATATATTCTAAAAGTTATTGACCATGATGTCCACAGAGCAGCACAACATGAATAGAATCATAGCACTTTCGGGGGGATCCCTGTGCCACCACCTGCAGACACATTCTGGACAAACCCCCAGTATCGACTGTGCCTGCTGGAGGAGGACGACGACCCCGACGACAATGAGGTGGCCTGCACTGTTGTGGTGGCTCTGATGCAGAAGAACCGCAGGAAGGAGCGCAAGATGGGGGCCAACCTCTTCACCATTGGCTTTGCCATCTATGAGGTGTTTAACGCGGTTTTGGACTTCTCAGTTCATACAGAACACGCATCATATTGACCATGGAGTTTCCTCGAGAATGAAAACACCGATATCCGATCTGAATACATTGAACAATAGTAATGCGGCACTGCAACAAGTCCATGCTCGATAATGGCCTGTTGTCCCTTCTGGTTTGTGTCTCCTGCAGGTCCCTCAAGAGGTATGGCGGTGTGAACCTCCTTCAAAGTCATTCGATGAAGCTTTAGGTCATGGCTGAGTCGAACAAGTGCCCAGTTCTCTGCAGTGTGAAGCATTTATATCTACTGCTACATTCTTGTTCTTCTTGCAGCTGGCTTCTTTGGTCTATCTGCAGATTGTCAGCATGTGATGTTTCCTTCCTATAATACCTAAACATTTTAAAACATTCATTAGTCTGAACTTTTACATACAGAAATAGCTTTCGGTTAAGTAAATGTACAATAAGGTGACACTACACTTTCACTTTCCATGTTGAGCATTTTAATTAGTCTTCATCTCTCCCGACAGTCACAGCAGATAGTCACCTGGACCAACACTTTAGCTGTACTTTCTCTGTGTATCTCTGCATTAGATGCATGGCAACACACAACACATGTCAAAGGACTTCTTCCTCTACAACGCCTCCAAGGCGCGCTGCAAATCCTACGTCAACCTGCGGGAGGTGACGGAGCGCTTCCGCCTCCCCCCGGGGGAGTACATCATTGTCCCCTCCACCTACGAGCCCCACCAGGAGGGAGAGTTCATCCTCAGGGTCTTCTCAGAGAAGCCGGCCGACTCGGAGTGAGTCAGAGCCAGGGTAGAGGAGACTGTGTGTGTGTGTGTGTGTGTGTGTGTGTGTGTGTGTGGGAGTGAGGAGAGTGAAAATAGAGGGGCGGATGGAAGGACGGAAGATGC
>JAODLD010000045.1:11066554-11086473 GCA_026781065.1 Mormyrops boulengeri | reverse complement strand
CCCCCCCCCCCCCCCCCCCCCCCCCCCCCCCCCCCCCCCCCGCCCCCCCCCCCCCCCCGCCCGGCCGCGCCCCCCCGGCCGTGCGGGCGAGGAATTATGTCGGTGACATCCCCCCTTATAAAAGATCAGATAAATATTCTTGATGATTTACCGTCATTAGCAACCAACACCTGACGGTATTATCCAACAGTAGGCAAGTATTTACAGATCATAATGCAAATTCTGTATAATTTGCAAGTAATACAGAACAGTCAGGTATACAGATAATGCCTATAAGGCATTTCACTGCCCACTGCAACTAAGAGAGCTTCATGACAGATACACTCATTTCAACTCCCAGTCAGGTATTAAAACAATGCAAGTGTGCCTGTTCAGTAATGGTGTTTTTCCACTGGCATACAGGAAGTACCCAAGCAATAGCATGAAGAGTAACTAGTTACAGTACAGTTCCAGCTTGCTTTGGTTTTCCACTGCAGAGGGGCCGGCTCAGTAAATGTGTTGCTGGGTTTGGAGAGCGACAGTGATGTAAAACCGAAGAGATGCATATTTACCGTTCACACTGTGAACATAATGATTTGCTATATGCTAAACTCTGCTAGCAAGTCTGTGAGAATCACCATGTTATGAAAGTATGGTTAGTAACATTAGCGTAATTAACATTTTCTTGCATAAATTTTCATTACGGATCTATTCCGTTCAGTTGATCGATAGCACTTTTTCAAGTAGGCGGCTAGAAATGTTCGGGTTCCAAGTTACTGGGAATGCATCGATACATCGCGATGCGTGACACTACTAAGAATGAATAATATAGAATATGCCTTCAGACAGTCTATGCATATCAACGCAAATCAGTGGTATCTCTGAGCATTTTAATCAATCAGATGGTGGCGATGCAGCTAGCTCAGTTTGGTCATGCTTTCGGCCTTGCTAGTAAGCAGGACCATGTCAGCGTGGGTACGGCTCACATAATTTACAATGGAAAACCATCAGTGTGCGGTACGGCTCAGTTCTTGCTGGCAGTGGCAAGTGTTATTATAGCCTTGATTCTTGTAAAATGGGGCTGCGGGTGCTTCTTTGCACCAATATCCAGTTTTGGCAGTGGTGAGTTTCACAATTGATGTGTGATATCTGATGATCTGACGATCTTGTGAGTTTTCATGTGCCTATGAAAAGCAAGAGATGAGGGGTTATACATGTGGTATCTGATGATCCATTTCTTCAAAGTTACACACAACATATGGATGTGATCTCTAGTGTGTGTTCATTTAGGAGAAATTACACATAATCTTCCTAGTTGCTCCTTGCCTTGTAATCACAAGGCTTATACCTTGTGGTTAAGCATCATTATATAACACCTTAGAGGATTTAGAAGTGGGTTGGAAAACAACAAAAGAAAATCACCCCATCAGTGGCTGAATTTACACAGTCATGCCCCTTTAAAGCGATTACAGCAACTCCCCAGACTGCAAAGCAGAGTGAAAGTTTGGCTCATGTTACCTCTATGATTGTGACCATCGCAAAGTCTTGGACCCACCTCCTCTACAATCTGATTAGTTATCCCTCTCATTTTTGCTCCTGTCCTCAGAACATTTTTGTGTAAGTAAAAATACCTCGAGACATTGTAAAACTCACATCTAGGAACACTCAAAGGGTTCTGCTAGTCGGATCCGGGGCTGTGTGAAGTCCCTTCAGTATCTGCATGATGCTAATCCTTGTGTTATGAAGCCCACAAGAAGAAGTTCATCTCTGCAGAACATTTCACAAGAGTATCTGTGCTTGTGATAGGCTGCTTCCCCTTTTGTTCTGTTTAGAGGGCACAGAGCACAATGAGGAGGAAGAGGAACGCAATCCTGACCAAAAATAACACAAGAAGGTCACGCTAACACAAGCCGCCCTCAGCCAAAGTGTACATGTGTAACAGTTTCAACACTCAGATTTTACACAACACTTAGCGGACGAGATTACACATGGCCGTACTGCACGAGAAGAGAGGGCTCAACGTCCAGAACCATGTTAATATTCCATGTTCATTTTCTCAGAAAGGTACTATTCAATAGTAAGAAACAATAAGCAAGAATATAAGAATATAAACAGCACAGAGAAATTATATTAAAGCCCTGCTAAGATGCCACGATGACAAAAAAATGCTCCTATCTTCATTTAACTTTGTCTTCTGAACTTATACTGATGGCAATTCCATAATTCGTTATCATTTATGCAGACTCAAGAGGTCTCAAACCTTACAGAGATCCTCACAAATCCAAGGCCGTGTGCCAATGTATTTATAGAAAAACGTGAGGAAGAGGGGAGTGATATTGTTTTGGGTTCGGAGCTGAATTCGTTGGGCCCACTCCTAGCGTAACTAACTATTGTGCTAAACAGTGCTACCATGGTAACCACCGCTTTCTTGGTTTCTATTTAGGGAGATTGAGCACCAGATCGAGGCTGACAAGCCGGAGGTGAGTACCTCCCTTTTCCCAACAGCCCGCCCCCATCCTCCCATCTCTCTGAACTCACCAGTCATGCTCTCCTCATTCAAAATGCTGGGACATAACCCACAGACAGGGGGGCTGCTAGAGATTTTGGGCCCTCAACCCAGACTAATCCAATTATGTTTGAAAATTTTTAGGCCCCTGTCAGTCAGGGGCCCTTGGAATCACCCTAAATTCTCCCCACCCCCCATTACGGCACCCCTGCCCACAAACCCTCACTCGTCAGCAGCCTTCAGACACTAGAAAACAAGATCTTTCAAAGGTCAATTAAATTCACTGTCATTGCCAGTTCAGTAACCACCCTGTGCCCTCTCCCTTGTTAAATTCTGCTTTATTTTCCTTGGCATCCTCAGCCAGAGAAGAAAAAGAAGAAACGGAAGGTAACAGCCTCAGGCATGCTGGGATGTGCTTCTCATCCCATCTACTTTACTTTATAACAAATGAAAGCTAGAATAACATTAGGACCAACGCCAGCTTGTGACACTGGGATGTAACACTGGGTATAGGGCAGAGTGGCGTTTAACATGGTTGGCAAAAAAAGAACAGAATAATAATACATCCTAAAATAAGTGAAGCGAAAAATGTTATCTGATCTTCCCCAGGTGTCTGGATAATGCATGCATTCTGTGTTTAACTATATAGTGAATCTAGCAGAGTTAAAATGCGCAGGCCATCTAGTTGACTGTTGGTTCACCCAGAATTCCTCTCTGTCTTCACTCCCTTTGGACGACCCCGTGGCCGTCCGCTCCCACTGTGACCCAATCTGGTGCAGCCCATCGTTTTCGTGTCAGACATAGCGAATGCCAACAAGGAGATTGAGCAGGAGGAGTATGAGGAGGAGAGTAAGAAAAAAAAAGAGGAAGTGAAAAAGGTTGCTGTCCTCTCTTTGAGGGGGGGTGGGGAAGGTGAAGCGTGGAAGGCAAGGTGTGGGGAAAGAGTCCCAGCTTAGGGGTCAAATGCAACCCCCTGCAATCACAGGACCCCACTGATCCACATTTAGTGTGTCAGCTTCTAAAGGTCAAACCCAAGGTTAATAGGAGCCCCTGGAGGTTCTATGGGAATCCAGCTACCTACATGTAAAGAGAAGAGGCACGATTATGGTTTTGGGCCGATGTTTGGTGCTGGTCTGTCATGTAGTGAAGGTTTTTATGTCAGTGATCTGGACCACTACGGTGGCACCTTCATCTCCACCATCCCCACCCCAGCTCCGGCATCACCTTCAAACACTGGATGCATGGTTTGCGGTGAAGCATTTGATGTGTCTTCTTCTCGTCTTGTTGGTTTTGAACTTGTTTGGGCAAGACAGCAGCTGTTGCTGCCATTGCATGGATTTGAAGGTCCCTGAGGAGGTCCTGTACGGAACGGTCATGAAACGGCTAATTTGAGCTGATCTAACTTCCATGAATAAGTGCCAGGCCTGCAGTGCAGTAATTCAGAGAGTCCTGCTTTCAGTACAATGGAGGTCGACAAGCCTGCAGTAGGATATCCCTCCCTATTTCCTCCTGTCCTGTATTCCCATACAGTCTGTGACTGAATGATTGCTTTAGTACATTAGGTCAGTGTTCCCAATCCAGTTCTCAGGGAACTTTAGCTGGTCCACGTTTTTGTTCCCTCCCAGCTCCTGGTAAAAACATGAACTGTCTCTGGGTCCCCGAGGACCGGATTGGGAAACACTGCATTAGATTACTGATGGAGCATTTACAACCATTGCCTCAAACTCTGGTGGCAAGTCTGTTTGGTGCCGCACTGATCTCCAATTAATCCTGCTTCTCTGGTCTCAGCCTTGGTTCACTGGGGATAATAATGCCACTTACACTCTTAGAGGCTTTCTTCAACAATTTCATCTTTATATTGCAAGTACAAAAAGGGTATATTCTGCTAGTCTTGGGGTTATGATGTGTATGACAGCTGTATGTAGGTTCTGCTTTAACATCTCAGCAAACTGGAATGCGTTAAGCCCTGGCTAACATTTGCGACCCACATACCAGACACCCGGCCCTAACTGTCCTCCTTCCCTCCATCTCACAGCCAGCACCAGCCACCACAGAGAGCGAGGAGGACAAGCAGTTCCACAGCATCTTCCAACAGATCGCCGGGGATGTGAGTACTGAGAGCACTGATGGAATTGGGTACTACTAAGTCACCTGGGAGACATTTATGCAGTTCATATGAACTGCATAAATGGATGCCAAATAAGCACAATGTTTTTGCGTTGGTCAGTTTTCTGAAGGTACGCATGAACAAGATGTTACCTACACCCTGCAGCTCACATTCTAGCTAACCCAGAGTTCTCCCACACTGCAGGACATGGAGATCACGTCCAATGAGCTCAAAAACGTCCTGAACAAAGCCATTGGCAAACGTGAGTGTGCTCCATACCTTTGGACTTGCTTTGTCAAGACAGCCCACTGCCCCATCCCTTTCTACTACCCCATTATCCATGTCACCCTCCTCTCTCTGTTCTCCTCCCTCTCCAACAGACAAGGAGCTGAAGACCATGGGCTTCCGCCTGGAGAGTTGCAGGAGTATGATTGCCCTCATGGATGTATCCTGCCCACGATAGCATTGCTGTACTCACATACACACCCTGAAAAGGATACTGTTATTAGTAAATCATGTTTCTTACCTACACGTAATCGAATAAGTTAGTAACTATCCACATGGATATGCTTGAAGTCAGTTGGGAGACAAGTACCTTCTTTAACTAGGCCTGCACAGACAGATGGGTCAGGCAAACTAAACTTTGACGAGTTCAAACACCTGTGGAACAAGATCAAGCAGTGGCAGGTGAAGTGATTAACGCTGGAGAGACTTCTTCATGTATACACACGTTACCAGTCAAAAGTTTTTGCACACACTGAGATTTTCTACATTTGCATGTTACTCACTTAATTTAATTAACCAAAATACGCTGAAAATCCTTTGCTAACAAATACATTTACAGTATTTACATTATGTTCACCATTTGAGTACCGTTATTAGCAAATGTCATATCTAATTCTCTAGCAGTTACAATAGCAGAGAAAATTTAAGGTATTCTTTCTACAGGGGACATTAAATACTGCGCTGTTTCATGGGATGAAACACTTAGCTGGTGCATTAAAAGTTAAAGGACAGCCTAGAATTTAACTATGCCATCACCACACGACTAGTTAATAGGATGTCAGACATGCACGGTTACATACTCTTTCCATGTTGTTTTATTTGACTTATATTTTCATTTATAGTTGTTCACTGAACTTTGCAATGTTTAACAAGAATAAAAAATCTGCAGTTTATGAAATAAATGGAAAAGTGGTAAAAACCTGTGATGTGCAAAAACTTTTGACTGGTAGTGTAAATACTAGCATTTGGACGCCCTTAGCTTATCTTGCTGTGCTAGCTGCTCTCTAGGTACAAATTCTCAGTTCGGTCAGGGACACTAGTATCCGCAGTTATCTATGATGTGGTCTACATGCAGGGGATCTTCAAGCGGCACGACTTTGACAAGTCTGGCACCATAAACAGCTACGACATGAGGAATGCCGTCAACGATGCAGGTTAGAGACAGTCAGTCCACAATCCATTTGTCCGGTGTTGTCCATTTAAATTAAATTATCGCTAGCCCTCTAATGTACTATCATTCACATTTCTTGCGTCTTATGTCCTACATAGGCTTCCGTCTCAACAAGCAACTGTATGACATCATCACCATGCGCTACGCCAACGACAACATGAAGATTGACTTTGACAGCTTCATCTGCTGCCTGGTGCGGCTCGAGGGCATGTTCAGTAAGTTATCATCTTATAATGCAGGACATGTGGGAGAACAGCAGCACATGACACGAATGTATATGTTATGAACTCCAGTGAAATCAGCATGTTTGGGGGGGGAGACAGCTCTCAGACGGGAATATGTTTTCTGCCTGGTGGCTGACATATAGTGTTTCCGTTGTAGGGGCCTTCCATGCTTTTGACAAAGACGAAGACGGTCTGATCAAGCTCAACGTCCTGGAGGTAAAACCACTCACCTTTAACTGATTTAGATATATACAGCAATGGGAGAGGATAAGCACAAGAAGTAGATTTACTTGATCCTTGGGGAGCCCAAGATAGTCACTGTTTTTGCTCCCTCCCAGCTCCCGGGGGACTGTCAGGTGGGGAGCTGGCTGGGGGATCCCGAGGACCAGGTCGGGAAACACTGCTCTAACTTGACGTGTGTGTGTGTGTCCCATGTGTAGTGGCTCCAGCTAACCATGTACGCCTAGAGAGGAATCCTCAACGCCAAGAGGGGCCTCCTCTACACTGAAATATGAAGGCCCGGTCACAACAGAGATGACCCCACCCCACGGAATTCTGCTCTACCCAGCACTGACCGCCAGCTTCCTACCCACACACTGTCAATACACCTCATGGACAAAAGCAGTTCCCTTTCACTGTACTGGGCAGCCAGGGTTTTAACTCACAGCACAAATCCATTCCTTGGTTCGCCATCACTCAGTGAGAGGCTCATTCCTGAAAAGGTTGGACTTGTCTTTCATCTCAACTAAAGTGCACCAATGGAATTCTCAGGCACAATCCAAAAAAATACAGTTTGGAAAGTGTTGGTGCCACCTCATTGGGCAGATATAGAGGAGGTGGGTCACATGGCCGGCAATGAAATTAGGCTTTTGGGAGGAGGGGATTAACCAAAGTTCTCTATATACATATGGCGTGAATGTTTTTGTAGTGTAATACTGAAGCTGCATTTTAAAGAAACACTTGTTTGAATTTCTTTGAATCCTATCAAACTAGGCTGTTCCATATTTAGTACATAACTTCCTAATTAGAGCACCAATGAGATTTACTGACACTTTGCAATTGTCTTGTTTGAACAGCAATGTTGTTAATTGAACAACACTGACCTCAGGTTTTCTCGCACACTTCCTCAATAATCACCAAGCCATGTCGATTCATTTGACTGAAAGGGTTCTCGAGCCCACGCAAAAATACAACGAAACAAAGTGAATGTCAATTTGAAAATAAACAATTCAAAAATTTATTTTTTTGTCTGTCACTCATACTCCTTATAAAATGCTTAAAGACATGAACAATGGGCTCCACAGAAGGTGCAGGTGTGCCCAAAAAAACAGGGGAAAGGGCCCCCCCCCTCAGCCACGGACGAAAAACACAATCAATGGAGTCCCTACAAAACCGCCACAGCTGCGGCTGTTTCAGATGGACTGTTTTAATATTCATACGAAGGTGACTGGCTGGATCAAGGCGGGAGGGGGGCCAGTTGGAGTGCAGTGCGCACGTGTATGTGAACCCCCAGCACTCTGAGCAAATCCCACTTTAAAGTTTCAATGCATCCTTGAATACTGTATTGTTTAGTTGCCAATTCCCCATTACGCCACACTACTCTCAAACTTCCACTTAAAAACATATCACTCTGTCCCTACAAAACAAAATCGGTCACAAGTGCGTACACACTCATACGACCTACTGAGAAAGATCTGCGATACAGAGCGCCCTTTCGGCAGTAGCATAATCAGAATTTAAAAGCACATGAAAACATGTCACGCACTGGCTTACTCTGGTAAAATTCTATTCCAAATCAGATACGCATAAAGATTGTGTTGAAAATAAGTTTTCAGCTCAGAAGTAGCAGCTAAAAAGGGGACTGTGATCAGTGCAATGATACGCGACTCTGAACATTCCACCATCTTCTGGACGACACGCTGAACTTTCTGTATCACTAGGGGATTCTTAAATACTGTAAGGCTGTTTCATTGTTACGCTGACGTAACGCACTTCTCCTCCAAGCAGGATGGTCACATAACATACTGCTTTTTGTTGTTCCTGTAAAGTCTTATGGGGGGAGAAAAAAAATGGAGGAGGAAAAAAAAGAAAATCCATGTTGAAAGGCATCCCCTTCTTGGAAACAGTCTATTCCCTTGCCATGGGGATTTTTTTTGAGACGAGCAAACAAGGGTTGCCCCAGTTGTGGCCCAACCGATACTGATGCCTTGCTTGGTGGTGCTCAGTGCCTAAGGCCCAAGTCGCCCACAGAAACTCCACACAGCACGGGAGCGCACCTCGTCCAAGTCTGCCCGTTGATATATTTGGGGGGGGGTGGATCAGTCTAAAGTTTTGGCAGCTAAGCAAAAGGTAGAAGAGTTCACAAATAAAGTCACCATCCCAGGTGGCACGTGGGTGAGGACCTGCCGGGGAACTGTCCGACCCAGACATCGTGTCACTCCAACGGAGGCCAACTACAGGCAATCAGGGCCCCTGGGCTCCGGGCTGCTGTCCTCCTCAGCGTGTTTCTGTATGTGCAGGCGGATATCCTGCAGGGACAGAGAAGCAGCATTAGCCTCACACCCACCATACACACCATACACACAGGGAAATGGGGGCAGTGTGCCAAATATCCTTTAAACCAGGGCGTTTCAACCTGCGGGGCATATCATGGTATAGTCACCCAATTCACACAATATTCAAAACGTCAAAATATTTAAGGGACCCCCCCAAAACAAAAGATATTAAAAGAAGCCCCCACCCCGGTCCTTAGTAATAACACATTAGAGGTATGGGGTTCTGCGGTCTTTGGGGGACCCGGCTTTAACAAAATACCCCAGCTTTACACTAAAAGGCAGTACAGAACAGTGATGTGTGATATGACATTTCTTGTAGTAAATGCGTAAACGCACAAGAAATTGCCCCACATATCGCTTTATATGGCGAAACTGTCCTTCCACACCAGTTATGTGCATTCCTGAGTATAGCCTCCACATACTAACGTATCGTTACTAGTTGTGTGCGTATCGTTTGGGTTATTCCCATACTGGTGCTAAGACGATATTTTTAAAATTGTGCCTGTGTCTAAATGGTGCCTAAAGCCGGCACTGAACAAAAAATAAGGCAAAAAAAAAAAAAAAAAACATACGTCAGCAACATTAAAGAACGGCTTTCTATTCCTAAGGCAAATTTCAAACTGAGTATATTAACCTGACACCTTAAATATATGAATATATATAAATTTGACGTGTTCCCCTCTTTATACACCATCGTTTTTAAATATTAGCTGTATGTCCTGGCGTCAGAATCCTTTCGAATGAAATACAGCCACACTTAGATCATTTAGATTTTACTTTTTAACCGTGTTTAAGGTAGCCTCTAATGAGTGCTATGCGCCTGCTGACATCAGAGCAAGTGTAATGTTAAGTTGCGATAGCCCGTGAGGCCTCCAATGCCTGAGCACTACAGGGTAAACATTTCAATTGACAGCTCAGGCATTTAAGATGCACCGAAATCTGCATTGCAATACGGTCCGGTACATACCGGTCGTGACCACACCAGCACAGAGATTCGGTACTCAAGCCTCATTCTTGCACTTTTGGTCTGACGTTTAGTATTAGACAAGCTACACAAGAACAGTATGAATCCTTGACGCCATACTGCTGTGAATTGGTTGGCTGGCTGTTCGCCGTCCCCAGCCGTCTGGCGACGGAAGGGTGGGCCGCGTACCCGGTTAGAGCCGTTCCGTGAGGTGAAGAAGGCTTCGCAGGTCCTCCAGCGGCACTTGAGGGTCCGGAGGGTGGGGTTGGCGTGGTCCGTGAGGAGGTGCTGTTGCAGATGGGCCATCACACCAAAGATCAGCGAGCAGCCATGCCACTGAAGAAGGGGGGTACTTTTGTTATACACCCAGTATGGCCCGTTCCCCTGACTCAGGAATTAGCATTTTGCTAATCGTTTTGCTAACTGTGCTGGATTTTTTTGCACGTGTAAAGTATTCCGTAACTCAAGAATGTTCCACCATGAGTCCAGGAGGATCGTTACTTTGTTTCACTGTGTGTCTGGCTGGGATGACAATAAAGCTTTATTTGACCTAAAAATGACTATCGCCATGCTAACTGCTAACCACTAACCAACTGTGCAGCTTAAGTATAGGCGTGACACGTTAGCTGACTGTCCAATCAGCCTTACAGACAGCCACGTTCAGTGACTGGCTCAAGTGGGTGTCCTTACCCAGCAGCGGTAGTTCTGCATCAGGTTGAGCCTGACAGCCTGGATACTCCCATCGTAACAGCCGGTGTAAATCTGGGCCACGGACATGGAGACAGAGTGACTGTGCGTTAACGCTAGCTGGCCATCTGGAACATTTGCTCGCATTAAGCGCTCGCTGGAACTCGCCGGCCCTAGGGTGGCCGTTGCTACTCACCATGCTCTTGTGGATGCCCATGCACATGACCATGTCTGCGTGACCACCATACACTTGCAGCCGGTCGTGGGACTGGAGGGGGGGGGACAGAAAGGCAGGCTTCATCAGCAACACACTGGGGAGGAGGTACAGTGAGGCCACGCTGCGGGAAGGGGGACCGACCTGTAGCTCGTAGACGCGCACCAGCCTGTCCAGGCAGGCTGTTATCATCACCTTGCCCAGGATGGCTACCACAGTAACAGCGTGGCTGTGCCCCTTATAGATGCGTTTCAGCTCCCCTGTCTGCAGGCGGCGGGACAATTCGGGGCCAAAGACAAAGACAGGGAAATGGAGAGCTGAGGTAAGCGAAAGGAGGACAGGACCAGCAGGGCGGCGCCGAGGAGGCGGCGAAGGCACTCACGTGGATGTTATGGGCATGGACAGACTGGTCGCTGGAGCCGCTGAAGACGAGGTCATTCACCACCTGCAGGAAGATGTGTGGGTCAGGTGTTCCACTAGGGGGTGCCACAGAGCAAAGGCAGAAGAGGTAAACCTACCTTCATACAGAGCACTGTCTTGGTGTGGCCCTTGAGTGTGCGCAGCAGCAGGCCGTTCCTGGCGTCCCGCACGCTGATGGTGCTGTCGTAGGAGCCCACCAGCAGGAGGCGCCGTGACCCTTCCTGCGTGGACGCCAGGCAGCTCACTGCACGCGGCCCGTGGCACTCAAGTACATCCAGCTGCTGGTTTTTCTGCAGGTGACAATTGCCATTAAACTTTTAAAGAGGTTTTATAGAACATTCTGGGGAATATGAGCCCTGTGCCAGGTCGGGGGTTAAGCAGGGTCAACAGAGGGACCTCCGGGATTGGGAGGCGGCCCTTGAGCTCCTGTGCTTACAGGGAGGAGCTGGCACTGCATGTTGCCCCCATTGTGTTTCTTATTTATTAATAATAGTATTTATTGAGCTGCTACTCAACATTTATTTGAAGCAGACAAGAGCCCCACAAGCACCCACAACAAATCCAAGAGTCAATTAAAATGTAGGCAGCGTAAACCTGAAGAAGAGTGGAGAGGTAACAGAGCAGAAATGGGGCTCACCTTCAGGCTGAAGCTGACCACAGAGCCATTGGCCAGGCCCGCGTAGAGAATCTTCCAGCGGCTATGCAGACACAAGACCCGATCCAGCATGCAGAACTGCTGCTCGCACTGCCTGTGCTGTGGACAGGAAGGGGAGGCGGCGGGAGATTGGGAGGAGAGAGTGGAAAAACAGAGAATGCACAGGCTATAGGACCAAAGATGTTCACACCTAGAGATACAATCGCTTCTTGGAGAGGAACGTTATCCACACAGTTCTGCCAGGGAGGCATGTGCTGGGCCGACGGCTCTACCTTGAGACTGTAGCAGCGGATGGTGTGGTCACTGGAACCCGTGTACAGGTAGAACTGCATCCCCGGGCCGGACAACACCAGCAGGCAGTTGACTTTGGCACCGTGGCCTTCGAACACGGCCGTGCACTGGCGAGTCTACGGGCGACATGCCAGCGTCAGGAACCGTGCACGGTGGGTCACAGAACTGAGCGGCAAGTCCGAGATTGGACCAAGCTGGGTCGACACCAACCACTAAGCTGAAGGCACGAGCTGTCTGGTCCTCGGAGCAGGTGTACAGGTAGCCCCCGTGGATCTGCAAGCCAGTGACGGCCGCCCGGTGGCCCTGGAAGGAGCCCTCGGACGGCTCCTGCTTGCTGTCTGACTCCAAGGTAACATGGACTGCAGACACACACAAACACACATATGTGGCATGTGACACAAAGATAGAAGCACGACTTTGCATAGTGCGGTACAAGGTGCCCTCCCCTGTCCTTCTGAGATCCACGGAAATAACACAGACTTCTTTTAAAGTGCTGGGATGGTAAAAATTCAAATTCATGTGACATCATCTTAAGGTCCGAACTGTCCTCTTTAAAGAAAAGCAGGACTTGAGAACAGCAAGTAAAGTCTGAGAGCAAAAACATGGTGGACCTCTAGAGAGGATGAAAATGAACTGCTGGATCTCAGAAGGATATGGAAAGGTTTTCTTGCATTATATACTAGTAGGAGCATAAAATTCCATAAGAGGAAATGCCAAGAGGGACGGAATAGCGGATATGACATGGTACAAAAATGTGATGTAACAGGCTTGAGATCTGCTGATATATGCAGCTGCCACTGCATTTCAACAGCCGTTAATCTGAGGCAGGGGCCCCTTAGAGTGAGTAAGGCACTCACACTGTGAACTCTGCTCGCCGCCCCCCGCAGATGACCGGGTTTTTCTATGGGGACAGAAGTGACAGGGGTCAGAGAGACATTTCCTGCTTGCAAACCGAGGTGGTGAGACTGCCGATGATGCGTTTGCGCCCTCTGAAGGCCGGCCGGTTTATGTGCGTATGACTTGCGATGGGCCATTAATGAACGCAAACCGTCATCACTATCACTGATCCACATGGGGGCGCCACCGGGGATGGACCTGACCTGCAGGGCGTCTCCGTTTTGATGGCGGGGGCCAGCTCGCTGGTGGAGCTGACCTCGTCGCAGGCCAGTCTCCGCTGCTTGGCTTTCCTCAAGATCGGAGGTGTGGGTACAGCAGGGGGCGAGGGGGCTTTTGGGGGGGTGGGCTCCTCCTCCTGTTCAGAGGAGTCGAGGGAGATGACCTCGCAGGGAGGAGCTTCCAGGTTATCCACGATGGCCAGGGAGGAGGAGGAGTCGCTGTTGGCCCCTCCCAGAGGGAGCTCCGAGGGACTCAGTTTCCCCACCTCCTCATCCCGTTCCCGCTCCTTTGGCCTCCTCTTGGTTTTGCTCGGGGGCTCGAGGCTCTCCCGGTCTATGTCGCTCTCCGTACTCCCTGTGCGGATCTCACACTGCGCCTTCGTCCTCCTCCTACTCCTTTTTTTCAGGAGTTTCTTCTTCTTGGAGCCCGGAGAGGAGGTGGGGAGAGCGCCGGGATGCGGGGATCCACTTCCAGAACCCCCGGCAGCAGCCTGGTCAGGCCTCGCCTCCATTTGGGCCTCGGTGGTGAGCATCCCAGGAGAACCCAGCCGCTCCCCAGCAGAATCCCTACAAGCAGCCCCACTGAGCCCCCCCCTCGACCCACTAGTGGACGGAGAAGAACAGTGTACAGGGAGCTCTGTAGGTGGGAGGAACAGAAAAACAATTGTGATTAAAGAGGAAGAAAAGCTTACCACAGCGATGCAAAAATGTTACCGTGTAAGGGACAGGGAGCTCGGACCCGTGTGGGGGGAGGCAGGGTGGGGCGCTGGGTTACACAGTCCGGAGGCGATGCTGTCGAAGGCGTCCGGATTCGAATGGCTGGGAGAGAGGGCCTCTTGCTTGATGGAAGAGGGCCCTTTGAGGGCAAACATGCTGGCCGCAGGTGATGCGGAGGACAGGGAGACAGCTGGCAGAGAGGGGGCAGTTAGAGGTGGCTGGCTGGGCAGAGCAGATGAATCAGCAGGGGGCGCCCCAGAAGCCTCTGCCGTTCCATTAGGACTGGCCCCATTCTCATAATTGTCTGGAAAACAAGGTCGGAAAAGTAGGAGTAAAATGCCAGGTATCTCATAAACAATAAAAAACAAGGTAGTCTGTGTGTATAACAGTGGCATGGAGTCCAGGCCTGACGGTCACCCCCACTTTACGCTCACGGTCATCTTCGCTTTCACGGTCACCCCCACTTTACGCTCACGGTCATCTTCGCTTTCACGGTCACCCCCACTTTACGCTCACGGTCATCTTCGCTTTCACGGTCACCCCCACTTTACGCTCACGGTCATCTTCACTTTCACAGTCACCCCAACTGTACGCTCACTGCCACCCCCACTTGCATACTCATGGTCACCCCCATTTTCATGCTCACTGTCACCTCCACTTTCGGGCACAGGGCGTTTTAAGTCACAGATGACCACAGAATTTGTTCATTGTCACTCATTTTATGAGCAAACCTTGGTGGGACCGACCTTGCATGCTCTGCAGGATTTCAATGCGCTTCGTCCGCAGCGAGTTCATTTCTGTGGTGATCTGGAGGCATTTAAAGATCATAACGTTGACATGCTTAAAAACACACCCAGACATTTATAAGGACAAACGGAGAGTTTTTTGTGGTAATGGGAGATGAGAGGAACCTCAAAATCTACGATGGAGGAGATAAGCACGTTACCCGCCAGAGCCTGATCATTTCTGAGTTTCTGTTGGGTTAAGTTATTAACGGGAACAGTTAAACCAGTCTGCAGCATGTTAATCTCATCCAGTGTGGGTCTGAAAGCCTCTCCCACGGCCAACAAACAAACTACAGGGGAAGGAGATGTTATCTCAGAAGGGGCCTTTCGATCAAATGAGACCTACAGCAGCTCGACTTATTCTACAAAATGACTGTGCTCCAAGGGTCAAACATTAACCAAATCAGAAGAGGCTACAGAAATCCCAGCAAACTGGTACAACAATAAGACACTTTGGCATAATTTTAAAATAGGATGATAACGAAGTTCCCTAAATGATGAGGCAGACTGGGACAGGGAGATGCTTAATATCGGCGACCCAGAAAATTGCTGGCACCTCACCTGCTGCTTGACCATCAGGAGGCGCTGCACCTCCATGTATGCCGCCTGTAGGGCCATGCGAGCCTGAACTAGGCTGTCTTCTAGGGTCTGCAGGGAGCTGTTGAGCTCCTCCTCTCGCAGGGAGAGTGTTAGCAGCTCGCCCACTGGTGTGCACTCTGAGGCCCCATACCATGGCACAAACAAAACAGATATCATCAACATGGACTGCCAGCCCCAGCACAAGACCACTTTCAGGTCACATGTCGGCGAGGCATCATGCCAAATAAGGAAGCTTTGCCGACCATATTTGCAAAATAAAAAAAAACATCTTGTTAAGTACTTAACTTCGAGCAAGGCCTAGGCACCATAATAGTTGCACATTGCATATGTAAATAGCCTTTAAAAGCTAAACAGACTCACCTTTAACTTTATTCTTCTTTGTAACCTTTTTTGAGACTGTCGATGTTGCATCCTGTCCAAAAAGAAAGGAAACAGGAACATGAATACTCCGCAGAGTCTTCAGGTTCAGGTTCATGGGCTCGCACTCTACAGATGCCCACCATTCCACCAGCCCCTCCCCCATGGGAATCGTCCTGCTCCGTTCCCGACACTACTCCAGCATCCTCTTCCACAGAGTTCTCCGGGTTGCCCACTGGACTTGTGCCCTGCTGAGAGTCCCCCTTCTGATAGCCTTCTGCTTGAGGCTCGGAGGGTTGGGGGCTTCCACTGACCCATGGCACAGTCCTGGGCTCCCCAGAGTTCAAATGGAGGCTCAACCTGGGAGGTTCCCTCGGGACACCCCCCATGGCCAGTGGGAAATTGAGGGCCCTGTCGCCACTCGCCACGTTACTCTCCGACAGGCTGCGTTTCCGAGATGAAGGTCCAGGGACGGCAGTGTGCGGCTCGTCCAATGCCTCCCAGTGAAAGCCCTCTGACAGAGGAGGCTCCTGCAGGCTGTGAACTTCTGGGTCAGAGGTCACCGGAGCCACCATCTCAATTCCAAACCTAAAAGGTAAAAGGCAGACATCTTTGTTACAAAACACTTACGCTCTTTCCAATGTGAAATGCACCAAACATTCAGACCAGTGATTATCAGGGTTCCCCCAATTCTGGCAGAATTTTCCAGGACCATAAGAAAATTTTCTGAAACCCACAAGTTTGCTTTGATTTGATGATCATGCAGTTTCAGATAGTAATATTACAATTTTTGGTACGATAATAGCCAATCTGCTTACCAGATAAACACAGAAGTTTGACAACTTTCACCAATGTGCAAAATAGCGATAAATTAAGAAAATTTATCCCAATATTAAAATAATTATATGTACCTTATGATTGGTAGAGGCGAACGGAGTCAAAAACAGAAAACTGATCAATAAAATTCAAATACGTGCAAATAAATAAAACAAAAACAAAAACTGGAATAGCAAGCAAAAAAGCTGCGATCTCAAATATGCAAAATCTGTGCGGTAAAAGTGCCGGAAACGGACGTTTACCAAGGTAGTTAACTTGACTTCCGCTCGTACATTTCCATTAGCGTGTTGCGGAACAAAGCGGGAAACAAAAATGAACAAGGCTAGTTTCCAAAACTTTTCCTCTTTATCCAAGAATTCCAAAACTTATCCAGGACCTGGAAAATTTAATTAAAAATTCCAAAACTTTTCCAGGTTTTCCATGACCGCGGGCACCCTGGATTATGGGCCACAGACTGAACAAACAGCGCCGCAAAGCTCACATAAAAGGGTGCATTAAAAGCAGCAAAGGGAGTAGCAAATGCATCAATATGTCAACAGTAAATATGGGAACCAACAGCTTGGAAATGACTTATATGACCGCTTCTTCAGCATATGCTCAAGACAGCCCAGCTGACATGAGGTATCGCACCATCGGTATGTAGGCGATTGCCCGCCTTGTCCCCACCTATACCAAGCTAAGTGCATTAACCAAAGGCTACATCCTTTCTGCAAACAATGGGTAGCTCTCACCTGGGCATGCCCCTCCCCTGGCCCTGCTTCTTCTTGCTGACTTCCTGGTACACCTGGTCCCAGTTCACACTCCGCCGGGAGCCTGAGGAGCTGATCAGCTGCCTCAGGGTGGGCTTCAGGCCCGAATCCTTCTCAGCCATAGGCCTCCGCTGGCCGTCGATGTTGCGGATCCGGCGTGCGATGTTCAGGTTAGGCTCGTGGGTCCCCGCCTTGCTCATGTGACGGGACAGGTCTCGTTTGAGGGACGCGGGCAGGTCCAGTTTGCTCAGGCTGGGCACACAGGGCGTGGCAGCTGCCGTGGGGGCATCCTTCAGTGCGTCGCTGTCAGAGCTGGGCCCCTCATCCGCCGTGGGCTCTCTTACCTCTTGCTCGATGGCTGCCTCTGATGTTTCCGCCTCCCGGCCTCCCCCCTCCCCTGCTTCCGTGTTCAGCCCCTCTACCCCTCCTTCCAGTGCCGCAGGAACAGCCTCTTGGGAAGCCTCACTGATGGAGGTACTTATCTGGACTGACTGCACGGACGAGGGGCGGGGAGATGTTGGTTTGGTGTCCTCACTGGATGTCTGAACCTGAATGCTCTTTTGCAGATGCTGGCCAGCCTCATCCAGTTGGGTCCCCATGCTCTTCAAACCCGCAGGTGTACCAGGATTGCTTTTCGTACTGTGCTGCACGGTCCAGTGGTGCCCCCCTGTGTGTGGCTCGGGGATTAAGACATCTTCCGTCTCCCCATCATGCTGAAGAGCCTTTCTGGCCTTCCACATTATTTCCTGAAGCTGCTTGTCCTGCTCATGTGAGGACCGGCAAAAGGACCCACAGCTGTTGGCGTTACCCCTGCTTTGGCCAAATTTGGGGAGCTTCTCTTTCCCGGAAGCTGGCTGAGCCTGTTGCCTCCCATCGGGACGCTGGTAGCCTTCTAACATCCTTTCCTTGGTGTTGAACTGGAAGCTGCACGACACAGGCAGCTGATCGTTGGTGAAGTTGATGCCCATCCGTGTCGAGTTCACGTTGCTCCACGGCCTGAAGTGTTTGCCAGGGTATGACCCAAAGATCTGTCCACTTGGGCCGAAAGAGTAGCTTTGGTGTTGCCAGCTTTTGCCTCTCCATTGACCCCTATGTCCGAAACCGCGCACTGGCCAATTTGGGAAGCCTGGCATCCCGCCTGGGGGGAATTCCTGGCTGGGGTGCCTGTTCCCCAACCCCTGCGGGGCCCCTTCATCTTGATGTGTGCCAGGGGTGCCCCTTTGAGGAGGAAATGGTCGCAACTGCCAGTGGGGTGTGCCACGGCCCATCTGCATTGGGTGGAACATGGGGTATCCCCCTCTATGTGGCCCCCTGAAGCGCTGGAACGCGGTGGCCCTCTCTGACCAGAACAGCTGCTTCTGTCGCCTGTTCTCCTCCGATTGGGCGGCTGCCTCCTCTTCTTTCCTGATCAGAGAGGATAAGGTCAGGCATGATCCCAGAGAGGAGGCCAGACTGGCCAGCACAACATAACTACTCCGATATCCATACTCTCTATGTCAGCATTTCTCAAACTGGTTCTCAGGAATCCCCGGAAAGTTCAATGGGAGATGGGAGGAAGCAGAAACGTAGACCGTCTAGGGGTCCCTGATGACCGGGATGAGAAGCACTGCTCTATGTGATTAAGGCTGGGACGCAGGACTTTGCCTTTTTATTTTGGCTTATTTGTGCTGTTGCACCATTTTGTGTGTTGGCTAAACAAAGGGTTCTGAAGAAAAGTAAGAAAAATATCTTGTCAATGAGCTTGAAATAATTGTAATTAGTTAAATTTAGCAATTTACCACTAGTAACCTTCTGCTCATGGACCAGCTAAATGGCCCTGCCTGGGTTTGAGCTGCTGTATAGTCTAGCACAGTCTGAGATAGAATGAGCCACAGAGCAAGGTGTTCGTCATACCAAGCCTGAGCGGACACCCGAAGCGTCGCATGCCATGACGTAACCTCACCTGCGCTGTTTCTCGAGGTGCTCCAACTCTGCATCAAAGTACTCCTCATCCGATTTCGGTCCCTCGCCCTGCTCCTGCTGTGCGACCCGAATCTTATGCAAGGAGCTGGAGATGTGGCTGGCGTAGCCCGTCAAGCCCACCACCGAAATCTGGCAAACCCGACACTCGTGGTTACAGTCCCTGTGGAAGAGGCAAACATCAGGGCTGTCAAATGCAGCAACTAAAGAACCGTGACTGCAAATACATATTCCCAAAGCTGGCAACATACAGTGAGAGTCAGCTGTTCTTTGTGGTGTAAATAAATCCGACAACAGGCAACTTTTAATCGTGACAAGTCCCTGGGGATTAGGGTAACCACCTAATCCACATCAGGAGGGACACTGTGAGCTACTTCAGGTTTTACAGTTTGGTCCGTCTTGTGCTTTTACTGGTTTGTTTCCTTGATTGAAAGACTTATCCAGCCGTTTCACATCAACATTAATGACACATGCATGATTATAGGATACTGACCAATCAGCACACAGCAAGAACTTAAGCAAAAGCAAGCGCTTAAGTGAAATCTGAGCCCTTTTAATTGAAATGGCTGAAACGATAGTTCACAGACCCTGCCCTAGCCCATAATGTCCCTCCTGACATGGATTAGGTCAGGGGTGGCCAATCTTATTCACAAAGGGCCGGTGTGTATGCAGGTTTTTAGGATAACCTTTAGGTCAGCTGTTCAAACCCAGATGTGAGGACTCTTCAGCCAATCAGTCCTCT
>JAODLD010000045.1:11054230-11066454 GCA_026781065.1 Mormyrops boulengeri | reverse complement strand
ATTGGAACTTTTGGTACTGGTACTCAGCTGTAATTCAATGGGAAAAGGGAAGTACCAACAGTACCAAACCAAATGTACGGTACTTAGCGCAGTGGAAAAGCACCCTTACTGTTTGCTGTGTTCAAGGTGACTGAGGATTATGTCATAACCGGAAAAACAGGTAGTTCCCCTTGCTTGCAATGTTAATTATTTAAACACAATATAGGAATGCAGACCTAACATCTGGATATGTTTATAGAAGACAAGCAACCACTAAGGCAAAAAGGATTATTAAAAGTTTGCAGGGAAAATATCCCTCCATGTAGTGCCAGGGTTCCCAACTCTCAGGCATCTGCCGTGGCACTCACGCTTTCAGACTCTCACCCTCACGCAAGAAATCTTATGGCAAAATACATATTATTCCATTATAAACCTAAAATTAGCTACATCAAAAGCGTTGGGGTAGTTTGCAAACCCTACCAACTATTCACAAGGTAATAAATCTGTTACATACATGTAAACGCATATGCAGACTTGTCTCAAATTGAATATCTCATGCCAGCCAGCTGACCAAAGTTGGCAACCCTGGCAGTACCCTCCAACGCAAGCACTCATGAGATATGCATCAGACTATTCTTTGTAAAACAGGATGAACAAAATTTTGGGAGGAAAACAAAAGCTGATACGGATGTGAGAATGGAGAGGATAAAGTCACCACGGTACGAGTCCGATGGTCAGGAGGAGATGCACACAGGGAAAGGCAGAGTGACAACAGCTATTGGCAAATGCCAGTGACACCCAAACAAAACTCCATATGCCATAATAAAGAACGGAAGAGTTTCCAGGCAACTTGCTCCGTGATGACGGAAACCCTCAGACAATCAGACAGCTGTAGGCCAGGCCAGTGTCAGCCTCTCATTGTCAGTGACAGATTAAGTCCTTGTCACCGCCCTGGGCAAGTCAGCAGACACAGAGTGGAGCTGGGTGACAGCTCGCAGTGACACAGTGCCCAGTTCCCAGTGTGGAATCTCCAGATACTCTTTCCTGTTTTTGCAGGGAACCTGAGCCCTTAGTTTCCTGACCAGGGAAGAGGGGGCATTTCATTCCGTTTTAGTTTTCATAGGAAAGGCACAAGTACACGGTGAGCTGCTAGTTTTGATATTGCTTTTTCCTGTTTTTGATCAAATCGGTTTCCTCCTGGCCTGCATGAATTCTTTAACGAACCCTTAACTAAACAATACAAACATCAATTACAGATATTTAAATTTTGATAACAAGATAACCGCGTATCATCTCCTGATACTTATCTGATGTCATTTTCTATGAATATAAATGAAAATGAAACCAAGGTTAACATATGGCATTTGGGGGAGTACAGCGCTGCAAAGGCACTGGCGTGTTGTGGACCAGCAGGCACTTGTCTGGAAAGCAGAGAAACGGGGCTGGGGCGCTGCCACTCAATATGGAGTGAGGGGAGCGTCCCGGGGACGCCAAGGCGCCCAAAGGAAGCTGAGAAGGTCTGACACCACGTGCCACACATCCTCAGCCGCCCCCACTGCATTTCGGAAAGCCCCCTGAAGAACAGTTCTCAGCACAGTCAAATGATCCAAACCACTAAATGAAAAAAGTGATCGAAATTCGTAATGAAATTCTTAACAATTCTAAATAATAATTCTTAACATCCAGGTAACCGGCTTCGTTTACTGCTGTTACTTCTTGTCTCATTCGATGCTGCGAAACGTGTCTTTCAAAAACTACCTTATTACCTTATTGTAAAAACAAAACATTAAACAGCCACTGTGACTTAGCATAAGCCGGTTTCTCTAGTTTACTGTCTTTAACTCCCGTCATCGGCGAACATACAAGTAAAGGAACCAAGAAGAACTCCATCACATTATGATACACATTTGTTTTGAAAAGTATAAATATTTACCGTTAAATACGGGTAGAGACAGTAACATAAACCATGCCAACCTAGCTTTCTAATTCTATAGGTAGGAAAGCTTCGCCTTCGTGTCGGTTATTTCTGGCGGATAAACTACCTGTAACGAAACACCCGTCAGAAAGGACTCCAGCGAAGAAACCTTTAAGCGCAAATTCTGGTTTTACGCCAGTAACATATCAGGTTCCACTGTCTTACAATGAACTTCAAACAAACAACGAAATTCAGAAGCGTCACAAAGCACTTACTGTGACTCCAAGTTAAATATCGCCAAAATAGCCCAACTTCAAAACTTCAGAACTTCCGAGCTCAGACATGCAAAACTGCGAATTCCTTCAATCAAGCGCCCAGCGCGCATGACCCTCATTCTTCTTCTTCCCGTTTCAACGCCAGAGTGTAGATTCGAGTGCTACCTCGATACTGCCACCTGCAGGAGTGGAGTGAAGAGGCATATATGACTAAACCACGGCTACAAAGGATACTGTATTTGCATTTACCCTAATTAAATTCAGCTGCCACGGCGCCCTGTTTATGGTGGATGTTTTGTCACAATATGACATATCAGAGATTCTTTTCAGGTTATACTTATACCGCAAAATAATTCAAAAGCAAACTGACGTGTTTTCTTTTTTTAAAGAACACACGCAAGTATTTTCTGCAAGACATGAATGAAGTAGATCTGTCTTTCACAATGTATGGGTATGCAAGGAATATTTATAGAAGAGTTCCCCAATTCCGAGCCTGGGTGGCTCAGAATCCAAAAAGGTTTGCAAATGACCCTTCTCAAACACATCTTAATCAGCTAATTGCCTGAATTAGCAGGTGTGTTTGAACAGGAAAATCCGCATACTGTGCATACTGCGCTACAGTAAGTTCTTCCACACTTGAATGTAAACATATACACTACAAAAAAGCAGCCATGATAGATGCGAAATCATACTGACAGGGTGCAGGGGTGCAAAAATGGGGGAACATTAGAATGATTTGTAGGCCCTGAGTGACAGGGGCCCTAAAAAAATTGGAATATAATTGGAGGGACCTCTGTAAGCTGTCAGTGGAACATGTTTTACAAGGTCACACATGCACATCATGGATATGGCTGCAAAATGAAACAAATATTGACAGTCTCTGAATGCAGAAAACTTGCTTACTCAACAAAGAAAATAAGGGCCCACTAACGGTGGGGTGTAGCTTTGTGGCATAGGACTCAATGTCTGTGATCAGAAGGCTCCCAATTCATTCCTGTGGCTGTTAGAGTGATTTCCGCACTGGGCCCTTAACCCCCAAGACAATATCTGCTCAAAATACAAAAGCATCTGCTAGAATGCAAATATAATGGTGCTATTACAGAGACATATTAATAGAGATAAGGCAGGAAAATAGATATACAGTAAATAGATATACAGAAAATAGATATACAGTATATTACCCTGCATTCAGACTACTCATTTCCCTAGGCTGATTAATCATTAGTCATAGTATTATTCATTCTTACGCATTTGCATAAAATAGGTCATATAAATATATAACCCCCTGTGTAGCACTTTTACATGATACAGCAAATGTGTCAAAATAGTTCCCTATATGTTGAGAGAAGATACTAGGATTGGATACAGTGGTTTTGTTGAATTTCCTGTTGTATCTCAGTTCAAACAGCCTTTTCCTTCTTTTGAATGAAAAGGGAGAGCATTATCTCTCACGGATTGAGTCATGTTCATTCGGCTTCAATCGCCCCCACGCTGCAACATGATGAAAAGCCTGAACTGTTAACCGTTAAAATACAAATTCCTATGAATATGTCTAGGCAGGGATATTTACTGAGCATGACTATAAGAAAATGTGAATTGGGTGAAACGTGGAGTCGGTCTGAGGCTAGCAATTGGCTGGAGCCACGGGGGCGGTGTTGAGGCGCTCGCCTACGACGCATCGCGGTACACAGGCCGCGGTTAACGAGAGGGTCCCTTTGCTAGCCGGAGGAGGATCGCGGCTGCTGGGAGCGCTTGCGGGGCTCCGGGACTGGGGGGCTGATCTGTGACGTACAGAAGGACAGATGCCCACTGTGGCCATGACGAGCACAAGCTGAACGTCCCCCTTTTCTTTAAGGCTCCAGTTAGTTTGAGTCAGCCATGCCAAATATAAAATAAACCATCTATCACTCGGCAGCCGGTGAAAAGCCGACGCCTCGCCGCTATGGGAATGCACATCTCACGGCGCACGTAAAGGATTTTTTTTCGGTGGTTGTTGTTTACCACACCCGGCAATCGGATCATTAAAAACCGACAAAGGTAGGAATGGCCAGCGGCCAGGAAAACGCTGCGTGACGACAAATGTGGATCCCCCGGGGGCGAAACGAGTTTGGCGACGTGAAGCCCGGCGCCTAGCTAGCCGGGATTAGCCTTAGCACGTCGGGGCGTGTAGGGAGCTGCAGCGGGGATGCGCTGCGGATACGGCGGCCGGCGCGATCCGTCTCAGCGCTGCGGGTTTGCGGGCGATCCTCCCGAAATTAGCTGGCCAGGGGGGCGAGGAGTTCCACAAAGCTGTCTTCCGCGTCAGTAATGTGGCCTGATAAGTCGCGATCTCTCCAGACGAACAACGTAAAGGGCTGCGAAGCAGTCCAGATTGCATGGATGGATCATGTCGGATAACGTGG
Organism: Mormyrops boulengeri; assembly: GCA_026781065.1. NCBI lineage: Eukaryota > Metazoa > Chordata > Actinopteri > Osteoglossiformes > Mormyridae > Mormyrops > Mormyrops boulengeri. Next base: position 11,061,883 of record JAODLD010000045.1, on the reverse strand, counting down.
GAATAACGGGTTACGGGCTAGTTTAAAAGTGCGTAGCTCGCCATCTGATCTGCGGTCTCGTTAAAAAACCGGAACACAGGGCACTTTTATGAAAAACATGAAAAGATGCATTGATGGCATTAGTAGGCTCTCATTCTTGAAATGAGTTGTTAATAACCCCTTTGGCCGGTATAGATGCAATTTTTAGAGTGTTGATGCAGGGTGGATAACTGTCTACCCCGGTTATGTGACAGAATGGCAGAGGATGTAAGAGATGTCCTAGTGATGAAGAGGAACTGATTTGTGCCTTTGTGACAGCGGGTATACAACCATTTTACTGATCCCGCAGCGGGACAATCAATGCTAACTCACCGCATTCTGTCAGGATGGACATTCTGATCAGCATCCCCCCATAGTTACAGGAGAAATCCAGTAAGATAGGTTAATAATAATGACAACAATAATAATTGCAAAGATAATTTGAATAAAGGATTAGAAAACAACTTTTTCAGTAAAATGCCAGCTTTCTCACGTTCATTGTTGTGCTGTTGTCATTATGGGAATTGGACTTTACCCCTTTATTTTTACCCCGTGTAATCATTAATTTTCCGCATAACCGTGATATATTTTCATGTTCACAAGCCATGCATCGCCAGACCATGCTGTTCTGGAAAGCCCTCAAGTCAGTATCGGCAAAAAACAAGGCCCAGTTCCCAGATCCAGCACCAAAGACACGCCTGTCACCCCTGGTACCTGCAAGGACGTACTGCACACTGGTGGTGAAGCTCAGGAGACATATGAAATGTCAGAAGGCCTGTTCTCAAGCTGTTAAAATGTGATAAGGTTACAGTGGATAGACCGAGGCATTGATATGTGCCGTCGCGTATCACCAAAGAGGGAACTCTGCTTGGCGGTGAAGTTTTGCATTCATAGCCACACCTGCATTTCAGCAAATTGGAAAATGGCTTTAAAAGCCTAGACGGAGTTGGGCAGCATCCATATGAACTGATTGTGCTGTGTATGTCACCTTGAGGTGCTGGGTTGTGTGAGGGTGGTTATCAGTTCAAGTCCCAAGAGATGTACTATTTTTAAGTCAAATAGTGGAATATGCAAAAAGGAAAACAAATACTTAAAGAAAAGTTTGGTAACACTTTACTTGAGGGGACGCAAATGCTTTGCAGGAACTCAGTTACTGCTGAAGTGCAAATCAGCAATACAGTCGCTACTTATGATAAAAGATGTGTCATGATTCATTAATGATGAATAATCATGACATCAGTATTTCACTTGTTATTACTTGTTCCTTCAATAGTTCAGTAAGATTTACAGAATTAACGGATATAGTAACAAACATAGTAATTGCTTGGGATGAATTATGTGTCAGAATACATTAATGATGACCAAGCATGAGATCAGTATGTAACTAACACTTAGTTTGTGGTTAATTAATACTTAGGTAATAGCATAATGCTACATTATTTGTGTCCCCTCAAGGGTTACCAATACTTCAGTTGGTTCCTTTGGGTAAAAGCTGTAATGATGATTATGATAATGAATCGATTTGACCCGTGATCACATCTAGACCCCTTAAGTTGGTAATGCAATTCAGCTCAGCACAGAACAGTTTTCATCATGTCCCATTTCTCAGCAGACAATTAAAGTCTTAATAGAAATAACATCACCCTGTTGGGCAACTTATTTGTGGGCTACATTTCAATATACGGCTAGTATCTGCATTGCAAAAACCTGGGTGGGGTCATTTTTTTCTGTTTTACTGAAACAGTGACTAATATTCCCAATACATCCTGGAACACAACAAAAGCCACACCCACCGAGAGCATGAATGGACACGCCCCCTGTAGACTGCACGTTAGGCTGTGTCATGTTGTACCAGCTGTTTTTCAAGTCATTCTGTCCCGGATCATCAGGTCTTTGTATTGCCTGGAACCCTAAGAGCACCCTTCCTTGATAGACCTGTTCTCAGACACCAGCGAAATTGGAAAGGTTGGAAAAGAGACAGTTTTAGTGAGAGCTTCGGGACAGAGGTGCTCGGTCACTTGCTGGGAAGCTGTACTGGGAAAGTTAGCAGCCACGTGTCAAGGCCTTTTGTTTGTTGAGTAGCCAGGTGTCCATATTTTACATCAAAATGGTGATGGTGTCTTGTCTCATCAGAACTGCCAGTAGTCCCCCAACCCTGTAAAATCTGGGTCCTGTTACACAGCTTTGAATTGAATTTTCACCTTCAAGTTGGGAAATGAAAGAAAACCATGGGATCTTCAGCATACTTGGATAAATCTACTACGATAGTGGTGGATGAGTCACCTTAGCCTTCGGTTACCTTAAGTAGGTATGGAGTTTCTTTGGAATGTTGTCTCAAATGAAAGACAATCCCATTGAAGACGATAAATATCTCCTTCAGTAAAATCATCATAAAGGTAAAGAGAACAGTTCCGCAGACATGCATGGAATCTTGCAGAATTAGTATTTTTAAATGTATTATTTGCTTTTTTCCAGAGTAATGTACAAGTGAGGGAGGCTTTGGGTCAGAGAGAACATGGTCAGCAGGGGTCCTTGGGGCAGTTGGGGTTAATGGCTCAATAATGATTTGATTACTTAGCAGGCGATGGGGCCAAACCATAGCTCCATGATTTACACGCTGCTCCATGATGACGGCTTCAACAAGGCATCATGAAAGTTAGCCTCAGTGCAGAGAGGAGAAAAGCCTGTGGCTGTGTGTCCTCAGTGTGCGTGTTTACAGTACCTGGGGGCCTTCACATATATACTGCTGCCTTCCTGCGTCCCGCTGGATAAGGGGTTTAAAATGGAAAGACACTGTGCTGCTGGTCTGAGTGGTCATCGGTAGAATCCCACTGTCTTAGGTCAAATTGGTGCTGCGAGCTGCGGACCTCTTCCTACAAAGTGTAAAAAGAGAAGAATCGCAAGCCATTTGGGGTTACCGGGTGTGATCGCTCCCCTGTTTGTACGAGAGGCTGCAGACCCAGTCTCTTTTCTGTCAAACACTGCTGTAGCCCAAAGCCATCGTGACCTACCGGATCTGTCTCTCTCAACCGTTCATGCTTGATTCTCTGCAGTAATAAATTGGGTGTGTTGCTGGCATTTCCCGCCCGTTGTACTGATTCTGCGGGAATTCTAAATGATCACTGACTGCCTTGCACCTGTGCATGTTTTTGTTGTGATGTTCCTGCAGCCGGTTTATTTAAGGAAACTCTAAGTGGACCAGCTCATTCCTTCACTGATATCTCAATGGTTACTTTCGTTGCTGTAGCCACTGCGATTTGGACACACACAATGGCCAGTCTCCAACAAGTCGAGAAAACTTTGTCCTATCGGTGCAATTACTCCTTGCCCTCCACGGCTCCTTGCTTTGTAACTAAATCATATCTTGGTTCCCCTGGAGTGCCAAGCATCGCTGTGGTGACAGGGAAATGGCCTACAAGAAAATACATCTTGGATGACGTCCTGGCATTTCCAGCTGAGATAACGAGTCTCTGTGCCTTGTTCTCCTACATTCGGCCCTAGCTCAGCACTATGGGACCCTGATTCCTTGCGCCCTTTTCCTAGCCTGGACCTATCGTAAGTTTTGTGTGTTGCCGCTCTACTTTTCTTTGTGATTATCGCGCGTTCCCTCTGCAGCGAGAGGCCGTCCTCATGCGCGTCGCTGTTTCTGCTGAGTAATCACATCTGCCATATGGGCCGAAAGAGCCAAGTCAGACTGGCAGCCCTTCCAAGGCTCTAGCATGTGATTCCCGCACTGATTATGCGACTGGGTCCCGGCTCACTTGCAAGCTGACCTTTGGAAAAGCCGCCGCCATGATGAATTGATGTGACCCCGGTATCTGGTTTCGTGTGCCCTGTGGCGGTGCCCCCCCCTCCAGCCGCAGGGTGTGGTGTCACTGCAGTGGAGACGTGTTTTTGTCACCTTCCTCCGCATTGTGTTCATAATGAAAGATGAAGTGGTTTTTCCCTCGGTCAGTCTACTGTGTGGAGGCTGCGGGTTTAAGGTCTGTTTTTGCCGGGGTTTGTCTCTCTTGCTGTAAATGTAACAGTGATTTGGATTGTGGATTGTTTCTCGAGGTCTGCAGTCAGAATGACTTGGAAGAAGCACATAATGTTTTCTGGCCCCAAACAGTGCTGCTCCGTCTCTCCTCTGGCTTTGTAATTCAGTCGCATACAGGATCATGTCACATGTATAATTTAACACTTTTTGTTTATTAAAGAATCAGCACATTTGTGTTATAGCTGTTGGATTTTTATATGGTGATTTTATTGGCAAAGCCTACTTTGGAAGTCCTGCACTCATTCATTATTGTCTTTAAAATACAAAACAGTATTTTATATAGCCAAAAAGTCTCATGGTTATATTTTTTTACACATTAATTTTTCATTTATCCAGCACAGGATTTTGAGGAGTTGGGAGTTTCTGGCATGAATGACATGGTGTGCCCTGGCTATGGTTCCTGTCTATCCCAGGCCACACAAACCAAGGGCATTTTTAGAGATGCCAGTTCATCTAAACTGCAATACTTACACCTGGGTAAAGATGTGAACTTCTAACACACTGAACCAAGGCAATACCTGAATCCTCAAACTCAAAATGCCCTGAAGTTTCACATCCGTATATGCACTAATGGGTTCTCGTGAGTCTTTTCACTCTTAATATTTGTCTAGTTAATTATCCCCCAGAGAGAGATTTCCCTCTCCACATGACACAGACGTAAAACTTCTTGCAGTTCGAGGATGAGGTTGCGATGCCCCCTGTGATTGGCAGGCTCCCACGCCTGCTCAGCCAATCGTCAGCTCACGTGGCCTCCTCTCTACCTGATGAGACCGGGTCAGCGTGACTATAAAGTGTGAAGACTAAGGAGTAGAAGTGAGAAAACCCAGCCAGTGATCAGTGGGCGGGATTCTCATGTGCTGTCACTCACCCACTGGTTTAACTCCCTTTCTATTGGCTATTTCTGGTTTTGGCTTGGTCACACCAACCCAATCAGACCAACCCATGATGTATTTCTTACAGCAGCAGTTGATGCTTATCTAAAGGATGGATGCCATTGCCAGTGTTGGTCTCTATAAACTTCTGGTGTGGCCTCAAAACCCTCTATGGTTTTCTGTCCTGAGCTGTGGCTTCACCATACATTACTGTAATGCTATTGGTGAGGACATGTTCAGTGGTATTGTGTGAGTTTGTGTAGCCCGTGATTGCACTGGTGTAAAAGTTCACGATGAGATTGCCTCGGATGCAATTTGGGATGAACTTGGGATGCATAATTTCTAACATCTTTCCGTTGGTAAAATCTGAGATATTATTTAATTACATTAATTGTCATTTTTTGGCCCACCATGACACACAGACAGGTCCGAGCAAGCTCAGCAGTGACGGGCAGCTACCTGCAGCAGCGTCTGTGGAGCTGGGAATTAAGGGTCTTGCTGAAGAGCCCACAGACATGTGTCTATTGTGCCGAGGCTGGGGCTCAAACCAGCGACCTTCCGAACGCACGCACAGAGGCTTAGCCCACTGAGCCACATGCTGCCCTCAAAAGACGACTCTCGATGATAACCGACCGCTTACCCAATTAAGCCACCTGACAGCCTAAATCAATTTATGATTTGCTGTCTGCTTAAGAACCAAAGAAATAAAATCAAACTATCTCCATCATATTATTTTGCATCACATCATATCATGTTGAATCGCACTGCGTTGCAATAGGGGTGAATCATATTGAATAGTATTAGTAGTTGCTTTGTATGTAACTTTAATGTCTTGTATGTATCCTTATCGTATTTTTGGCAATGCATCAAGATGTGTATCGCATCAGCCTCAGTGATGGAGATATAGTATAAATGCTCGCAATGGTGTAGGCCACTAGCGTAGGCTATGGCGTAAGCTCTGTGTAGGCTTGATGAAGAATGATACACCAGCCTTTAGCAGGTGACCGAGCTGACCAGGTTTAATGAGGATTGGTCCAGTGTTCTCTGTCCACCTCAGCCTGAGATCTAGATGCAGAGGAACCTGAAGTTGCTGACGGTTCCCCCTGGATGGCCGTCTTTGGTGATTGGTGTGCCACTCCCGTCAGAGTCAGCTTTTTAGAAACCCTGGCGGTGTGCAAATTCTGCGGCTGCATCCTTCTAAGCCTGCATTTGAAGACCAAATGTGTCACAGCGGTACCACAAGGCTGTCCCATTCCGAAGGCCCCTTCAAATGCAGTCTAGAAATGCGTCCTTTTGCCGAGTCTCAAAGGATCCATCCGATGGATCCTTCATGCCGCAACATATCCCAAGATTCATTGAGGTAAAGTGGGTGTGTCCAGGATAGGAGATAGGAGGGGCACTTCATGACTCAAGGATAAGGGCGAGAGCAGCTGGTGATGATCAGACCGTCCCATTCCGTAACACTTTCCGTTTGACCTTTGAAGGACTCGGTCTATGAAGGCACAGCCTTTGTAGGCTGCGTTCTTCAAAGGACGCAGCCCATGCATTTGGACACAGCTGATGCAAAAATGATGAATGACAAAGTGAAGTATTTGCTGCCAGAGCTTTGGCGTGGCAGTTGATTTGAACAGCGCCGCCTGTTTGTGGAGCTGGGAACACACTGCAGTCAGTGACTCAACTCTGTAGGAAGTCTGAGGAAAATGGGTCAGGCACTCGGAGCATTTTGCCTGATGGGTGGAGTTGGTGCGCATCCCGCTGTCGACAGCAGGCGTAGTGATGGCACGTGTCTGACTTTGATCAGCAGAATGCGTGCTTCATGTTCCAGGCTGCAGCACCCTCTGAAATACACAGCTGATTAGAGCTAGTAAAGGGCTTCGTGTTTGATGTCGGGCTTTACTGTTAGACTGATTTCTGCTTTCTAGCTTCCGTGGTTGGCTGGGTCTTTAATTTTCTCCGTTACGAATTAGTGCCTCAGCACAACCTAAAGAAGCTGCATGTGGTGAACGGAGGTTCACTGAGATTCACTGCGACTCCACAGTCGACCTCTTGACTTCTGACTGTTGGTAGTGAGGTTTCCACTTATTAGTCTGAGATCTGGTCAGCGTATCCAAGCCCAGAATCATTGTGTAGTGACAGGAACGGCAACGCAATCAAACTACTCGACTTTTTCCTACAGATTGTAATCTAACTTAATATAAAATGAAACATGCTTTGAAATTTTTATTTTCTGAAACTCGGATTCATCTTGGTTACCCTCCCTAAGTGGTCAATGCAATGCTACAATGTGCACAAAGAAGGGGGGGTGAAATGCAAAATGTGTTCACCAAAATCACCATGGCATCTTAAAAAGTTTGATCTACTGATTATCTAGGAATGGGCTTTAACTGTATTGTTTGGCCCTGGGGCTGCCTTTTGGCCTTAGCAGCTTAGTGCTGCTCATGTGGTTTGGAGCATGCCTAGTCTGAAAGCCCCTTTGTGGCTTGGTGAGAGCGGTTCACTGAGAACTTGTGAGAAGCAGGACAGGCGAAGGTATCTTCCACCATCTCACGGCCCCTTTGCTGTTCCAGTAAGTGGCTCTCTGGGCGTTCCTCAATACCAAAAACGCAAAGATCGTACTTGTGGTCTTGGCAAGACCGGTCTTGCCAACTTACCTCCCAAGAACAAACTTGGCATGCAGTGAATCATGGGATTAATCTCATTCAGCGAGAATGCAGCCAATGTATC
>JAODLD010000045.1:11031811-11045983 GCA_026781065.1 Mormyrops boulengeri | reverse complement strand
CCCCAAAAGCATGTGGTGCCATGCCCTCTGTGTCCGATAAATCTGGGAATTTCAGCTTCACCTAAAAGGATCGTGGAATGACCCATTTTTCCAAAAAAGCACGTAGCATTGTGCTGCCTGAGGGCCCATCATGAAGAGGTGGTGTTTCTCCTGATGGCCTCTAGAGTGTGTCACTGAGTACCTCTGACAGAGACAGGAGGGTATTAGCCCCTGTGCTAAGTGCCTGAGCGCTACTTGCCTTTTCTGACACTACATGCATGTGATTGGTAGCAGATCCAGCCGGCCAGTGCTGTACTCCAGTCCACACCCCTGCTTTTCAAAGAGTGTTTAAAACCTTCACCACTACCACTACAAGAAAGTATTCCATTTGAAAAAGAAAATGTAATTGGGCAGATTTCACTCTACATTTTATTTCGGGGGGGGGGTGTTTTTTTGTACTTGTACTAATCGATGGGTTAAAAACAAATGTAATTCTTGTAATATTTAATTGCATTATTTAGTATTAAGTGCTGCCGCCTCAGACAACCAACCTTGACTGAAACCCCTGCCCTGAGCGAAAATGCTTCTTAGTGTCTTAGTGCTGGCCCTGGCCTACAGTCCCCCCGGTACACTTGCTCTAACTGTCAGTGAAGGTTTGCTTTAACTGTAAGAGCCCTATACTCCATTGGCCGGGTGTTACCTGTATGCCAAAATCTCAAGCGTTACTCGCCGGAGATGGGCACTGTGGAGAGTTTTGAATCCAGCCGCGATTAACTGGCTGGCGCCTCTTCTCTGTCCTGCTTCCTAAGCTGCTGTAGATGGAAACCTAACAGGCAATCCTGCATGCACTAGCAAGCGTCTGCATCTGCCCCCGCGCACTGCGCCCCTTGTGAGATGTGCCGTAATCCCATACCTGCAGCTATAGGCGGTCTGTCACACCTGACTGCTATGTATAATGTCCTTAACTAACGCCCCCCCCCGCTGTTAAACTATGCCTGTGACTCCCATCATGCAATGTGCCCCATGATGTGACATCATCTACTGTATGTCAGCAGGAAAATATCTCATGTGCTTGACTGACTTTCTGCAAACATAGCCACTGTTTATTATGCATATATGAATGCATAATCCACCGTATCTGGTACATTATGCATGCCAGCACTAATAAAAAAAGAGGAATATGTGGAATTTGTCACTGAAATGAAATGCTGGCTAGTCTGTCAAAGAAGCACATATGTTTGCAGATAAATATGACTGGCCTATTGAGTGCCAGACCAGATCTAATCATTTCCACTAAATATCAGACCTGGCTTGGGTTTCTTTGTTGGTAAACGGCAGGTAAATGTAGCATTTTAAAACTTGCATTGTTTCAGTCTAGATGCTATGGCTGCTTCCCTGTCTGTAGAACCTTTGATCTGACCTCTACCAGACCAAACCGGTCAGAAACATGAACACGCTTGATATGTTGTTTTGCCCGGTTTGCTGACATGAAGTATGCCTATAGGACCTTTAAAAGACAGAATTGTTAGCTGCTGTTATTTCTCTGGCTAACCGTGTGCAAAAGGAAGCTTTTCTCACATGGAACAGGGAGAGTTTCCCTTTGGTCCCTGGGCAGATGTTACCAGTTGCTGAGGCATGTGTGGTTCCTTACTACATAGGCGGGTGATTAAATCATGTGCTCAGCCCTCCTAACAGCTCCTCTGAGTGTTTGTTTATATGTACAGATAGCTATGTATTAATGACCACAGGAGTCAGGATCCTCACTGATCCTCTAAGTCAGACTGCGGCTCAACAGATGACTTGATCTGCTCTGTCTTTCTTACGTCCACATCTCTCTTTCTCTGTCTCTGTGATCAGTTTCTCTCTGTCTTTCTGTTTTTGTATGTGTAGATATGCTAAAGGGTTAGCTGCAACTTTAACGATATACTTAGACATATTTAATAGAGGTGTTTACAAGTGCACAGATTTATAACCCTAAAATATGTGCAGTGGCGATGGAGGTGAACAAGCAGCAGGTGAACCAATTCAAGAGTTATGCTTTAGATTCTCCAGACGTTTTAGTTTCAGAATCAGTGTATTGGTAACTTCACCCTCGTGCTTCTCTACACCTACAGTTGTATTATTTTTGTTTAATTTATTCCTGCCTTGTGCTACACCCCTCTATGTGTCTTCAGTGTCCTGGTTGTTCCCCACTGCTGTCCTGGCTACCTCGGTTCTGTCTTTGACAGGCAGAGGACGGCATCAGCCGTGTGTCTGAATCAGGGTGTCTATCCCTGGTACGGCTGACCCACTGACCCCCACTAACGTTTTACCAGCCAGAAGGCAGATCGTCACTTTCTGCGCGTGGCCGCACTTGCAGAGAAACCAGGGTCCGTCTGATTCATTTCACAGTAACACTTTTCTTTTTATCTAGACATATATAACGCCTTACTGTATTTTTGTTATTTATTCTTTGTCGTTGCTGTCAATGAATGTACAGTTACGGGAACTGAATGTAGGAGAATGAGTCGCGATTGTATATAAGAGCTGTAATTATTGTTTTCCATGTGTACCATATCAATGCCTTGTACAGCGTTTTTTTTTTTTTTTTGCTTTAAAATAGTTTTATATTTTATTTTTATAAACTAGTTTAAAATAAATATTATTCAGCATGCTGAAAAAACACTCCTTGCGCGTTTATTTTTCTTAAATGCTCGTTGGATTCCTGACTCTCTTGCTCAGATTTATTCAGATCCCGGATCAGTGGAAAGGCAGCTGCATGGTTTCGTGTTCGTTATCAGAACACCATGTAATCGATGTCAGATAGTAGGTCAAGTCCAAAACTTGACATATCCGACCGATTGTCCGACTTGAGGGACACAGAAGACCATCCATCCATCATCCCCTTCTTCCAGCACTTACCCATTAAAGAATCAAAGAGTGTAAATGACTATATGGTGTATTTTATTATACTTCCTGCTGTTTTTATATCTACTGTAAATCACCCATATGATATTAGCGAGGTTTTCCCCACTTGTCGACTGTAAAGTTTGTTTCAGTTAACTGCCAGGTGTTGCATTCGACTTCCTTTATTTTCAGTAGAATTTGATTTTTGCCGGGATCTGTTACTGGTTAATGGACTAAGAACAAGAAGTCTGTGAATAAACTCACTTCTACTTGGGTGATATGAGCTGTGCTGTAATTAGAGACTGACGCCTTTTCCTCCACAAAACCATTTCAGTTCCCGCAAATCAAATGGACCAGTTGGTTTCTTTAGACCATCGATGATGTTCGTTAGGCGGTATACTGTGAAAACGAGTTGATCAGCTAACACTTAAAGCCGACAGCACCCACCAAGAGAGCGATTAAAAAAGGCACCGTCTGCAAAACATACTCTGCACATTCACACATTAAATTACACACTACAGTGTGCAATCAGAGCCCTCGTCATATCGGCGATTTACACATTGCGAACAGTGCAGTTCTAGTTACAGGGACCAAGAAACCTTGCGTCCATTTAAGGCTTTTAAGCTCTTATGTTGTGGTGGAGCGAAGTTGGTTTTGCTGGGTGCATCAGTTTCAGGTCCAGAAGGTACAAGTCCGGACCAAGATTTTGTTTTAGCCAACCAGTTGAGTACTCTGTGAATGTGACTCTTCTTCATGATCAGATACGCAGCTGGTTGGTTGAAACAAAATCTTGGTCTGGATTTGTACTTTACGAACCTGAACTTTCTACCTCTGATCAATGCGGTTTTACTAAAGGCTAAAGGCTGCTTTTCAGTTAAACCGCATTTGCTATTTGAGACGCAAGGAAATTAAGTATAAGGTAAGTTAAATAGTTTAAGGTAAAACTATCACTGTTCATTGTGGGGTGACTTCAGCTCCCTTCTCTGACTCTGAGTACATTGCTGAAATCGGGATAGCTCTTGCATCTTCTGATATTAAAAGACTTATCTGTGACCGCAGGCTGCATTGCAGCAAATCTGCTGTGATCTACAAAAATGCAAAGGAAGAAAATGTTGCAGCTCTTGCGGCTATTTATTTAATATGCTTTATAAATGTTTAATAATTTATACAAATGAAAACTCGCACAAGTAGTTCTAACAGCCATTTCAGATATGCGAAGGTTTTTATTTGATTAAAAAATGTATCTAAAAAGTAAGGTGTCTAAAAAAACGATGTTTTCCGAAGAACGAAGAAGTCGTCGGTAACATCGTAAGAGCGCACAATTTTTTAATAAGCACTTTACAAATAAGCGTCACGATGATTATGATTAAATATCTAAGAACGATATTGCGGTTCGCATTGTTTTGGTTGCCTTGGTTTGGTATGTTTGCACTTTTCCTATTACACTTAATAGCACTTATCGAATTGGCAAAACAACTAAACTCCACCTTTTAAAAGGAAGGGTCTATTTACCGACGCCCTTTGTCAACCTGTGTGACGGCTTCCTGCCTCACGGCCAAAAACCATATAGTATTTTTTTTTCTTGCTCCGGTATTGCTATAAATATTTTTCACTGTGAATATATGTAATATAAACCGCATTCTTATTCGGCTCAGACAAACAAACAGGCTGATTTGAGGTGGGCGGCTAATGCAGTAACCAGTTGATCTTGTTCCAAGATTAGACCACTTTGACCGTTATCTCCCCTCTACCCAAGACTACTGTATTACCTATTCTGATTGGCCGCACAAACATTGTACGTGCAATCACTTCACCAACAGGTGGCACTCTTCCAGATCGGCTTTAAATAGCTGAACGATTTGCAAAGATGGACACAGTATACCATGGAGACAGGGTGTGCTCTGTCATTCCCGGCTCGTCTACTCTTTCAAAGCCTTTATCAAAGTTCACATAACTAAAGTCCAGAAAGAGTATGAAAGCTAGATCCAACTACTGGGGTCTTTCCATCTAAATCAAGACTCAGTAAAGAGTAAGTAGTTCCAAAGTAGGGCTTTAGTCCATTAACTGAGGATGTCCGTTTTCATAGATCATTTTCACCATCCTGGAGGTCAATTATATAAACCCCAATACAATACAATTACAAGGCCACTACAAGCCAACGCGTATGGGCATTGCTGAACAATTTTATCCACATACAATGTATCCCATCTGTCGCTGAAAAAAAAAAACATTTGATGCACAGTTATCAGATTATCAGATATAAGTAGCAACAAAATACAACATACTAATTCTACAAATACAAATGCTGCTTTTTCATCTACAGACGTTTCTTCCAGTGGATTTCATTTCAATCGTGTTTGTGGTCAAACACAAACCTAATCTGACTACAGTCTAAATCTGTTATAAGTTAACTTCCACAAATGTATGATTAAGGCTAATTAAAAAAGAAAAAACATTGGAAGACTTCTACACTTCACACGAATATGTTGTGATCCAAGAAGTGTGTAATTAAGTTTCATTTATTTTATTTGAGAGGTTAATTAACATCCATTATGGGGACGCCTGGCGGGGGTATGGCGTCACTGCAGTCTACATACGGAAAGCGTGTGAAGGCAGAACCCACTATAAGCCGCAAACACCGAACAAGATATGTTACCAGTTGGGACATCGTCAAACTACATAAATTACCGGAAAACTTATGCACTGAAAGAAGTATAATGCAACTCTGGGAAACTATAGATAGTACAAAATAATATTCCACGTAGGCCTTTTCTTTCTACATGGTCAGTGTTGTAATACAATACCCCGTATACAATTTCCTGCCTGTTTGTCTGGATCAACAAGTTTTAAAGGTAGGGCGGGAGTATACATTTCGTGTCCGCCTTACGTTTGCACTGCTGTTTGTTCCTCCACATACATGACTTTCTCGTAGTAAATGACTAGTGAGGTATATGCTCTGTTTTTCGTCTAGTCAAAACAGCGATCAGATTTTTAATGTCCAAGCGGACATATAAAAAATCATCTCTCTTCAAATGAAAAAAAAAACACAAAAAAACGCCATAGCAGCCTAACACGGGGCAATAAAATTAAAACGGACATCCAAAAGTACTTAGACAATGTCCATACATGCAGTAATATTCTCCAAAAAGATGTTATCTGAAATACATTGCAACCAGTATTTAAGATGTAGATACTAAAGTAGGCCTAATAATACAAAGTACTCCATACAATGAATAGTATGTAAGAATATATAAGCGACTTCATGTGAACCACTAGATGCATTTCTTAGGGACGGATTTGCGTTTATTAAATATTTGTACTTTCTGTAGCGATTCATTTATAACACACGTACCCTTGAAATGGTGAACTAATCGTGCATGTACACGCTGCAACACACTCTCGTTAGATGGCTGCAGTGTGCACACCTTGCAATTAAGCGACACTCTCGACTAACACTCTGAATAGCGTGCTGTTCGTACATGACAGATCAAGGCGTGTTATTGCTCTAAAACGAGTATCAAAGTGCTTCGCTGCGTCCGAACGCAAGTAATCGCAGTAGCTGGGCGTCATGGGAGTTACAGTGTAACACTGGCATAGAGCAGCGGGGCTGGACGGCACAGTAGGAAGTGACGCCTATAAAGGGAAAAAAGTTTTACTGCTGCTTGTAGAAAGCGAAAATATTTTGTTGAGAAAAAGACGTCGGCTGCTGCTGGATCACGCCGTATAGGTACGTGTTGCATTCACTCCATCTGAGCTGTGCATACGAGCTCGGCGATCGCACGCCAGAGTTTCCTGCGACTTAGTAACGGCGGGGTTGACGGATTTCGCCGTAGTGTTTACTTTGAAAGATTTTTGTGAGGGATTTGGTGGTGGTGGGGGGGGGGCGCAACGAAGTGATCTGCGCAGCAAGCAAGCGGACATCAGCTGATTCCGTCCTGCAACGCAGAAAAAGCGCCAATTTTTTTCCCCAGAAACCTAAATATAAAGCGTAGCTGTGCAGGATCGCGGTTATCTTAAAAGCATGAAGGAGTGCGGATCGTTGTAGCCGCACCGTATCGATCTTGAAGTATCACAGCCAAGCCTTTCTTTGCTGTTGATCTCATCGTGCGTGACAAGGGGGATGTGGCACGTTTCTTGCCAGCCAGTCAAGGTTCCTCTGCCATACGATGCAAATTATCTCATTTGTGAAGCCTGGTAGTTAAAATGGGTCAAAGAAAAGCAGCACGAGGAAGGATTGTGCATGTGACGTTAAAGCCTTCTACTCAATTATTTACCACGTACTAGTCGAGCTGTTCCAGTTTCGCAGCAAAGCAGCCGTAGAGTTTTCGATCGTTTTTCAAATAGTGTATTTGACATCTAAATATGCACGTGTTTGCAGGCTGGTGGTCCATGCCTCTGTCTAGCAACTGATGTGTTCAACGCCAGTCTTTCAGTCATTATAGTAACACTTCTGCTTCTGGGCCAGCCCAGTACGATCTTGCCTTGCATAGGAACACCCGTGGAACTAGCACAAAGTTGCACGCCTTACCATTTCTACACTGAGGCATCGTGCCATTGGCGCCTCGGTGCATGGCAGAACTCTGAGATTTTCTTAGTGCACAATTTGTTACTGGGGTATGCAGATTACCTAATCTACTGCCAGACGGCGACACGAAGAAGTAAAACTATGTTGTGTCAGCAGTCAAGACAATTCCCTGTGGCCGAGTATTGTTTTTCAAGCCTGGATTCAGTAAAGAAACCAAGATAGCAACAGATCGTTTAGTACTTTTTAATAAATACAAATGTATTCTTAATAGTGTGGATTGATTGTCGCCTAAAACCCACTGTTTATAACATCTGGGTTTGAAAAATATAATTTGCGTTCTCTCTTGGTCTTAACATGCTGGCTAGTTTTTATGCTAAGCGATGCATGGAAAAAATGCGCATCAAAATATTAGGCATTTCCCCACGACCTCAAATCTATATTCGAAACAACTGCGATTCGTCTGTTTGTAGTTCGCATCAACAACAGTCAGTTTCGTTATGGCATTTTTGATTTTCTGGCTACTTGGCTGTGACACTTACTCCATACTTGAACATTTCTAGTTTCTAAAAGCATTTTTAGTTGTGTGGTAGCTATGTTCTTTGTAAAACTCATGATTAGTGGCTGCAAAATTCTTAAGCGGAACATTCAAAAACACCACGAACAACTGCTATAATATGACTTCTTGTAATATTTATACGGCAAAGTTTTTAACCCAGAGAGGATCATTGACTAAGACCATCTAACGACGATGCGCAGATATTCTGATGTTCGCAAGGAAATGCATTGTCAATGCATTATGAATACATGGGAATATAGTACATATTGCAGTGGGTACCCCTGCTCATATTCAGTACATATATGGCCATTTTATGAAATTGTCATTATAAAGTATAGTAATACTACAAATCCAGGGTCGTTTTCAAAGCAAATTAGGCCTTGGCGAAGCGGCGCCGTACTCGTTTCTATGCTGGTGTGAATCCGCGCTCGCATTTGGCTCATTTTTTACTCTAGCGCTCAGCTTGAGACTCCATTGGCTGATTTAAGTTGCGAGGCGGGCCGATGACATCATTAAGATTGCAATATGAGTGTAACTTTTCCCAAAAATCGGTGAATGAAAATTAAGTCGTGTAAATAAAATCATCACGCGAGTCTCTTGTTTTTAGCTGCGCACGATGGCCTGGCGAACGAGTTACACCACGTAGGGTTATTATGAACTACTCTCATTGTGCGATTACAGTAAGATTCGTGTTCATAATACGATGAATAATTGAATCTTGAAGTTTATCTCAGTCCTGCCTTTTTATTTTAAGGCACTTATCAAATTAAGTTCACGCCGTTCATTCCCTGGAAAAGGGGCGAGAGTTAAAAAGACGAAAACGTCACGAAAAGCGCTGTGCGCGGCATCACGGGCAGCTGTTACAGTACGAGAAAGAAAATGAGCTTGCGAAGCCTTGTATCGCGGGGAGTATCTCCGTTTCCAGCCCTCGCTAGCCTGGCGGAATTTCCCTGCAGGGACAGATAGAGGGTATACTGTAATTTACTGGACTCCACATGCGGCGGAATGACCATATATGGAGGTGGAAGAGGGCGTGGCCAACGTACTGGATTGGATCACAAGACTGGAGATGAAAAAGAATGTTGTTCGTTAGTATGCGCACGCGTTCGCTCCGCGAGGAAGGGCGAAGTCAATGTTTTTTTATATCGGTAGTTGTGCAACATGAACAGAAAATGTGCAACAGTCTGAAGACGTAAGCTATAATTAGGATGTTTAAACATTTGTTGGCGTTACGCACTTATTCTAAGCTGCTTGCAAGGTTTTCCGATGCAGCGAAATCGTTCTCCTGATTTTGAGAGCATAAAAATAAGGAGTTCGCGGCGTAAAGTCAGCCCTGGAAATGATTGCAGCAAACTGGCCGGTTGCAAACTGGATGCGCGGGCGTCGCGGTGAGCCTACTACGGGAGTTCTCCAGGAAGCGAGAGCGAAGCATGACTGTAATGGTAAGACGCTAAAATCTTGACAGTCCCACAAACTGGAAGCGGATGAAGGAAAGTGTAGCGCCGATTAACAGAAACCAAAGCTCGTTTTTGACGTGAATGCTTAAGTGCATTTAGTTAATACGCAGTTGCTTATAACCAACTACGTATGTCATTTTTATTTTCAACACCAATTATGCACGACTTAGTTTTGAAGTAATTGGTTCATTAAAACTGCAACACTTGACTTGCATTATCCAAAACATTTAGCGTATTAGTTCCCACTCGTGTCCGTTGTATTGTGCCTGTTCTCTATAACAAAGTGCCACTACGCTCGTCAGCAGATAATCCTCCTGCAACAAAAGATGTTTAGTAAATAGCGCTGAGTGGGCCGGTGGATCAGGAGGTCCTGGTGGGGGTCTCATGCATTAGCGACACTGATTGCTCCTTTTCTTTCTCCGATCGGAGGCGATCACTTTACTCCTTGTGGTCTTGTGATATTACCGTTTATGTGCCGATGCAGCGATCGCGTTTGACGATATTAGTAAGATAGACACGTTTTCCCGTGGGATTAAAAGTTGTCCTGCTACTCTTTATGTCCCTCTATGAAATGTTATGAAAATGCTCACTTTCGCCAGTTATGAAAAAAACAAGCTCTTGGAAATTGTCAAGTGTTACTGCTGTGCAGCCGCTTACTCATTTTTGTAAAAGGTGTAAATTAAGTGTATTTTGTCCCACTTGACAAATGGCGCAGTGATGCGAGGATATTCAAATCTTGCATTCATATAATACAGTAATTATGATTTTAAGTATATTTTAAGTTGTTTCTTCATATAAGGTATAAACCCTTTTAGTCCGAATGCCCCTCTTTATGTCAAAATGACTTCGCCGGGGCGACAGGCTTCACTTTAATGTTTTATTGATGGGAACTGATGCACTTCGCATTTGAGAGATACCTGTTGATGTGGTTTGAACATGTTGAATATTCAGAAATGTTAGTTGACATACATAGTTACAAACAGCCTGACATGCTTCCATTAGGCGAATGTCTATGTAAGTGTTTATTACTTTACTGTATATACCATTGCTAATTGTATGTTTTTTGTAATGTCTTCTAAAAGCACCAGCAAGGCAAATTCCTTGTATGGAAACATACTTGGCTAATAAAAAGGATTCTGATTCTGATGTACTTGGGAGGAGAGTTGCTAGAGAGGGTTGCTAGATATCATTGTCAAATGAAAAATTAACAGGTCAGTGAGACCCAAACTTAAAGGAAAAACGTTGACATGAAACCCACACAAAATGGGGTTTTCGGAATGATAGTTTGGGGAAACTACCTTTCAGGTTTGTTACACCATTAACCATCTTTACCACTAACTGTTAATGAACCACATGTTTGTGAGATTGTTTAGCAGCAATACACTTTCCCCATTAAGTGCTTTCTCACCAGCACTCATTAGATTTTGGTTCATGTTTTTACTTGTTTCTTTTGAGTGAAAACATTGCAGTGAAGGAAAGCCAGTTCTTTCTCAGGGCTGCTCTGGGACTTGGGGTTGATGCGGACTCTGTTTGGTACATTAGACTACAGGTTGCAATCTGGAACTTGAGGTTTTTACACAGATGCCGATTGAATGTTGTTAATACATTTATTTGCTGATCATTTGCTGACATTTGACTGCTAATGTGTCAGGTGGTTCTTACTTTCACTTGTTTTTCAGGATGCAGTGTAGGGAGATTGGGCCGGAGATGTGAGCTTTCGCCTCTGTATGGACTAGGCAGCAGGCATGATTGACAGTGCTCATTTTTATCCATTTGATTGCTTGTTATTTCTGAGACTTCCTGAATCGATGTTTTGTCCAGGAGAAGGCAAAGCCAAGTTCACGTAGTTCCCTTCCCGAATGTCTATCACTCTGCCTGGTTCTTTCTTTGTCTCTTGGGCTGTGCTGTGTGAGACGGCAGATAGTTAGGGTCCTTGACATATCGTATAAATGGCGACAGCTTATCTGAAATGCAGAACGTAGACTGCGTTTCATGTGCGGTGACCTTTGACCTTGCGTCAGTATGGCGGCAGAGGACAGAAAACAGTTTTATAGGCTGTGAATCTCAATAAGGTACCAGTTCTGCAAAAAAGAACCATGTAATATTTATGTACCCCAAAGAAGACCATTTGTATTGGGGGCTGCATGGACTGCAGAACATATCTGAATGGGGGGGGGGGGTATGAAGTCCTGTCGGCTTCTCTGTCATGCATTCATGTTTTTTAAAAAAGTTGTAAGTCAGGCTTACAGCATTATACTAGTTTGCATTGCATTCTTTGTAGGTTATGTATTTCTGATTGTTTGTCACTGTGTTCGTAATTATAGATAAGAAATTACCTTCCCCCCCCAGCCCAGTTCTGCGGTCCACGTGAGGGTGGTGTGACATTCTGAAAGTGAAGTTTCTCCTTTCTTTGCAGCACAAAAAAACGCTTTAAATTACACCTGTGCTACACACCACAATATTTTAATTCATGATGTATATGTATGTACACATAAATATGTTTGTGTGGTATGTATGTATGTATGTATGTAATATGTCTGCTGTTTATTAGTGGCTTGTCTGAGCTTCACCTAATTTAGCAAAGCTCGATGTTGCACAAAGTGAATAGAAAGAGAGTCTGACCCAAGGATCCAAACCCAGAAAATAGTGAAACGTGAACAATATTCAGCCTCGTTCGCTGGCTGTCCCGCCGCCTGTTTTTACCACCTGACTCCTCTGCACTACCTGTTGTACCAGTTTGTTTCCATCTTTCTGGGAGATGTGAGCTTCAGATCCAGGTTTATAACCTGTAATACCCTCATACAGAACCATAACCCGCTTATCAATGAGCTGTACAGCACTAATCAAGATTCAGTATTTGTGTGTGGGTGCATATCATTACAGTCAATTCGCAGTGACCAGTGTCACTCTGAAGAATGTCGGGCGAAAGGTGCCATTTTAATTATTATTATTATTATTATTATTATTATTATTATTATTATTATTATTATCATCATTATTACCTGGACAATAAAGCAGAACCTTGCCGGAGTCTTCCCGGCGGCCAACACTGTTTACCTTCCTTAATGAGGCAACTGCAAACAGAAGCAAGGGGATGTTCCACAGCAGCAGGCTCGCCAGCTTTTGGGAGGTGAGAGAGAGCTCTCTCGCTTTGCAGTCAGCTTCTGTAACTCCAGGATCACCTCCATGACAGTGGGTCAGGTGATAGTTACTCAGTCTTATTAACCGAGCCTGTGGAAACCGTACTGTCCTCAGATTACATTTTATAATAACACAAAAACACACATTTATAGAGGTATGTTTTTCCCACGCATAGCTACAACAAAAAATTTCACTTCCATAATCTTTATTTTTGAAAGAGCTAATCTGAGGATGTGGTTGCTGTTAAGTATTGTTTGGCTACACTTCTTTGTCAATTCTTCCCGCTGTTACTTTTAAAAGTGCACCCTGTTGTAGTTGCCTCCCTTTGTCGAGTCCTGCCCTCTAATCCATATCTTGCTCGTATTGTGTAAGCTGCCATTTAGCAGTTCTGCTCCGTTGCAATAACTGGGTTTCTGAGTCGTTGCACTCCAGAAGCCCATCGTCAGTGGAAACTCTTTTTTTTTTCTTTTCTTTTTTCCTCCGCTGTGTGCACATTTCGAAAATAAAACCGGACAGGTTCGTCTGGTGTGGGAGCAGCCCAGAAAGTTTAAATGGGGATGCAACTGCGGAAAGGTATGGCACTGAATGTCGACGGGACGGCAGAGTTTTCTGTTTCTCGAACGTGTCTTCTCTTTAACACGTAGCTTAACGTTTTTTTTGTTTCGGGTTTTTGTTGGCAGTGTTGCTAAACGCGAGAGGCCTAATTTGCAACACGAAACCACTTTCTGTATGTGTTCTGCTTTAGTCAGAGTTACTGACTGAAATGAGATTTATTTGACGCACACACAGGCCTCATTCTTAGACAGCTGCTGGCATAGCAGCAGCCATCTCTTAACAGTGTCGCATGTTTATCCTCCAGTGCAGTTTACACTGTATTAGAGCCTGACTAACATTCTTAGCTGTTCTCCATACACAGCACATCAGAAAGTTTCTCTTTGGATATGATTTTATGCTGATGCAGTGGCTGTATGGAAGAATTCACTCTCAGTCAGTTTTCAAAGATATTGGAATTGACAGGATTGAAAGACGAAGTATCAACATTTGAAATGCTAAGAGAAGAGTCACAGATCGTTGTTGATTAGTCTGAGATCACTGAAATTAAATTTGATTTTACAGTTGCACGATAGGGTTATGGGATAAATGACAATTTTCTAATTGAATAGTGCTCAGTGGTCACCAGGTGACTAGTGGTGACTTGCCTTTGTGTTGTGATGTACCGTGTGTGTGTGTGTGTGCGCGCGTGCCTGCGTGTGTGCGTGCCCTATGTGTATCTACGCTGTGTGTGTGTGTGTACCCCGTGTGCATCTACCCTGTTTGTGTGTGTGTGTACCCCGTGTGCATCTACCCTGTTTGTGTGTGTGTGTGTGTGTGTGTGTGTGTGTACCCCGTGTGTATCTGCCAAACCTCCGGTCAGTTGTCCCGTCCCCCGGTGTTTATAGTTTACGGTAGCTGGACCCCTCTCATTCAGCACTCACTTGCAGCCTCTCTCTCTCTCTCTCCCCCAGGGTCCTGCCAGCCAGTGAGGACGGCCAGTGGATTCCCAGAAGATTCAATATGCTTTCAGACCTACATACTACATCAAGGGCACAGAACATTCAAGGAAAAACACATTTATTAACTTTCACATT
>JAODLD010000045.1:11013578-11031711 GCA_026781065.1 Mormyrops boulengeri | reverse complement strand
TGAGTGAGTGCTCTACGCATGAGTCTGTGTGTTCCTGGTTAACCTCCCTCTCTTACTCTCTGGCTGGTCAGCACTCAGTGAAGCTCCACTTGGCCCTAATAGCATGACCCCAGTGCTTAAGCTCTTCCTACAGCAACTTCTTTTCTGTGTGTATGGGATGTTAAAGTGGCCTGTCACTGTTAATCATGTTAAAAGACGGTGCATTCACAGAAGGAGGGCTTTTCACCTACAGTGAAACGGCGTGATCTTAATTAGTTCCTGACTGGCTCTCATAGAATCTGCAGGGAACGTTTAGGCATGGGAGCTGTTCCATGTGTTTTGAGAGGACAAAATATTAAAAATATATAAAATGAGTTTCTGAGAAAATGGATGGAAAGTAATGGTTTAAAAAGGCAGTACTTTGGTGAATTGGCAGTCTGCATAGTTCAGAGTCACTCTGACAAATAATTTAGCAGCGTGAAGTGAAATTCAGATGGATGTTAGGCTGCAATCATTTTAAGAATCCCTCTCATAAACAGGGTAACTGAGCTAATAAATATCAGAATCACTCATGTATTTTTAAATTAAAGATATAAGATTCAGCTGGTGTGACTTGTTCCCTTTTGCCATTTTCTGGTTTGAATCATTGTGAATTTAAATCCGGAGATTTGCAGAGATAATTGATATGGAAAACTTTACTGTATTCTGCCATTCCCCGGTTCTCGGTGAGGGTATCTGCGATTCCCTTGTGGGACTTTTGTGTAAGTGCCTTGTTGCTGGGTTCTGTCCTTCCTCTGCCCTCTTCCAGGGCTTCTCTTGAGACCGCTGGATTTTATAGGATTACAAAGAATTTATATGTAACTTTTGCACCAGGGTTAAAAGCCATATACTGTATGTGCTTCGCCCGCACTACTGAATGTTGAGCCCTTTTTGTAGATCACCCCACAAACATGGCTGCCAAGACAATAGAGACTCCTAAGACACCCCCCCCGCCCCCCCCCCACTGCAGAGCTTAAAAGTGAAAAACGATCTTGCTAGTGAAATTTTCATTAAACCATTAAACGTGCCCGAAATCTTGTATTGAGTTCCAATGCAACTTTATCCCATTGTGGCTGTGTGTGGCCAACAGCCTGGGAGACCATATGATATGCAGGTTGTTGAAAATGTGAATGAAATACTTATAATAAAATAACATTTGCTTACTACTAAATGTAGTCAATCAATACCTTTATCAAGTTGCAACTATACATCTGCCCTCTAGATGGCCAGTTAATATTTTAATCTAAAGCACTCTTTACACCTGATGGGGACTCATCACTGAACAATTTCTCAGTTTATGACCAAAAACTGTGGCACCAGATGTTTTGTATGCGTTGAATCATTTTCACTAAATGACCAGAGAATAGATAAACAGCTATCAAACCTCATGAGTGGGTCTAAACGAAAATGTTCTTTATAAAACAATAACCCGGCCTGGTCTGTTTATTACCAACAAGCTTTTATTGCTGAAGGATTCTGGTTCACGCTGACACACCATCTGCCATCAGGGTGCCGGAACACTGCATGAACCCGTGCTGCGTGCTTACTGGGCCGGCCATGAAGTCTGCAGGCTGCCCAGGACTACCAGTGAATACCGGGCGTTGGCCTGGTGCTCGAACAGCAGCGGTGAGCTCAGCCAAAGGCGTGTTGCCAAGCGACGGAGCCCCATAAGCTCTCAGATCTGTCAGTGCTTGGTGGTCCTACTCTTCATTACAAGAAACTCATATTGAAATAGGAGGCCTCACAAGAAAATCTCCGTTTTAATGTCTCTGAATATCCCCTGTGATTCATCCCCTAAAGTCCATAAGCAAACTATATTCTGTTCTCTGCATAGCACTTTGGATTTAGCGACTCATGATCCTTTGTAACTGACTGAAATATCGGGTGATTTGTTTGAGTCACGTGACAAGTAGGTAGCAGACATTGGTTCTTTTGTCCTGCCGTTATTGTGTCTTCCGTGGTCTTTTCTCTGACTTCCAGATGTTCTCACACCACCCACTCCCAATCTGTTCCACTGATGACACATACATATTACCTCCCTAAAGAGGAGGTTCCAACCCGTCAAGGCGCAGACCCTTCGGTCCTGCCGGTCCATGCCTGCAGTGTCGCTGTGGTATGGGAATGGGTGGTGCGCGCCGCTTTGCTGACACTCCTACAGAGAGCTTCGCCCATCTGCTCCACCCTTAGGACACACAGCTGCCTTGCTGCAGAAGCAAGGCAGATGGACAGTTTCTGCAAAATGTTCTGAAATGTCAGGCTGGCTCAGTTATATAATGCAGAAATACTGCGCATTGTCAGTAGAATCTGCAGGGCTTGTGACGGGATCAATACGTTCAGTTTTATGGTACCATGTTACTGCTTTTGATTGGGTGATAATGCTGAACTGAATAGGCTCAAGGTAACAGGATTCAATCCTTTGAATTACATTACTGTTGCATTTAAATAGGCTTTTTCTCATTAAGTTTCTTTTCTTGTATGTAAAATGTTACATTTATATACACTGTATTCAAATCTCCTATTGGCCAGTGGTTTCCCCAGTTTCTGTAAATTATATAAAATAAGAAATGCAAATAAGATTCTTGTCCTCACCTTATTCTGATAGGCTGTGAGACTACCTGCATTTGTTTGTATTTTGGCATTGATTTGCACTCGACACATTAACAAGAAGTTTCCATATAAATGAAGGAAAGCGCTGAGTTTTACATGCCGACGGTTGGCATGGCAGTGCCTTGTGGCAGCGGGGACCTTTCCCAGGCTGGCACCGGGACAGTGCAAGGGCTGTGTGATCATCTGTTCTGTTGGGCCTTGTTTTGGTCTGTTACCATGACGTCCACTGTCCAAAGACAACAGCTAATACCGGAATGAATGTTATGCATTCTTCAGAGCAAAATAAAACAGGAACAGGAAATGGGGAAATACCAAGCCCTTAAGGGAAAACCTAATTTAACTAAAGGCTTACAGCTAGTAAATCTAAACTACATCCTCTCTTCAGAGAAAAAACACTTTACCCATGTACCACCCTCTTTGATTATTATTATTGTTTTCACGGATTTTACTCCGAAGTTTTATTCATACTTGAATTGTTCCTGTTAAGTGCCTATATTCACTTACGACTAACTGCATAAACTGATTTTAAAGTCCTGTGACAGTGAAAAAAGGTACCTTGATCAGGAACAACCTAAGCAAAATTATTAAGCAAAAAGTTTGCTATAATCGTAAAATCTGAGTGAAGGAGTCTGTCATTCTCTACTCGGTATATAAAAAAAAACAATGAAATTAGAATAATAAACTCCTACAATGAGAGAAACTGTTTTCCCGTTACTATAAAAGGATTTCTGGAATGAATGAATGAATTAATTAATTAAGCTTAATTAATTAAGTTTCTAGATATTGACTGAATAACCATAGGTTCCGGCAGTAGGAACTGCAGCTAAAGAAAAAGCCACAAAATTGCGCCACCTGTGGTGAAAGGAAAATCGTTCTTTTCTCAATTCTTAAAGCAGCTGTGATATGAATTATATCTCTGTTGATGTATGACCGGATCTGTTTTGGGCTTCTATTGTCCTCCTGCCTTTTCGAAATACTGAAAGGGAGAGGTCTCATTTCCATCTGTTTTAAAAACATAAGAAAGCATCAATGTCATGTGTCTTCACCCCAAAGCACTGCCAAGTTGTATTCCTTTGGGGGGGCTGCTCTGTTTCATTCCAGAGAAATATCAAAGCTACAGCCAGACTAACTGGGCTGATTACAGAGGGGGACCTCAGCCAATCAGCACAAACGTCCAGATGACACTACGTGAATAAAGACAGAACGTCTACATCAGCAGTCTCTGTTGGATGTTGCAGCGACAGGCTGGACAGCTGTAATTTGGCTTGAACGAGCAGGTTAGTAAGAGGAACCATTCGAAATTCAAGACTGATGTTTTATTCGGAACAATAAAATAAACTAATGGAAATTTAGCTATAGGTGCAAAGCTCAGGGAATCTATCCTGAAATATCAGGACATGTTTGGAACGCTTGAAGCCATTATTTCATATTAATATAAGGTAGTGGGCTTCCAAAAAGGAGGACATTTCGTTTGAGGTTTGGATTTGCTTGAATGCTGCCTTCTGTCAGTTTCAAATAATCCAGTCTCTCCAAGGTAATCTGCAGGAAGAAATAAACCTTCCATCAACGTTAATGTCACAACGTTGTGTATAAAGTGTCTGTACAGGAAGGAAGCAAACCTGGAGGAGCAACATTTATCTTTCATTGACGGTTTTCCTGTGCAATTACGCTGCCTTTCAGGCCGTTATATTTGTCTGTTCTGAGAAAATTTAAAGCCCAGACAATACTGCTGGACAAAGGTTAACTTATACCTGCATGGTGTTGTATTCATGATAAAGTTGACAGCAGAAAAATGTAAGCTCATTTAAAGTTACCAAAACCAAAAAGGCTCCCTGTAAAGTTAGCCTATCAATAATTGAGGCTTCATGGAGACACTCGGACATCTGCTTAAGCACTGCCTTGTTTTCATACAGTGTTTCACATTCTACAGCTCATCATGCTCACCATCGCTACGCTTTACTTGAACGTGTGGCTTTCAGTTCCTCCTCGGCCAAATCCTGTGGGAAGGAAAAGACTTAAGTAGCGCACAAGATGGCCACATGTGTGAAAGGCACAAGATGTCCTGGGATTCAGTGGGAAGGGCCACACCAATGAAGAATGCAGGGCTTCTAATCTGATTTTAAGGCAACAGACTTTCCGTCTTGGGGACACGTGACGGCTGCCCAGTGTGCTGTGGCAACCGTTACCATGGCAACTGTTACCGTGACAGAATGTTTCCACACATTTTATATCCAAAGTCCTTTTATGGTCAGACCTCAAAAAAAAAAAAATAGGCCCAGCCCAAGTTAGCTGGGTGCTGTGGGATTGGTCATAACTCTTCTCTTTGTTGACACCCATTGGTCAATAAATAAATCACATTAGAATGGTTCACTGACTGAACTGGACACTAGCCACATGAGATTTCCCTAATGGCTAACAGGCCTTAGCTTCTGTGATAGGAATCATAAGGGGATATCACAGACACCCACCAAGGATCAGGATCTGGTTATTAACAGAGCCCAACTGTCCTGATGTATGGCCCGTGTAGGAGAAAATAGATTTATAGATGCGAAATCATGGAAAACAATGATGCCACAGGTATGTCATTGTCACAGCCTGTCCTCATGACGGTAGGTAATGAGGTCACACTCCATCCTCCTGTTCTTGGAGAGAACAGTGGTTCCATCCCATTGGTCTTTCAGTAGCACTGTGCAGCGTGTGATACCACCTGGATGTGGTAGATTTAAGCTCTCAGATGAGGGTCTCACTGCACCTCCAGTTGTGTTGCTTTACTAGATGCGTAAAAGTGTAATTACTTACCTTTGGGTCCGAAGAGGGCAGAGTAGCAAGGATTGTTGCAGTAAGGCTTTCCATCGTGCTAGAAAAGAGCAGCACTGGAATGTTATGAAGGCTATATTTTCCATCCATCCATCCATCCATCATCCATCCATCTTCCATGGCCTTTTATCCAGCCGAGGGTGACAGTGCTTGTAACGTACTACTGTCAAATATACTTAAAACCTGGGCCTATTTCCAAAGTCAACTTTTTAATTGGTATTCTAAGCCAGTGGGTCTGCTGGAGAGAAAATGAGGAGACTGATGATCACCATCTATCTCTTCACCATGGTGAGTGAAACAGGGCGATGGCCTCCACTGATGTCACCCTTTATTCTTTTGCGGGCACAGCTGAAGAGAGTCAACAGCAAGGCGTCTGTCAGAGGATTTTATTGTGCAGCTCACACCCCGTTACCCACCTCAGAGTGTGAGCCAGCAGACAGGGTCTTGTTGCACTTCTCGCACTTCAGGCACGGTCTGTGCCAGTCCTTCCCCAGGGAGGTTACCCTCTCGGCTGAGGGATTATGGGGAAGCGGGCAAGTGAGAAAGAGAGAAAAAGACCATGGGTTTGAGCATAAGCCCGATCACCATGAAAGGCACATGTGTAGTCCCGCCCTGATCCACCACCTTCAGCCTCCCTATGTGCATTTTAATCTTCGGGCTCACTGTGGTTACAGAACCAGGCTTTCCTCTTTTAAAGCACATAAGTTCTAATGTTTTATTTCAGTATTGCACCTAGAAATCCAATTAAAGTTAAAAGCCATTCCCAGAAAACACAAGCATGGTGTGACCTAGAAATCTCTCTGAAAGTTAAAAAGCTTCTTTATATCTGTCTTTTGGCTTTGTGGTACAGTATTTCATTTATGCAGTGGAATATTCCTGGGTGTGGTCCCTGGCCAGGGGAGAGTCCCAGAAAAGGTATGTCTAGCTGTAAAAATGATAAAGAAATGCAACTCAGCTTAGCCATAGCGCAAGATTAACAAGGACAAGATCACCAGTGGGCAGAAAATCCGGACCTGCCCAGGAATGAACAGTGCAATATTAGTTTAATAATGTGATTACAGTTATCTGACATTTTATTTAAAAAAACTTCATATTTACCTAGAGTATTTTACAGTTTTCCTGTTACATGATGTGTGTGTGTATGTGTTACTAAAGAAATTCATGTTATGTAACATTGTAGCTACGATAAGTTTGTCTTGACTTGGATGTCCATACAGCTAAACTCTTCATCAGCTGGAGCATCGAGAAGCTCTTGGTAAATGAATAACCAGTTTTCATGGACATCTGAGTGAAATCTAGAGATTGACAGCTGGACATTTTGTACATTAGCATCTGGCATGTCATTCCCTTCCTGACACCCCGCTTTTCATAGCGGGACCCCCCAGGGTCCCTCCAGCTTGCAGCATGTAGTAGACTGAAAATGTGGCTGAAAATCAGCTCATCTATGCCTACAACCCTCTACTGGATAAGCTAGGGGTGATTAAATTAACTCATCTGCTAGAAAGATTTATGTGTTCAGTGCGTTTATACAGTTTTTACAGCCAGAATTTTGTGGAGATGCCTTAGCCGGAGCCTGACGCCCTTCCCGCACCCAATCCCCTTGCTCTGATGGAATTCGTGACACATGGAGATCACCCCAATAACAGCAAAAGGGTTTTGAGAATCTCCCGTGCTCTTTTTACCCTTCACCTGCCTTTAGAACCTGCACATAATGCCCTCTGTCGGTACTACGCAGTGCATCAACAAGTTCCAAAAGCGGATCAAGTGCCACGACAGTTTTTAGTATTGCACTGAATCAAAAAAACAAAACGATCCGAAAGTTTAAACATACCCAATAGCTCCAGATTAATGTTCTATCTAATAAATCCTATAAGGCTGCGTTAGTTGCAGGTTTATCTCGGTTTGGTGATATTTGATAGAACGCAAAAGGCGTATAAATCCTGACGATTATGATGATGACTTTATTAATGACTGTCTTCCGTCATTTACCTGTGGAATAGACGTGTTTGAGACTTACTGCGTTTCACGATGGAAAGACCTTTGAAATTCTACTTGGCAAATGGTACGATAACGTCGAAGCGGAAGACCATGTCGCGTCTTACTTCAGATAAAGAGCGGTGGTGGATTTTCTTACTAACAATAATTAAAAAACAGCATTCTGTTCCAAACTAATGAAGAAATAGCAACCCTGCATTTATATGTTCCATTATATAATCTATATGATATTGGTTATGTTATGTTATTTTTAGTTGTTTACATTTTTCTCTCGAGGACAGATGTTTCCAACCCCATCAAACAAAATCCTCCGTAGATACTAGGCAGATTTCAATCCATTAATGATTTTTTTTTCTCAGAAACATCATTATTAACAATTTGGCCGCTTTTCGTGTCTTTTTGTAAATCAAGTTATGAAACCCAGTTTTATTACTATGCAAAAAGTCAGATTCTTTCATAAATGTATTTAAGCTTATTTAAACCACATATACTTAAGACATAGTAAGCACAGTAGCCTAAATTTCAGGCATTATTATTAAATCCGATCGGTTACTATGGTGTAATTATTATTTATGTGATAAATACATACAGAAAATGTAGAAAATATAGATGACCTTACCAAAGTAGACTTCCTTTTCGCATTTGGGGCACTTAGGCATATTTGTAGGGTTAATGCTGTTTTCCAAAGAGATAGAAGCTCTCCTTTGATTTAAACGAACAGGAAGCTACTCGTCAGTACAACCTGTGTAACTATGGGGGCTCCAGCGAAACTCTAAGAATGACTGTACGGAGCGAGGGATAATACTTATTTATAGGCTATCGCTATGGGCTGTCAGTAGACGGTAGGAACCAAGAGGAAAACCCAAACTCTGTGTGTGCGTGTGTGTGTGTGTGTGTGTGTGTGTGTGTGTGTGTGTGTGCGTGTGTGTGTGTGTGTGTGTAGTCGCGTTTTCTTTGTATGGTGAAATTTTGTAAAAGTTTGGAAACTTTTTAATATAAACTTTTTGAGGACGCCCCTATGAGATAAATGTCTATTTTCTAAGTAAGAGATATTTAACTAAAAACTATAACAGCGGCAAAAAAACGGGTAAACGTCATATGCTTTCTAGTTTAGATTGGATGGAGTTATGAATATAATTATTTTATATCGTATTAAAACTTATAAGACATTATTCATTGCAGTGAGAGTAAATCCCCCTGTTTGTTCTGTGATTTCCATAAAGTGTATCTCAGAAAATCCCTCCTGGGAATTTTACGCACCAAAGAGTTTACAGAAAATAGCGCAATAAACACGAAAAATTAGCTAAGTGGCAGTTAATTTGCTAAAAACACCTTGTCGCTAAGCGAAGTCAGAGGGGAATGGCCAGACTGGTCATGGCTAACAGAAACACCACAATCGCAAAAACAGCTCAATACAGAACAGAAAGGCCCTTCTGAACCCAGAAGCTGTCAGCCTTTGAAGTGGTCCGGGAGAGAAAAGGGCATCCTACCTGATACTGCAGACGGCTGCCTCCTGATGTTTGTATGTATGTATGTATGAATGTGTCACGTTTTAGTCATCACAGGCTTGACAGATCTGCACTGGCCATTCATTTGCAATATATTAGGTGAAAATTAGATATTATTCCGGGTCATTTTGGGGTCTGTGATCACATGAAAATAACATTCATGGCGGTGTGACATCGTCACTCAGGGTACAGGGCTGATCAGAGAAAGATCCCAGGAGGATCTCAGAGAAAAAACTCAGGAGGAAGAATTTATGATCTTCAAAGTCCACAGGGTCAGGGTGTGCTGGTGTTCAGTTAAACTCATTTTTCATTATTCTGAAAATTATTCACCTAAATGAGACGCTTGGTGCAAATCAGTCACTAATGGACGGGTAATTCTGCATAAACAGGTTTTCCCTCTAGACAGGTGTGAACGTTTTACAGCCATTGAATTATGCTGGGGAAGGCAAGTGGAGTGTTGAGATTGTATTGGTTTCACCCAATCTGTGCTACTAAAGCACAGTAGTTTCTTCTACCACATCAAAATAACTTTGTGGTCATTACACAGTACGGGCTGCTATGTTATTCCAAACAAAAAAAAGTGGTATTCTTTCTTAAGAAGGTATCATTGCCTTCCGTTAATCCTTTTCCCGCTCTGCTTGTCTGACATAATTCTGTTAGCATCAAAAGACTGACGAGGAGTGAAGTTGTTCAACAAACTATTAAACAAGTAATGGAGGGAGGGGGGCTGCCCCCCCGCCCTTTTTTATGGTTTAAGTGCCACTTTTTGATAACCTACCAATGAGACCCTCCTGGTCAATTTACAGAGCGACCCCCTTGGTTTGAACACCTCAGAAATCTCAAACCATGTGTAATGAGGTTTTAATTTGGAATCAACGGCATTCTTGTTGAATTTCGTGGTAGCTTTTTGGACACAGCAGCCTCACCCCAACGATGTTTAAAATCCCTGCATCCATGTGTGTGTTATCTCAAGGTCTGTGTGACAAAGTGTAGCAGGACACAGATACATCTTCCTGGACACTGGAATGGATGGAGACAGGAAAGGCATGAATGATTTCTGCTGGTGCTCAATAACTCATGCAAATTGCAAGCAGGGGCAAAAATCTCAGCTCTTGCGATGGATTAATGTCAAAAATTAATCCATCCTGAAAGCGTTTGCTGATAAACCAATATGACAAAAACAAACCCGTCCAATGATTTTTTTGCTTTTGCTGTATAGCTGCTTTTGCTAATAGCACTGATTGGGGAATATGTCCCACAAAGGAGAAAACACACAGGGATGCTGGAGAGAAGATCTGAACAATACAAGGAGAATCAAAAAAAAACAAAAGGCCTAAGTCTTTGTTTTTGGGATCCTGGTTTTGTTGCTATGGCTCCAGAATTATTAGTGAGTTTGATTTGTTGGCAGTTTTAATCCTGGAATGGCATTGGTCAGTTGATGAAATTCTTGATTTCTTCTGGAAAATAACGGTGGGAGAATGTTGTGAATGATTTTCGTGAAATTCTGGAACTCAGTTATTATTCCATTAATCCAAAGCCATGCTTTCAAAGTGATCAAATCCTGCTGGTGGAGACATTCCACCTGCTCTTCTGTTATTTAATACTGGGTGTGTTGTATTCTTGATGGCAAACTCATAGATCACTAATCAGACCTTATTCTCCAACCCATGTGACATTTGCTGGGCTTCTGAGAAATGCCAAACTGGAAGTGTTTCGAAACCTTTATATAGAATAACAATTTAAATGCTCCCACATGGGCTGGGATGGTGGCAGATAAAACTACACCTCTGTGAGTTCAAGTCTCCCTCATAGCTCTACGTATATGTGTGGAGTTTGTATGTTCTCCCCATGTCATCATGGGGTTTCCACTGGATACTCTGGTTTCCCCCCACAGTCCAAAAACATGCTGAGGTTAATTGGAGTTACCAAATTGCCCGTAAGTGTGTCCGTGTACATGAATGGTGTGTGGGTGTGTCATGCAATGGGTTGAAAACCCATCCTGGGTTGTTCCTTGCTTTGTTCCCATATCCGCCAAGATAGGCTCCAAACCCTGTGTTCCTCTGAATAGGACGAGTGGGTACAGAAGATGGATGGATGATCCTGCACAATGATGTTAGTGTTCAAACACTCATTAAATATCCAAAGATGGGAGTAGATACCCAGATCCTTAGTCAGCATAGGGATGTCAACAGATCAATGGCAAAAGCAAGCAATGCAAAGGACACTGAACAGCTGAGACAACAGTCTGCCCCCTATTAATGCAGAATGAAGGTTATATAGTGTTTCTCAATAGCCAGGAAATAATGCCCTGGCACCCACCCACATAATCATTGAGGATCAATAGACGATATTTTTGTTAGTCACAGGACAAATATAGCCTATCCCAGTATTACTCAGTGTTTTATTGACATTCTCCCTCTCTGTGGTCTGTGGAAGTTTCTGGAGCTTCTCCACCAGAACCTCGGATCATGTGTGGCCATAGCACAGATTGCGGTCTCCTTTCTTGATGAGAACTAGGAAGGCTAAACTTTCCTAAACA
Organism: Mormyrops boulengeri; assembly: GCA_026781065.1. Lineage (NCBI taxonomy): Eukaryota > Metazoa > Chordata > Actinopteri > Osteoglossiformes > Mormyridae > Mormyrops > Mormyrops boulengeri. The sequence continues at coordinate 11,020,227 of JAODLD010000045.1, read as the reverse complement.
GACAGATTACATATGAATGTAAGTATACAGCCATCCTCATATGAAGCCCAGTGAATATGTAAGCTCACGGCCTGACATCAGTTAAACCCCCCGATTCTGTTCCCACCGCAGATTTCAGAGCTCCCATGAGGCTGAGCCACATGCTATATCCATAGAATCTAAAACCCTCCCAGTCTGTTTTGTAAACCATAATTTCTTTAAAGTACTGGATCCAGAACTTGATGTGCTCCAGATCTCAGGTGAGTACTCAGCTAGGACCTGGCAACCCTAATGTATGTCTAGGAGGCTCTGCACTTGCCAGTGCCTGATTTTCTTGAACGCCATTGACCTTTTCCTTTTTTGTGATTTTCCCTACCCAGAGGGAGCTGGCACTGGATCCTGAGGGCACATGTTGGAGCTTTCATTTTTCGGTCTGGAACCAAAGCTCTGTTTGCGTGAGTTGGCTGGGTGGGAGGTTGGGAAGCTCTCGTCCCATACTCGCAGACAGCTGTCACAGCATAGCTGGGTAACCACTCCAAACACGGTCGGCCTGCTGCAGTGGGATGAGTCAGGCGGAGCCAGTGGTCTGGAGGCTCATTATAACACATTAGCCAGCAGTTGCCTTAGCTGGTTATATAATCAGAGAACCGATCCCTTCATCCTGTATTCATAACTGACACATATATTCTTCACTTAATTCCTTCTGTGCTTCGTCCTCCTTTTGAAACAAACTGCCATAACAGATTGTTGCAAAGCATTCTGGGAGGTGATTCAGATGCTACACAATTTCAGAAGTATGACATTGTAAGCCTTGATGATTGCCATGAATATAAGTTTGTGATGATATAGGATAAGATTGCAGGTATTGTTTCGCACAAGGCCTGCCTTTTTTGGGTTGTAGCAGAACAAGGTGCTTCGATCGATGTTCTGTAAGTGTAAAGTGTTTGTTAATATGGACTCCATTATACAGTGGGGAGTGGTGAACAGGGGGGAGCAGAGATGAGGGTGAGGTTGTTAATCTTTAATAAGCAGCACCAAGGGAGGGAAGGTCACGGTCCAACAGTACAGGAATTATCCTGCAGCTGTGCTGATGCTCAGCCTCATTAGAGACCCTCTTTGTGGGCTTTAAGTGGCAAGGATCTTAAAAAGGGATACATGCTAGAGAGGTGCCCTCTTTGAACAAGAACGGGACACCCCATGTCCAAAATTAACTCTAATCCTTCTAAATGGTCAAGTTAAATCCCTTTTTGTTTTGATTTACTCCATACATCCTCCAATCCCATATCCTGGACAGGGTTGACCCTGGAACTTATGCCAAAGTTGGAGTCCACCATGGACAGGATGCTAGTCCACCACAGGTTATATACACATACAAAGTATGGGCAATTTAGAGATGGCAGTTGCATGTTTGGACTGTGGGAGGGTGTGGGAGGACCTGGAAGAGTCCCACGTGTCACAGGAAAAACACGCAAACTCCACATACGCCAATTCGAGGCAGGACACGAACCCCGAGCTGCAGAGGTGTGAAGTTGTGAACCAGCACTACTCTCCTTATTGATTTATCCATCCAGTAAATATGGACAGAAAAAAAGTTGAATGTAGCTCTTGTTTGGAAGATGTGGAATGACGAGTTGCATGGTGAAAGTTAGGAAGGGGGAGTAGTCTACTCTGAAGAACGAGCTGGAAAAAGAATTTAGTCAGCACAGACACAGGCTAGCTTTGTATTTCTGAGTGAGGCCTGGACCCTGTCCCAGAAACCAGAAACTGAGCTAGAACCTCCCACTGTTCCAGATAAATGGGTGTGTAGCTACAGATGTTCTACAGAAGATTCCTGGTAGTTCATGATGAAATGACACCACAGCGTCTGTTTCAGTCAGGGCTGTGTGTAGTTCCATAGTTTTGGATCTGTGCCAGCATCCCAAAGGTTGTATGTCTGAATCAGATAAGTAATCAAACCACCCCGGGGCCTTTAATCTCCGCTGTTCCTGGGTAGCTGGCTAACCATGCTCTCTGACATCAGCCTTTCCAAACTATATTGCTTCGGACAAACGTATCTGCTAAAAAAAACGTCTAGATGTCTGATTTCCATTTATTAGGTAGAGTATGACCATTCTGTCATGCAAGGACTCGCTATTTATGGGTTTACAAACGTAGGGAGAAAAAATGAGGTCCTACAAAAAGCCATCCATTGAAATAGAATGACAAAGTTAATGTCCCTGGGAGCGACAGCCACTGTTTGTCACACTGGTCCCCGGTGTACTAATCAGGTACTTGAGGCTGCTGTGGGCTTAGTTCAGTTAGACTCCAGCTTATTTCAGCAGAGCAGTGAGCAGTGCTCTTGAAGCACAGGCCTCAGATGACTCTGTCAGAGGTTTGTTTTATGGGGGCTGCATGAGTCGGTTTTTCTTTGTGCCTGTCAGCTGTCAGGGGGAACTGGCTTAGTGATTTGGGTGGCTTGGGAGTCACGGGTCCTGTTAGTCTGCATTTTGCCTTGTGCTTCTAGTCAGCTGGTCTCTTAGGGGATCCATGATCCCAGGTGCCCAGCGTTTTACAACTGGTGAGCTGTGCTGCTGCTCTTTTGACTTTGGGCTTTATATGTTTGTGTCCTGGTTTGTGTTCCCTGATTCTTGGTCCGTCTTCTCCGGTCCTCTGCTGTGGAGTCTGCCTTCTGCTTCACCTCATCCTGGAGCTGTCCATCCAGTCAACGGCCCAGGTCTCTCTGCTTCCCTGTTTCCAGCAATGTTGGGGCTGTTTGATCTCAGGGACCAGGAGGCAGAAGACCTGGTAGGATGGATGGACAGCTCAGGTTGAAGTGTTTGGTCAGAGAAAGTGTATCTTGGAATTAATAAACATTTTAACCTGTAATCTTTTGAGTCCTCTGCAGTGTTAATTTTGTTGGCGAAAAAATATTCGTCATAGTTATCATCAACGACCTATATTTTCAGACTAAAACAAGACGATAACTAAATAAATATGCGCGAGGCCTAAGACTATGATGAAGTGTATTGACAATTTCGTCAACTAATAAAAACGAGAGGAAAATGTTTGCCTGAGAGGAGATCCAATCAAAACTAATGTAGTTCGCTTAAGGCAGGGGGTGGGTATTCAACTAAAATTTAAAGGGGTCCATTTAGAGAAAATTTCTTGAAGCAAAGTTCCGGAAGATCATAATGTCTAAGTATTTAGTGTGATATATATTTAATATATTTAGTTTTAGTCCACTGTAATCTTATGATATTAGTCAACTAAAACTAAAGTAATTCAGATGACTAAATTATGACTGAAACTAAATTACATTTTAGTCAAAAGACTATGACTAAAACTAAATAAAAATTTGCTGTCAAAATTAACACTGGTCCTCCGATTGGGTTATAATGCCATTTAATATGAATAAATCTATTGCAAGAATTTGGCTGCAGTAGTGAAGCTGTTATAACACTGGACACCATAGCAGACACTACCGATAAGGCAATCTACACCTCGGAAGGGAGGCCAGATCTTTACACAAATATTCAGCAATTTATCTGTAGGGGAATAACATTCTGGAGGAAACCAGGCCAACCCTGAGAGAAGGAAAATGTTGTCAAGTTGGGACAGATTTAGATGTGCATGTGTAGAAGGATGTGATGACAATGGTTGACCCAGAACACCACACAGGCCTTTGTAAGTATTAGAATTACGTAATCGTGAAGTTTGGGACAGCCTGTTTCCATAGGTAGTATCTGAAAATCCAGCATCTCCCTAAAGGCTGGCTTTACACCACAATAAGAGAACATCCTTGTTTTCTTTTCCTCATATTTTCGGCTTCTCTAGTTAGCTTGTGACCCCGGTAATTACCGTTTTTGAGCCTTTAAGGTTTGAAATGGTACACATACTTCAGTCGTCACTATTAATAGCACACGTTCCTCACAGTTTTCATACCACCTGTGGTCCTTGTGCCCCACTGTCCCCAATGGGGGTGTCTCCTCTATACCTGTGTCTTGACTTTGGTCTGCTTTCTCTTGTGTCTTTCATTTATGTTTGGCCCCAGGTGAAGGGTGGGGCCAACCCCACTAACAATTTCTCATTCTAGAAACGTGTACCAAACGTTACCTTTAAGGTATGGAAACATTCAGAGTGTCCAGTTTTCCTGGAGGCTGCTCTAGGCCACCATGACTGTTTGGTTGACATTTCACACTGGAGTACAGTGTTCAGGTTCTTGCCCACTATCCCACCTAATTGGCAGTCAAGAGCAGCTGACCAGGTCATCAACCTTTGTGATGAGTCTATTTATCCTTGTTTATTGATCATGATACAGGTATGATTATCTGCTTCAAATGTAAGACATGTGGCTGGAAATTGCCTCAGTAATGGAGACGCATGGTGAGGTGTAATGGGGTAATTTCAACTGCCACTTGGTCAGCTTCCTTCACATTAGTCAAAATCTGAAGATGGTTATGATTGTCCCCATTTGGTGCGGAGTCTACATCAAAGCACATGATGGCCTAGACATAGAATGATGTGTTCTCCCTATGAAGTAGGGTCACCCTGGGTTCCGTTTGCAAGAACCTTGGCAAAGTGTTTGATTCCCTCATATGTGCAGGGATTTTTGTATACTTTCGGGTTTATTTCTTCACCTTACTTTGTACTTCACATATTTTGCTTAATCCAAGTTGAGTTCAGCAGAATCTTTTCAGCGCCTTGCACATTTTCACTCCTGTGCCTCCGGATCCATCTTGCTGCTGCCAAGGCTTTAAGGATGAGCTGTCACCTTGCATTATCTGTAACAGGTGCTTCCACTCATATGGGATATATATCTGAATGATGGAGGCGCTCTTAGAGAAATACGGGTAAGTATGCAAACATTTTCATCCATATCTCATATGGTATCTTTCCGCCCAAAGGGACCGTTCTAAGATGCATTCCGCTGAGAGTTTTGTGTAGGTCGTGGTCTTTTAACACCCTGAGATTTACCCACAGATGTGCTCCAAGCTTGACTGTCTTACAGACATATAATGCAAATTCCACACTTACGAAATATGTGTCAGGGTGAACAAAAAACAAAAATGGTATAGATCGTCAGAATGTCTGATGGTATGAAATCATCAAGAGTGAGATGGCAAATGTGAGAGAAAACGGGACTAGGATCATTTCCTACAACTCGAACATAACCATGATGTAGTAATGTTTGCACAGCCATTACTCATGATGTCAGGATATTACAACTGACCTAGAAAATAGTCCAAGTGCCTACACCTATTAAGCAGCTAATAAGCCATGTATTAGGCTACAAGACTCTTCCAGAACTTCTGTAGTGTATGAGATTAATTTCCATAGTGTATAAGATCTAGAGCGCCAATTTCATTTTAGAAGCGGATGTAACTAATGTAAGCTGTAAAAGCTGGAAAAATATTTGCCGCAGTTATACACTTGCATTATAATGCTGGTTTTAAAGTATGCCAAAACTTGAAATCCATGACAGAATTAGCATGCTAACATGAGAGGTCTTTCCCGAGATGTATTGCTACATATTGACTCAGGCCAGAGGAATGAGCCTCTGAAATTTCAATATTTTAAGTGGGTCAACCTGAGCTGATTTGGGACTGGTCCCTCCCAATTATTTGCATTTTAACCATGTGACTTTAATTTTTGCATGTTGTTGCTGTCTGATGAAACCCGTGCATGTCCACTATTGACATCTAATTGACCAATGAAAAGATGTTTTATAAATTCATCTGTTTAACTAGCATTTGTTTGTACTAGTTAACATTTGTATTCATATGGTCATTTGTATGGATTACTTTATATCACTAATTTTAGCTACTAACATTGATAAGCTAGAGAACAACATTATTGTTAATTATGAATATAAATTGACATTATTTTGTATCTTATTGACACTGACATATTTGCCTCACTAACAAAAATTCATGTCGGTCTTTTTAAAAACAAACTTCACTGATAGAATTCTATTTGTGGTGCTAAGGGTGTCTCATAACATTGTTTTTTGGTTTTTCCACGCTCCTGAAATAATAGATTACTGGAGATATGTGTTTTTCATTGTGCCTTTTTTATTCTGGAAGTTTCCTTGAGTTCTGGGGAGTATTCTGGGGTATTTTATCTCAGTGTAAGGAGGTCCAGTCAGTTACAAGAGCACAGATTAAGCACCGGATACCTGATGCTGTTCTGGCTAGTTTGGAGGTCTATGAGTATGAAGGCTGCAGTGACGCGAATGGGGAGTATGAGTGAGGGTTAGGCACACCTTCAACAAACGCCTCCTTCAAATGTTACTCCCATGGACTTTATGCTAGAAGTTTACTGGTAAAAACTAGAATGTTTTGTGTCCTGAACAAAACTTCCCATCTATAAAAATCTATTGTTAGGTGAAGCGTGACATTGACGAGCCTGGTACTGTACATTATCACGAGTTAGGTTTTTAATAGTGGATCCCTATCAGACAAGTTCAGACGTGTTGTTACACTGGTAGAGAAGTAAATTGATACTACTTGACAGGGCACAAATACTTAGTAACTCACTTACTACTGAAGTATAAGTTATGAACAAATCATAAAAAAATAGTTACTACTTGAGATGACAGATGTCATGATTCATCAATGATGAACAAATATGACATCAGTATTTCACTTCTGTTATTCATTACTTGTTCCTTCAGTAGTTCCTTCAGTAGTTC
>JAODLD010000045.1:10975646-10993119 GCA_026781065.1 Mormyrops boulengeri | reverse complement strand
ATCATTTGTGGTGGAACAGGGAAAGAACTAAGCAACACAGGGCTCCGGCCCTCCAGGACTGCAGTTTGACACCCCTGCCTTATGCTCTCCCAGTCCGCCTGACTTCATATGAAGAATCACCAGAGACATGAATGTTACTGCCGAGGTAAGTGAACCCCTCAATGAGGTCAACATTCTCTCCGCAAACTGAGTCACCGTCTGGACCTGTTGGCAACTCCATATTCTGTAGTGTGAAAGGTGTTGCGACTGGCAATGAGTGCGGCGATGAGGTACAGCTATTGAAAGCGGAAGGCACAGGGTGAGGTGAAACCCCAAGGGGGCACTTTAAAAAAGCTGTAAATAGTTCACTTTGTTTAGAAACTGTTTTTAGTGTTCAAGGAAGAGGTATAGAGATATTCAATTAAAGTTTACATTTCACACGCTTGCGGTTAGTAGCTGTTTAAAAATGAAATAGTGTAGGAAACGCCTCTGTACACACATACAGCAAACAGCACCATGTCAAACTAGTTGTGTTAGTTCCTTAACAAGATTGTCCTGTGTGCAACTGGACAAATATATTAGCCGTACCAAATTTGAACAATACCATTTCAGTAACCCATATTTAAACTGATGTTCAGAAATCTATTTTTAGTCAATATTAAATTTGTCACCTTGAAGAATCGCAATTTGTAACATTCGACTTCGATTTCCCCCCACCCCTATTATGTACAGGTAGCCTACATGATCCAATATTTTCAAAATGTGCGACAATAGTTTATGTTTTTCATTGTTCTCTCCTCCTTTGGGGGTATAATAAGCATAATTTCCATTGCTCCATCATACATTGATAGCTGCATAATATTTTTTGTTATGTCGTTTCTTCAGAATTAGGCTAAAAAGTCAGAATATCTTTCATTTGTGAGAGTACAGTACTGTATAATAATGTACAATGTGGCTTATTATTATTGTATTTAATGTTGGTAATGTCTTACGGTGAGTAATTTATCAATTACACATTACCATATGTATGTACACAAAAATCACGTTATATTTGGGGCCTGCGGATGGTTAGCTGTTATACGCGGTATGGGCTATCTGCTGTAAGTCTTGGGGGCCCCGAGATGGAAGAGGCGTATCGCTCGGCTGGAGCTGAATGTCGAGTGGGAGGGGCAATGTCGAGTAGGAGGCGCAATATGGGAGGGGTTTATATCTGTTATCGACAGATACCCCAACCCTAACCATAAACCCCTCCCCCATCTCGTGATAAACCCCTCCTACTCGACAATGCCCCTCCCACTCGACTGTGGCTGCAGCGATACGTACCTGGGAATGAGGTAAAAGTGATATGAGGTACAAACCCTGTCCGGTCCCGTTTTCTAAGAGCTGTCCATAGTAGTTGGTTCTGAATTAAATGCACATAATTTTTGGCTAATAATTAACATAAATAAGGGTATTAGGGTTAATCTCTAGTTTGAATATATTTTTGGCCAACTAGTTATGTAACTGTAGGCTACACAAATAAAATTAAAAGAAAGGCTGCCAAATATTTGCTAAATGGCAAGTTCAGACATAAAATACTTTTCATTTCATGACAACTTAATATACAGAGGACACGTTTCCAGAAGCCTGATCGTGTATTTTACAAAATGTTTTCTTTTCTTTGTTAGGTTAAACCATTAGGCTATAGAACGATTGTATAAACACCATTTTGAGTCATTGAAGTATGGAATATCTTAAAATTACAAGTCATTGTATTCAAAAATTACATGCACTTCAGGAAAAGAATACAAAAATGGCTAAAATTTCTTTGGGCTAGCAAGAATGCTAACACGGGAGCATCGTGTCTTCTGAAGCTCCCAGAAGATTGATTTCATTAAATGGATTACAGTTCGTATTTAAGGGCAACTTTTAGGTCAGTCCACCACTTTCGAGATCAGTCATAAGGACTGATTCAGCCATACACAGTAATGAAAATGCCTTGTTATACTATGCTCCCAAGTGTTTTAATAGGTTTTTACCATTAATTAATAATCAATATCATGTGAATAGGCTAATAGGCTACAGATAACAGTACTCCAGAATGACTCGTGATATCATAAATATTAATTCGTTTATTTAGCGATATTTAAAATGTAAAGGTATATTTGGGGTAACTGAGAATTTAAATATTATCATAATAGCAAATAACAAAGATATGCAGCGGATGCCTTTAAAAATATGTCGGCGAGAGGCGGCCGGTCAGCCCGCAAAGCCGCGGTCAGCCTGGCAGCACAGCCCACCCCCCCGGCTCCATCAAAGCGTAATTAACGGGAGATCCTTCCGCTCATTTTATTGCGTTTGATACATTTCCCTGCAAAATTAAAATTTATTAACAGAAACAATCAACACCGCCCTTTACGATTTATGCCAAATAGATTCAAGTTTTGGAGGAGGATACCATTTCCTTACGCATGGCTTTACTTACCTAAATATAGCCCACGTATTTTTTATTAACCATCTCGTCGCAGATATTAATAGCATATAACTAAGCCTATAATTTTGCCAGAAGATACAGCTCAGTTTAAACGACTGCGATTGTATCAGATTTTTATTGCTACAATGCTGGAAATATTGGTAGTACTGCTAAATACTAGTATGGTGTGGCATATATATTATTTCACGCAGATTTAAAAAAATGTGTAGAATTTTGCATATTTCTTACCTTCCTTAATCGCTTTTGTAATTAATGTACAACCGTGGCGGAAATTTGACCTACCGAAATAGACGGTTTTGTCGCACTTCGGACACGTCGATGCCATATTATTTCAGGAATGGAGTCGGTATTGTGAAGACTGGACTCCAGTGATTCCCGGTGTATTCCCTTCTCCGTGCTGTAAGCGCTCCTGTCCTCTACTACTGGGAGCATCATTGCACAACAGAGCTCCCTGTTTGCATAGCCCCTCCCATGCTGGCCTTTTGTTAGTAGGACAATCTGCCGATCTTATTTATTTCAGCCTTTGATTTAGCTCTGTTAATTAACAAGGGTGGAGAGGCCGATAAAACGATGAAACTGAGGACCCTTCCTAAAACTGAGGGCCTCCAGAGCTGGGGAAGTAGGAGAAAATTCACAATGGCCCCCCTTCACTGGTTATAAAGAGATGCAGGTTTACATGTATGGCGGGGGAAATTCGAGTTGGCTTTATTTACAGCTGACGAATGATATGTAAGGAAATTAGTATGGGATTTCGACTAGGAAATATAAACATTGATTTTGAAGAACCGCATAAAACGGTTTTTAATTAATGTATTTTGTTAAAACTGCCAAAATGTCTTAAATGTTAAACAGATGTTTGCATATGTTATTATTAATGTTTGTATGCAGAATTCCGTATTTAAACTCATAAATTTCAAAAATGCTTTACATATTTAGCCATTTTTTTTACATTCTTGATATTGTTTTAGTAGCCGTGTAAACAAATTAACTGAATACTCACAGTCAAAGTTACACATGACTCCTCAAAAATCCTTAAAAGAAAAAGGCATATTCTGTTGTACTCAGGTGAATATTTATTTTGACCCGTTTGTGGGTTCACTTTCAAAGGAGTGTCTCCCCCGAATGTAGTTCTTAATGGCAAATCTCACATTCAACATCTATGTGACCATTGCCACTTTCTGAACATTGCATGTCCTTAAAGTGATGTTATGCATTTAGATTAAGGCTGCTGTGTGGATTGTTATGATATTAACTTTGTCTATCTAAACTAAACTAAAAGCTGCATCAGAGACACAAGGCAGAGAACGAGCCTGGAATGTCTTTTTAGTATGTTTGGGCTTATCAGGCATATAAAATATCCCCTTCCTCTGCTATAACAATCAACTTAAGAGTGCTGACAATGAAGACTAGTTCAGCTTGTTTCAGTAGACCTGTCAGGAACTAGCCTAGAATCTAGACCAGGAATTGGCTTGTAAAATCAGAATGGGATTCACATACGCTACATGGACAAAAGTATTGGGACAACTGGCCATTACACCTACAGGAACTTTTATGATATCCGAATCTAAATCAATAGGCATCAATATGGAGTTGGTCCCCCCATTGCAGCTATATCAGCTGCCACACTTATGGTAAGTCTTTCCACAAGATTTTGCAGTGTGTCTGGGAATTTTTGTCCATTCATCCAGAATTGCATTAGTGAGGACAGGCACTGATGTTGGACATTCATCCCAAAGGTGTTCGATGGAGTTGAGGTCACGGCTCTGTGTGGGCCAGTGAAGGTCTTCCAAAGCAAACTCACCCAACCATGTCTTTATGGACCTTGCTTTGTGCACTGGGTTACAGCCATGCTGGAACAGAAAAGGGCCTTCCCCAAACTGTTACCACAAAGAATTGTTTAACATGTCTTGGTATTCATATCAAGACATTTTGGACAATTCTTTGCATCCAACTTCCGGTCCTGGAGGGCCAGACTGCAACACAGCTTACAGATGTCCCTGCTCCACACTTACTAAACCTGGCAATTAGCTGGTAAGCTGAATAAAGTGTGTTTGAATAGCAAAATCTGCAAACTGTGTTGTGAACTGGCCCTCCAGGACCGGAATTGGGGAACCGTGATGTATGCTATGTAGGACCTTGGAAAACAAAGTTAGGGTTAGTCAATGTGATGAGATTTTCAGAAGGGATAGTCTCTAAGGGGTTAACCCCCCCCCCATTATCTCAGGATCTTACAGTGAAAGGCAAGTGGAAGCAGTGAAGTACAGTGATAATGTTCTATATGAGCACAGGCCTGAGCCGAACAGCAGCACTGTTGGCGTACAGCAGACCCAGAGCTGGCCCAGAAGGGGTCGGGCTGCCATGGGCTCAGATTTCATACATGTGAATCAGCTGGGACATTAGAGATGCTTGACCTCCACTTTCCCTCCCTTTTGTCTAATCAGACATGACAGGACTCCTTTCTTGCAATATCAAATGGATTACAAAGCTGGGGACAATGTACATTAGGGTACCAGGATACCAAGGGACATATCACATGCAAAATTCAGGTCCGGTAAACATTCACGGCAGCATTCTCTGCTGGAGAAATACCCAATCTTCACAGGTAACTACCTCAATAATACAAAGACCGGTTAACAGTGGAGATTTGTGTTTGAACGTAATCTCTTAACATATGTGTGTTTCTTTCTAACTTACATAGTGCATGATAAAAACATGCAAGAACACCTGAAAATGAATAATTTTATATGATGTATAATTTATTAAATTTATAATTCTTTTTTTTTAATCAGACAACAGAATTTAATGAACAATATAAGCAATTCCTACAAAATCAAGATAGAAAAGATTTGAAAGTACCAGTTTTATAGGGCGCCCATCTATACCTTTCTGCATAGCGTGAACCGTCCATCGATTAGACCGTCATCCATCCATCCATCCATCTTCCGCAACCGCTTATTCAATTTTAGCTGACGGCTACCCTTCAGTGGAAAAAGAAGTTATGGAAAAATGGAGGGTGGGGGTCAGTAGGGGGCCTGGGATGGATATTAATGAGCCTTTTGATACTAGAGTCATTCTGACTGGATTCTGTACAGTGTCACTTCAGTGTTACATAACCCTCTGTTATTACTATAGCAGAGATCCCAAAGGATAGCCTTCGGTTATTAATTCCCCAAATTAAAAAAAGATGCACTTACTTACATGAAAAATGACTTATGGGCAGAATAATGGGCATAAAACAATGGCCTTAACAAAGGCTGCTAGCTGCTATTTTGCTTTATTGTTATGCTCCTTATGATTGACCGTGTGTCGTGAGAATTCCAAAGCTGCCCCCAGCGCAATATTAATGTAGGTAGGATATAATAATGGTGACTGAGTGCAGGTGGCAGACATCCCAAACACATGGGAAACAATGGCGGCTTGCAGTGTTTGTCCTTGTTTTAATCAGAATGAACTGCTGTACAAAAGAGAAACTATGACTTTTGGGATTATCTGTAAAGCCAGTTACCATATCCACATCTTTACATGTATCCTATACATGAGTTAATGTGGATTACATATATATTACAATTATTATACATTCAAATGTAATATTTTATACTATATGGCATCATATATGACTGTATGTGTACAGAGGGGTTTTTCCATAAAATGTAGGGTATAAACGCACATTGCTACAGGCATGATGAACCAACTGTTCCCTTTTTTACTTCCTAGCACAGCTGTGTGGTTTTACAATGCAGTCCCACAGGGACCCACGGGCTTGAACAAACTAAAAGCTATTCATAAATAAGGCCAGTGTGTGCCACGTTGGCTCATAGTTCATATTCCAGTGCTCTTGAAAATACACCATTAGTTGCCTGATTTAATGTGTTTTATGGACGGTGTCAGTCTGATGTTCGTACTACACTATTAGTACTGTACTCAACCAAGGAGTCAACATCGTCGTACATTACAGGCTGTATGACTGTACATGAACAGTGTTGGTCAGCGACACAAATGCTGTACATATAATAGTTTAAAAATAAGTTAGAATGAAAAATATTTAATGGTTACATTAGTAGTACATCCAAAACAATCATCATCATCATCAGAAGTAACAAAAGATTAAATATGACTATGTTACCAGAAGATTAGGATATTCTGGGTAAAATCCCAGATTTTGCGAAACTTTGAGGTCTAGAGGAGAAATAAAATGATAAGAATGCAAATCTAATGATAAAAATACAAAACTAGACATGCTTCATCCATATGGTGAACTTAAGTCTGACTGTCTACTCGTGTAAATACAACATGAAAAACCTTTCCTTTTCAAATGAGAGCAGAGGATAATGTGTGCTCACATCAGCTTTGATGTAACAAGAATCCATGAATCATCTATCTCTACTCTTTAAAATATGTTTTTTTGTCAATTTCGTTTGTCACGTTGAATTAATTTAATCATAGATGAAATTATACCCATGCCAGTTTGAGATGGATGAAAACCAGTCAAAATCTCCACTGCTTGTGTTCTCAACTAGCCGCTACTTTTTACTCTACAGGCTTCAGGCTTCTCTGAGTGATGAGACACACTTGGAAAAGAGTGTTATTCTCTCAATCCCACCCACGGCCATGCAGTTAACCAGCTGCCAGTAGAGGTCGCTGTGTGGCGATTTGACAGACACACACAATGGCAACAATGGTCCTAGTGCAATGTTATTTTAAGAGACCTATTTTCCTAATAACTTATGAACTATACAATGCAGTGTTTCAAAACTATGGAAAACGGCAGTGAAAAGATGAGCTCATTACTTGATCAAGGCTGAAACATATTGAGCAAAGACACTTTTAAGTTGGTTATTAATTCGATAAGATATGGGGTGTGTTAACAGTAAGACTTATTGTAAAACAGAATTGGGAAACAATTTAAATACAGCTTCATTGGGAGCTTAGCCAAGCTGCACTTATGCCTAGCCGGCTGTATACTTGTTATGCATTACCTGCTTCATTTGTATGTGGACACTAAATAAATAGATGCAAACCAATTTACAGTTCATCTGATAATGTGTGAATTGACACACAACCATGTCCTGTAAAACATAGGAAGGTTTCAAGTGAAAATAAAATCAAACTTGATATAAGGCCAGATCTAGGGCTAGGCTTAATGGTGGACCGCAATATGGGGCGCTAGGCACCGCCTTCCCTGGTGGAAAGTGTTTTTGATTTTAACGAACAATAATTACTTATTTTAAGTATGTGTGCATTTAAAATGCACACTATTGTGTAATATATAAAATATAAATGTGCGGTGGCGCAGTGGTTAGCGCTGCTGCCTCACAGAATGAAGGCCCTGGGTCCGGTCCCTGGGTCGGGCGTAGGAGCTTTCTGTGTGGAGTTCGCTTGGGTTTCCTCTGGGGGCTCCACTTTCCTCCCACAGTCCTACCACAAGTGTGTGTGGCAGGTTAATTGGTGACTCTAAGTTGGCCTGGTGTGTTGGTGCCTGCCCAGGGTTGGATCCTGCCTGTGTCTCTTGTTCCTGGGATAGGCTCCGGTGACCCGGGTTGGGATTAAGTGGTTACAGTGATGGATGGATAAAATATAAATGATCATTTTTGGGGTGAAATTAGCTTCATGTTCATACTCTTAATACCTCTTCTGGAGAACTAGAAAAGATGCAGTGTCAGTCCTGACACAAAACATTGTGCGAAAACAAAATGTGCACATAGTGACATAAATTTAGCGAATCGGCGTCCTCAAATCAGATGCCTAAAGGGTGATTCATTTATCACCCAAAGAGTCCTGGGCTTTTGCGTGGCCCAGGGTAACCTTGGGTGTTTCTCAATATGCATAGTTTTCCATACTTGTGTTCTCATGTACCTCTTTTATGCCATCTTTCATTGCTGAAGAGCAGTTCCAATACTCAAGAACAGAAGTACAGAGGATGGTAAAAATCCCCTGATGTTGGTCTTACCCCACCCCAGATATGAAGGATAAATTGTTTCATCCTTGCTGAATTAGACCAATCCCATGATCCATTGCGCTCCAAGTTTGTTCTTGGAAGGCAAGTTAGAAAGATTGATCTTTCCAAGACCACAAGTACAATCATTACATCCTTGGTATTGAGAAACACCCCTGGTATTTGCAGGGGGTGTCTGACCACTAGGAACGCATTGAGAGGGTTGCAATAGTATTGTGTAATTGCCTTACGCTGCTATCTTGGTGCAACCATGGGTGCTTCTCAGGGTGAATCTCTATATGCGTATGTGACCGTACTTGTATACTTGTTTTACATCATCTTTCATCGCCGAAAACCAGTTCCAATACTAAGAACACAAGTACAAAAAAGACAGTAAAAGTCCCCCAGATATTGGTCTTGCTCCACCCCAGATATCAAGAATATGTTGGTTGCATGCTCACCAAATGAGATCAGTCCCATGATTCATTGCGCCCCAAGTTCATTCTTCGAAGGCAAGTTAATAAGACCACAAGTACGGTCTTTGCGTTCTTGGTATTGAGATTCACCCTCAATATTTGACTGTACAGACGCTCCTCTACTCACGAACGAGATACGTTCCGAATGGCCGTTCGCAACTTGAAATGTTCATAAGTCGTTATTCAACATCATTTTAAGGGTATATGCAAGTACAAAGAACTAGGATGCTGGGAGTATGCACGCTACGCTGCTGCGCGGCGGGAGTAGCGGCCAGAAGTAGCACTAGGCGGAACTGGAGCACAGAAAAAAAAATTATGCTGCGGACAGGAAACGGGAGCCCAGTGAACACAATTTGGACTTACAGTCCTCTTCGTTTGTATGTCTGAAATTTCGTAAGTTGAATGTTCGTAAGTAGAGGAGCATCTGTACTTGTGTTCTCGTGTACCCATTTTTCATCATCATCCATTGGAGAACACCAGCTCCAATACCCAGGCTCCTCGGTTACGACGTCTCGACATACGACGTTTGAAGTTTACGACGCTCACTCCCGCATAAAAACTTTTAAAAATCGAGAAGTGAGTGTTTCGGCTTACGCCATTAGCGTCATACTTATGGACTATGCGGGCGAACTGGTTTGGTTGCGCGCGGTGGAAGAGTATGCACGATCCATGGGGGGCCCCATTTTCCGCAAGGGGACGCATTCTCTGCAAATGCGCAAAGGGTGCGCATCGCTGCTGTGAGGCGCGCGTAGAGCACCAAGAAAAAGTCAAAACAAGAGGAGGCTCGTGCTTCACTTGAAGGTGGGAATGTTGTTGAAATAAAAAAGAAAAACTTTGTGGCATAAACAGCCCAGCTGCTACCCTGCTAATCATGAGACAGAAGAGAGGATCATTCTGTGTAGATGTGGACTGGAGATTAAAGTTTCCAGCGGCCCTGATTATCATTTATTGAATGTCTTGTTAATTGCATATACATTCACCTCTGTTGAAAAAGGAGTGGTTAATTGACCAGTTGGTGGTCGTATATTGTCTCAGGTTTATAGCCTATCAATCTATGCTATCAATAGAAGGGCTATTTTTATGGACGTAAAATGTCTCTTGGTGAATTTAATAACTAACAGTCATATAAGATTCGATAAGATAAGAT
This sequence comes from Mormyrops boulengeri, assembly GCA_026781065.1. NCBI lineage: Eukaryota > Metazoa > Chordata > Actinopteri > Osteoglossiformes > Mormyridae > Mormyrops > Mormyrops boulengeri. Next base: position 10,983,112 of record JAODLD010000045.1, on the reverse strand, counting down.
AAATTAAGATAACAATTAGTTCATTTGATTTGTTCCTACTAATAAAGGTTGTATACCTAAATGACATTTCGTGATACAGTCATTCTGTAATGGGGGGGGCTCGAAATAAAATTCTGCTTAGGGCCTCAATTTGGCCAGGGGCGGCACTCAGTGAGGGAGTCACCTACGCCATTTTGGACTGTTAAAAATGCAAGTGTTCTGCTTGTGAAGAGGAAAGTCATCACAACGGAATTGAAATTAGACATTGTAAAGGGATCGGAAAAAGGGTGTGTTCGACTTGCACCAAAATTCGGGTTACATCACTGTCGTAGGGACGGACCTTTGTCGTAACCCGAGGACTCCCTGTACAGATAATACGAATGCGGCAAAAATCCCCGGATGTCATTTTTGCCCCACCCAAAATGTCAAGGATACATTGGTTGCACCCTTGCCAAACGGGACCACTCCCATGATTCAATGCTCCTCAATTTCGTTCTTGGAAGGCAATAAGTTAGCAAGACCGGTCTTTTATTCAGTACACTGCATATAGTAATAAGAAATAACGTCATATAAAACATTATATAAAAACAAAAGAAATAAAACGAAATTAAGGAAACGATAAAAAGAGAGAACGGATATTACTGGATGTGACCAACACACTGAAAGCAAAATGGTTGTGAGCTGCGCACTCTCCGTTATTGAGCATATCGTTAATTATCTGATTTTTCAAATGTTGTGGGTAACACTGAAGCAAATGAAAGTGACTCAAGGTAAATTGCTGATCTATTTATTTTATCCCTGGATGTGTGGCTTTCGTTTAGCTAAAAGGTTCTGTGAAACTGTATTGGGATGATTACTGAAACTTACTGAATATGGCAGAAATATCCCCACCTAAAATATTTTTCACCAACTGCTACTGGTTTCTGTGAAAACGAGATAGAGTAACAGATCGCATTGTTTGTCAGTTGTGCCGTATTAGCGACCTCTGGTGGTGAAATAATTGTGCCATTGAAATACAATGAACTACAGACGCAATTATGAATTTAAAAATCGCACTTATGACAACCCTTGGTGCAGAACAACGTTAAATTGATTAAAAATTTAAATCGGGTTTTGTTAAAATTTTAAATTAAATGATCACTGTTACATTGATTTAACATTAATAAATAATGTAATGTGTGTATCTAAGATTACATTTACAATAGTGTAAAATAGTGGATTCTACGGCATAAACCGCGGGGATGTTTAGTCGAGGCTCATCTAAATGCAAATAAAATACACTATATTGATCCCATAGTAAGACGTTAAAAGCTTGGAGAATGCGGGCATCGATCCCGCTACCTCTCGCATGCTAAGCGAGCGCTCTACCATTTGAGCTAATTCCCCACTGCGCATCCAAACAGCGCCCCGAGACTTCTCAGTTCTTTACCATGAATTCTGGGAAATTCTCGGAATGAAGTCTTATATTTGCAGTGGAACTGGTGAAAGCCTAATGATTACTATTTTACAAATAGCATTGCATACATCAGGGTTCACCACTGAATGTAAAACAGAATGTCTATCTCGGGTTCCTTCGAAAGAAGTGTAAAAGTTTACAGCCGAAGTCCTCATGGTTTGCACTAAAACAGGGGGCGGGACTGGGGGCCGTCAGCCCCGCCTGCACACAGTTTCAGGGTTGCGGGTTCAAAGCTGCACCCCGCTCTGCTTAAGCAGGTTTCGCACACGAAAACCCCTGGGAGAAGCGCGCATTGTTTGTTGCATTTAAGACCACAAAACGAAGGGAAAAAAGATCTCTATACTGAAACGCGTGTGAATTTCACCGTAGACACCCCCTTGCGTCTCCGTTATTCGGGAGGGTCCGTCTCTAAATGTGTACTATCCCTTTAAGCTCCCGCGTCTGGCGCACTTGGTATTAACGAATCCACCATTTTCCAAAACAGAATAGCGGTAGCTAGTAGTAACGACGGCGGAGGCGTCAGCGATCTCTCGCCGTCCCTGCACAGAGCCAGGACCCGGGGCCGTCATGGCAGCGAATATGTACCGGGTCGGAGGTGGGAACCGTCTGCTCGCGAGTCCCGCGTGTCGCACGCGCTGCGTGCGGCCGCCTGCCGCCGCTTTGTGCCACCCGCTAGCGCGCGGCGGTCGGTTAGCCACCGCCGAGGAGGAGGATGAGGACGGTGTTGTCGGTGGCGCTGGCGGACGCCAGTATGATGAAGAGCATGTGGGTCTCTGGAGGGGGTTTTCTTTCGCTTATCTGTCGCTGGACGTATTGGCTCGACGCCGAACTGCGCTCCGGCAACTTCTGAGTTCATCTCCTTTCACCGGGAGGGGGGAAAGTCGCCGTAGCGGGACTTGGGGGCGGTAAAGTTGGCCGCAGACCGATGTGGCGTCTGCTCCTCATCGAGGGTCCCGCACCGATGCCCTGGTCCCGGACGGAGGGGGTTCTGGCTAAAGCGACATAGCGGCTGCTTTTTCCGGGTTTATGTCGACCGATAGTCGCACTTAGCGGCTTTACCTGGAGTTGGTAGCTGTCGGCTGGGACCCGGGAAGTTGTAGTTAGTCCCGGTGGCTCCTTTAGCGGACCTTTATCATGCCGAGACAGACCCCCCACCCACACTAACAGGGAACCGGGGTAAACCGAGAGCCCTGTCTCCGAAGCGCCGGTCGGCCTGGACCGCGGCTCATGTCGCCGGGATTAATGTGAGAAGTCCGGTGAAGTTACTGTTACTGCTTTTAAAATGGGAGATACTCTACGGTGTAGAATTTTAAAATTTGTTGTACTGTTTTGAATAACTTACAATGCATATAAAATACATATTATATGTTGGTTTTAGGCATCCGACAGGGCGTTCTCGTTTTGCTACAAAATTCCACATCTTTATTTTATTGCTAGCAACCCATAGTTTTGAGAAATCACGTGATTAGCTTCTATCCTACTTACAATTAGTTAATGGGGTTCCACGCAGTGATAGTTTCTTAAGGTACCTTTTTAGAAATTCTAGGGACTTGTACAGAGAGATGCTGTGATACTGGAGTCTGAGATTGTACTTGGACTTCATATCAGTTTAAATGATCTTTGTAATGAACCTTTCGCTTGAAGGGGCAGGTCTCATGGGTCTTTGTGTCTTTGTGTGCTCTTTGTCCTGCGCTCCGTATTGTAATATTGGTGACAAGGTCCCATACATGCTTGTGGGCATCTGTGTGTCAGAACACCCATAATGCCTAGCTGTTTGACTTCAGGTTCAACTGCTCATGCAGTGAAAGTCTTCATGCATTTCTGAAGTTCCCTCTGTAGACTACCTTATAAAACATCAGCATCTGTACATAATTTACATATTAGAGGTAGACAAATGTTTGATGTGCATAGATGCATTTATGTAAACTAGCCATTTGGGCATATAGCAGTAAGATTCTGTATTTGAGTGTCTTAAAATCATTTTTCCGGCAAAGGTCTTTCATATTTATTAGAAATTAGACCAGGAAAACAGCTGTGTACTGTCACAAGTAAACTGTGTAAAGTTAGAGGGAAGGTTGATAAATATTTTCTTTAAACTTTTCTGTCTACTGTATTCTGATTTTCAGTAAAAGGCTTCTCTACCTTGGGGTATAATTACAAAGCAGCTTGGAAGAGTTAAATTAATCCTTCTCAAGGTTCTTTTACTATATACAATTTTAAAAATGCAACCTTGTTCAGCCTAGGAAAAATTATGTTGTTAATCATGTCATTTTTGCAAGATCGGGTCGGTGTGGTGTGATGTCACTCCATAGTTCAATGAATGAATGCAGGCAGAGTATTTGAATGATTTGGGTTCTATTAAGTGCAGGCTGCATGTGTTTTAGACACTATGCAGTCACATATACTGTACTTCAATCTCAGTGTTGTACATATGCAATATCACAAGAAGTGATCTCTGTGACCTACAATGGGTGGGACTGTGCTCTGTGTATGACCAGCTTCAGTGACAAAGGTCTTGTGCACATGATTGGGGGAAAGGTCTCCTTGCTCTTAAACTCCCGTAAGGGGTCAGGTTTCTATTGGAGGTTTGGCAGAACCATATTTGTATGTGTTTTAATTCCTATGAGATGGACCATTCCTAATTAGCTTTATCACTATAATCTAAAGTAATTTTTTCATGTCATCTTTTTAATCTCACAGATTATGTTTACTTTGAGAATTCCTCCAGTAACCCTTTCTTGATCAGGAGGATAGAGGAGCTGAACAAGGTAAGTGAAGGTATATTAACTTGGCACTGCGTCCTGTCTGAAAGATTACTTGTCAAAGGGCAAAGTTAAAATAATTTTTTACTGACATGGAGTTTTCTATAAAATATTTTTGTTAATGTCAAATCATTGGGGTCATTGTACTGCATATACAGCTTTGGAAAAAATTGACAGCAAATACTGACACCCAAATACTTGACACCCAATACTGAATTCATGGGTATGTCTTTTTGCCTTGCAATGTAGCCTTCTGCCAGCAGAACCAGGATTAAACCAGGATTTTAAAATACTGATTTTTTTTTTTAATTTAGAGTGGTCTCTTAATTATTTCCAGAGCTGGTTTTTTTCACCAACTGATTGTGTGGATATTTCATTGTTAAACATTAAGTCAGCTCTTAACTGGTGAACTTTTATATTTTTCACATTAAACTTAGAAGTGTTCTTGCCCAGAAAATATTGTATTATCTTGCTTTTATTAGATAAAACATGCCGTTTCCTCTGTCTTTTCTCTCCCTTTATTCCTATGGGGAAATCTGATTCTTGTGCCTCAGGTTGGGCCAGCTTAGATGGTGGCTTATTAGTGTGTCATTTGAAAGCCTGATGTGCTGTAGCCTGCTGTCATCCAGATGGTGAAGGACACAGAAATAGGGCTGACCAATGTCATGGGAGAGGTGCTCATTATAACATGGCATGTAATCTAAAATATTATGGTTTGCCCCTTGAAGGATTGGCATCCAGTCCTAAGGATATGATTGGGTCACACATTTAACGGCATTTTACTTGCAAACATGTTTAACTGTGCATAATAAAGCCAAGAAACTATTAAGACTCCGAGAGCCCACCTAATTTAATTGAATTTTTTAAATTTAGTGATCAATTGTCATTGTTGACACACCACAGCACACAACAATGAAATGTGTCCTCTGTATTTAACCCGTATGTGACAATGTGACATAGCAGGGGGCAGCTAATTCAGGGCCTGGGGAGCAGTGCTTGGGGGCGGTACCTTGCTCAGGGTACCTCAGTGGTGCCTTGCTGGTCGGGGATTCGAACCTGCAATCTTTCGATTACAAGTGTGCTTCCCTAACCTTTAAGGAGACCTATAGTCTCCAGTCTTTCAAAAGCCTGAAGAAAAGATCCTTATCCCAAAAATAACAGTGGTGGATTAAGGTCTGTCAATGGTTTTACCCATGCCTACATAGGAACACCTTGTTCGGTCAGATGTGAGCTTACTGTGACCGCACTCTTTCTTCCAGACCGTGAATGGCAATGTGGAAGCCAAAGTGGTGTGTTTCTACAGACGGCGGGACATCTCCAGCACGCTCATTGCCCTGGCCGACAAGCATGCCCGTGAGTCCAAGCGGCATGGAAACGCTGTCTTATTTTAATCAGAGAGAAGCCAGGAGCAGTGGGGAGTCTGAGGAAGAAGCAGTGTGTCAAGAGCATTAGAGAGGTACAGGAAGGTGATGGTGTGCTAACTGGGGCAGCACAGGGCCGTGTAAAAAAGAACAGTTCAGGAAAAGCCTAAAACAGTGAGCCACCCCCCCCCCCAGCCTTCTTAGACAGCTTTCTTTAGCTCAGTGCTATAAGAGTGATGTTTATTGTATGTGTATTAATAAGATCTTTCCATCGTTTCTGATGTCCTCTACTGAAGTTACTATTGATTACCACCAAGAAATTTTTAGCCTTTCACCTGTTAGACTGAATAATTGAACAGCACTATAGCGGTTCATATACTGTTGTGCTTGATGGTCACTTAACAGTGTTTGGGGTGAAGGACTCTGGGTTCTTTGTTGCTGTCTTGGCTTGTTTACACTGGTAGTTGAGAAGCGTTAAAAGCAAGCTGCACCAATGTGGCTAATGTTTATTTTTGTGCCCTCGGCACTGTGACTCTCTATGTGCCTCCTGGAGTCACAACTCGATTATGAGCCACATCGAGATGCAGAGCTGATGTTTGTACTCAGCTACGTTTTCATGCAGTTATTCAACTGGGTGTCTTAAGTGGAGCTATTGAGGTGCTGTGCACAAAGTTAGTTTGCGTTACTTTGGGACCTCGGTACTTGATGCTCTGCAGTGCAGAACAAAAAAAACAAGTCTGATCTGTTAAGGCTGGAAGATGTTTGAGCAGTCATTTCTAGCACTTGTACTGACATTATACTGGTATGCCCCAGCAAAGTGTGTTCGTGTGGAGCAGGGCTGAATAAGGGATTTCCTCACTTGATCTTTCAAGGGTAAATTAATCCCTAATTTAAATGTGTCCTGAACCCTCTTGGGTTTGTACTGTGGCCTCCTGTTGGGAATTAAGCTGTTGAAGCACCAGTGAGGAAAGGCTCAACTGTAGCTGTCTGGCCTTTCTATGGTATGTTCATGTGCAGTGAATCCTGGCTTCCTAAGGAGCTCACACATCACAAACGAGCTTGATGGGCCAAATGGCCTCCTCTCGTTTGTAAATTTCTTATGTTCTTATGTTCTTATGTGTCTCAGTTTTGTTGCTTCTTCTATATTTTTAAAAGCTGTAAGTGTGAGGAGTTCATGTTGGGGGGTGGCCACATGTTGCCTGTTTTCTTGAGAGCCTACTGGCAAGCTACAGAGTCTGTGATTGTGACTGCTCCTTTGATTGTGTTTTCCATGCACGCCAAAGCACATGATCTTGTGTAGAACCGTTAGCACATGTAAAGCACTCAAGAGTGCATCGCCATCTTAGCCCCTGACCTACTGGAGTTGTGATGTCGGTCTCCCACGATCTCAGCTGTTTGGCTTGCGGTTCTTCACTTGTGGTTGGGTTACGATTCATAATTGAAATATGTCCCTTGGTTAAAATGTTGACTCCTTCCATCTGGAGCTGTCCCTAACCTTAGTGTAGGGCTGAGGCAAAATGCTGGAGGAGGAGGGGCAGTTACTGGAAAAGGAGGAACCTTACCCATTGTAGTGGCACCACTCTAAAAGTGAGGAAGGGTTACTGCATCGTAAGGGAATCCGATATTCTAAAGAAAACCACATGGTCCCTGTTACTAGCTAGTGAGTCAGGCTGTGGATGGACGTAGAATGACTATGGTTTTTTGCAGCAGCATGTTCATGCGTGATCAAAGGCGTCATGTTGAGGCTTTGGAAGTGGTGGGAGAGGACTGCAGTATAATTGATTTTGAAGGCCTTTTATTGAGATTCCTGATTGTACCGTGATGAATTACTATAATGACATGTGGGAACAGAGAGCATCAATCAAGCATTGCTTTTGCGCTCCCTCTCTCTCTGTCCCTCTCTCTCTC
>JAODLD010000045.1:10924490-10961892 GCA_026781065.1 Mormyrops boulengeri | reverse complement strand
CAAACTACTGAGTACGATTTCGAGTTGCTGCAATGAAATTTCGGCAAAATGGACTAGCCTGCCACATTATTTTTTCAGTTTAATTTTTGGGGTATCTTTGAGTTCAGCTCTCTGTAGGTTGATAACTTTCATTTCCAGCAAGCGATGTCGCATCCTTTCATTCCTAACACATTACTCAGTCCATATCAGTATAGGTACCCAATATGATTTTTTCCCCATTGAGATCTGATGTGTTTTCAAAGTGTTCCCTTAATTTTTTTGAGCAGTGTATATATATAATAAATAGTGCAGAGAGGGGAAAAGCGATTACATAGAAAAGATACCTGGTGTGAAATGCTAAAAGAATGGAAATAATAATGAGGGGAGTAAGGGGTAGAATATTCTGTGACAGAGAAAGAAACCCAATATTTAATCTCTAGCTGAGACACGGGAAGTGTGATGTTAAAAAAGGAAGTACACACTGAAACAAATGCAAATAGGAAGATGAATAACCCAGATATTCAGATCTGAGTTGATAACTGCTGTTTGAGTGATGCCAAACAGTTCAGTTTTGTTTATCTGAATTTTTTATTCACCTTGCTTTGTCTATGTGATCATTTGCCTTATGGGCGTAATTTAGCAAAACCCAATATGTCCAAAGGACTATATATAGATCATTAATTGCAGTAAAAACATCCAGATCTTCGGCATGCTTTGGAGGCCGTTTTTGAGGGTGCGCTGTCCGTGTCTCTACGAAACGAACGCACTGCGATCTGGCAGGGAAACGAGGAAGTAGGTGAGTCGAGGTAACGGAGGAGATTGGCTGACTTAACACTTTAATGCTAATAAATATTAACGATGCCTGTAGCTTTTGGGGAGATTGTATTTTATGGCTATCGGTCGTGGAGGACCAGAAACCACGGTAAAGGGGGCGAAATGGAAGATTAATTTAATGTAAGCTGTTCTTTGTCCGGCGATTGTCTATATTGGGGTATCGTTCATTTCTGTAACACATTTGAGGCGTCCTGGTGAGTATTTAAGGCTATAGCAGCTGTAATGTGCGGATGTAAGTAGTCGCGGGTGTCCGCGAAGTGTGCTATCGTCGTCCGGCGCAGTGTGTCACTGTCATGCCGAGGACCTGGCGTTATACCGGCTGCTTCCTTTTTTTTAATTGAGCCGACAGACTCTTCCTGATTTTAGGAGATCGACCGATGCAAGGGGTATGTGCTGTTTTGTCAAATGAAAACATCATCTGGAATAATTAGTAGAAAATAATTATTTGTTCATTGACAACCACTGAAAACATGTACGTGTGCACTGAATTTTTGACGAACTTTTTATATGAAAGGAAGTGATCTATGCAAAACGTTGCTGACGGATGAGGTTGCCTGTTGGTGCGAGTAAATAATAAACAATTCCGGCGAAGAGATACAGTTATCTTCCATCTTCTCTTCCAAAGTGGCATCGGTCAAGGTCATGGCCGTTATAATTAACGCGTTACTGTTTATTCGCTGTATCTTTATTTGCTGAATTGCCAAGTTAACGCATGTACTGTATTCAGTGCAGCTTAACGGACGGATAAAGGGCAAACGATTCAATTGCTGCATTTTTATGCGATGCATTTACTTGATTTGGGGTGCATATCCAAAGCCCATATTGTTATTTTGATGTCCTCATCACCGGTTTGATGACACGTCATGGCAGACACAACAAAATCAGCTTTCCTTTATAATGCAGTGCGCGAAATTTTCGCCGTCTTCGGACATGCTCGTCTACTTGCGCATTCTTGGTCGCCATTGTAGCATTATAATAATTATGGGGAAATGTAAATAGAAAATAAGTGGACAGATTAATAAAACATTCCAGTGGGTGTTTAATATTCACAAATCAAAGATTTACTCAGTGATGCTATCTGTTCTTTCCACCTGGGTATTTAGTAGGTAATAAATAGTCTACAGTGATATAATTAGTGGGCATTACACTTGGACTTAAATTTTGTCCTTGGTAACCTAATATGTGTCAGTTAATATTTATATTTTGTTGTATGCTACTTGAGTTTTATTTCTACCTATCCGTCTTCCAGCAGCCTATTCAGTACAGGTGTGGGGGAGGGGGTGCACATCCTGGTAAAATGTGATCGAATCCTCCTGTTTTACAGTGTGAGGTGAGAATTAATTAATTATTATTAATAATAATTATTATTATTATAATGAACAGATTTTGATAAATTTCATCAGACTACATGGTGATGGGATACTTTTTTGGCGAAGTTACTTGGTGTATCATGGTGTATCAAGCAACTTTTATGTTGTAGTAATGTCTGGTGACAAACTAACAACACTAATATATTGCAAATTATATCCTGGTGTGGGGAGACTGGGTTCAGAAGGATTTGATATCATGTCACTTAAGTCAGCCTCTGGCTCAGACTATCTGTGATACTGTGTGCTGGTCATTTGCACATTATACATGTGTGTATTTGGGTTTAATAACAGTCTTTCTTGTAGTGATGGCATTCACCAAATATTGGCTCCACTTCTGCTTCTCTGTGTTTATGGATTGACCCAAATCGTGGAGGTCTGCAGGTTTCATTCTGCTTTTCATGGTTTGGTGCATATATAGTCTGTTTCGTGTGTGATGTACGCCTCATCCTGCCAGCCTCCTGCCTGTGAGATGATGAGTTTCTGTGTTCCCAGGTCACTTATCCTGGATACCACAGCTCTCAAATTACAACTTAGGACCCCACCTGATAATCAGCAATTACACAGCTTGTAATATTAGAATGCTGTGGTCCAGGATAGCATACTATTAAATGTCTAAAAGGTTGTTCTGTTGGTGAGCTGGAATGTTTACATGGTTTAATGTGGTCTCTTGTAATTTGCCTCTAGATTTTAGGTGTAGGTATAATGGCGGAGAGCAGCTGAAGATGGGTGATGTGGTGACTTGTACTGCAGTATAATTGCTTGCTGTGTTTAATTTACAGTTTTTCTTATACAGTAAGTGATTATGACTACCAGATGAAGTATTTGTAAAATGGCTAACAACCTTGAGTAGAAAGTTAATATAAACAGACTGGTAGGTCGCGGAGAGGGTAAAGTTAGTGCACGCACAGTACATCAGATATCAAGTCATAGGGTTGACATAACGTCCTCATAGTCAGTGTGAGTTAGTGTCGATGCGATCAAAAAGGTAGACTGATGTCAGCACTCGGGGAACCTGCATTAACGATTGGGGGGGGGGGGTTACAGGGATGACAGGGGTGTAACGGAGAACATCTGTTCCAGGATCCGTTTCCCCAGAGGTGACCTGGATTTCTCGTCACATCCAGGCCTCTGTGTCTCTGTGCCTGGTCATCTCTCCTTTCTGCTCCCTGCCTCCCCGCTCTCTCGCCGTCTCTGTGCCGTCCGCCCTTGTTTGCATCACTGTGCAAACACTTTAAAAGGGGTGGCTTTCAGAGTGAGGAGGGCGAGGCAGAGTCGCGTGGTGACGAGTGGGATGAAGGACCAGATGGTTCGGCAGCAACCAGTCACCCCCCCCCCTCGGTTCCCGATCACGTGACACCCCTCTGAGCCATTCTCAGGACTGGCGTTTGTATTTCCGCAGCTGCATTCATTACAGCTGACATCGGTACAACGCCTCCAGGGCCCTACATTTAACGTTACAACTGACCTGCCAAGTACATTCTTATCAGGTGGCTGTAGATTGTGAACATTTTGCATTGAAAAGGCTATAAGGAACCTTTTCGTTCTCCAGAACCAATGGAGCACATTCCTGCAGCTTTACTGGTGCTCACAGTAATCACCAACCTTTTGTTTTCTACATTTCTTTTTTGTGTGTTTGCTGGGTGCTTCATTGTATCACTGTGTTGTACAGCTTGATGTCTTTGTGATTCACAACAATGTTTTGTCATGGCACTGAGCTACCTATGATGGGAATTTAATGCAGCTCTCCTGTAGTTGAGATGTACCAAACTGAGGCTACCCAGCCCTCAACCAAGCTGCTTTGAAAAGATTCAGGAAAGGATGACAAACAAGGGCACAGATAATCCACACCTGACGTCCTGGATTAATGAGAAGGATTTTGAAACTGGAGGAATTTGAAACAATTAAAATATTTAAGGGAGTGATATTTCTGCTTAAGGCTTTCTCATTAAGCCATGAGGAGCTGTGCGGCATCTGACATGAGAGTAGTGACCCCTACCTGTGTCTCAGCGTACTAACTCTTGGGGGAGCCGGTTCGTCTGCTATGAGTTTAAATGGAGCATGATAACGCCACCCTTTCTACAGAAGACCTAGTTTCTTTTTTTTCCTGCTTGCTCTATTCTGCCATTTTAGGTGCCATTTCCCCTAATCACCTGTTGTGTCATCTAATGCAATGTGTGAGTAATTTTTTTTTCTTTTGTACATACTTCTTTCCTGGCAGATCTTGAAATTCCAAGGCTATAACTACAAGTGCTGCCTATATAGTGGGATACTGGGACCCCTCTTCCTATCCCTCTGGTGGACACTTTATGTAGTGCAGATTTCAGTGTAAGTCTCCCTCATTGTAAACTGTTTTTTGTTGTTGTTGTCCATTGTCGCAACAAGCCAAACTACTGGACACTGAGGACCGGGACAGGGCAGCACAGTATTAAATACATATTTACCTTTTCTTTTTTTTGTAGTAATCCCCAGCTGTCAGGTTGGGGGCCCTGGGGATGGAGAATAAAACTACTTAGTTTCCCACCAAACCTGTAGATACACCCAGATTGTTACCCACTCTGTTCCGCTGTATTATACCACTGGTCATGTGAAGCAGTGCTTGGTATGCTTTCCCATAAGAATGCATTGAAACTCGATTAATTCATTCACCAGCCTACCAAATAATCATTTTTGTTAATTAATTTTCTGGTTTTTATAGTAAAAACTTTAAAGAAAAACACAATATAGTATAAAAAGCATTAATAAATAACATTCTTTTATTAATAAATAATAAAAGAAACTTATTAACTAAAGTAAAAAACAATATACCGTGTAAAATGAAGTCCACACTTTGCTTACCTTTGCAAGGAGGAGTTCGGGCATGAAGGAATGGAAGGGGGGGGAGTTGGGGGGGGGGGGCTACTGTTTGGAAGGTGAGTCTCATTCCATTAGAACAGTTGGAAACTTCAGGAGTGCTCTCTCCTTACTCGCTTGGCCTTTGGTTCGTTGATCACCTGTGGTTCGTCTGTTGCCTGTATTCTAAAATACAACATCATCATCATCATCATCATTCATTTGGTCAACAATCCTATTCACTTCAGCTTTGTTGGGGTGATACAGTTCCACAAAACGCTGCACTTCATTCCACTTAGCACAAATGTCTTTCATCATTTCATTAGTAGCCTCCCCCACTTTGTCTTCCTTCACCACCTCCCAATGCTCCTGCTTATACGATAGGTAGCTCACCTCGTCAGAACACCGGTACGGCGCGTCCCGACGCTCCGCCGAAGATTAGGATTTCGTTGTATTGTTTTTTTTATGGAAAGTATTTGACATTCCTTATATGTTAGTTTCAGAAGCAGAATTTATAGTTTTCGTTTATTTGTTGTTTATATTTTATTTTTGTATAATTTTATTTCATGTTTTTTCCTATAGTTTTAGCTTTTGTTAAAGATAATAACCCTGGTGTGAATCTGCTTGGAGTGATAGCATGCCATGTGGCTCTCTTATATAATTGTCTTGAAGGGGAACTTAGTCTACTAGTAAACTGCTACAGTATTATGCTATGTTTTTATTTTTGTCGTTTCCAGACAGTCCACCTGTTTCTTGCTTCTTTCTTCTCAAAAATAAAACATTCTGTCTGTTTCCCAGGGTCTCTCCACCACCTGCACAAGAAACATGGCCACCAGGACAACGAACCTGGAGCCCCTGACCACGCTCTCACGTTGGTACCTGTACGCCATCCACGGCTATTTCTGTGAGGTCATGTTCACGGCAGCCTGGGAGTTTGTAGTGCACTGGAACTGGAAGTTCCCTGGCGTGACCAGTGTGTGGGCACTCTTCATCTACGGCACATGTATCCTAACTGTGGAGCGCATGTATTTGTGGCTGCGGGGCCGCTGCCCCGTGCTTTTGCGGTGTGTCATCTACACGCTCTGGACGTACCTGTGGGAGTTCGGGACAGGGTTTCTTCTGCGCCAGTTCAATGCCTGTCCCTGGGACTACTCCCAGTTTCGGTACAATTTCATGGGCTTGATCACAGCTGAGTATGCCCTGCCCTGGTTCTGTGCCTCCTTCATTATGGAGCAGCTGGTTATCCGGAACACATTGAGGCTGCGTTTCGATACAACTGCAGAGCCAGATGCTTTCAGCACTGCCCCCTACAGGGTGGGAGAACCAATTACCAATGGTTATTTTAAAGTGGACTGAGGACAGTTACGGATACATTTCACCACTGACATTATAGCTCCTGTATGTTAACTGGAAAGACACTGAAAACTGAAGTCTGAGGGATGACTTTTTCTATTGGACCTCAGCTACTGTATGTTTTAGGGCAAGCAGACAGGCCAGTCTTAAGAGGCTGTCTGGGCTGGCCTGTGGAGGGAAAGGGAATTCTTTGAGATAAATAGCCACTCAATATGACAGCGTGGCAGAATTCCTCCTACAGATGGACTTTTGGGACAGAGGAATGAAAGTAGTACAACTGTACAATGAATTATTTATTTTATTTTCATAGCCAATAGAAGACCTTATTTCTGAAATTCATTAACATCAGCTACATAGGAGGGTGGTGTGTGTGGTTCAGTGGATTAGGATGATGTGCCTGCAATCAGAAGGTCACTGGTACAAATCTCAGCGTCAGCAGAGTGGTTACACCATTGGGCCCTTGAGCAAGGCTCCTAACTCTCAATTAGTTCAGGGATTGTCTGCCACTGCTTTCTCAAAAAAAATGGATAAAAGTTTCTGCTAAATAAATACAATGTATCATTTATTAATTTACTTTGACGTTATTACTATGGTCTTTTTATATGTTTTTCTAATCCTGTGTAAACTATGCTCTAACCAGAATATTTCCTTTGGTGGCTTAAAAAATGAATTGACTCCCAAATAATAAATTGGGAAAATACATGTATCTCAGGAATAATCAAAATAACAGTGATTGTTGTATATTAAAATCTTACTTAAAATCTGAACCGTTTCAATCAGACTGAAGTGTATTGATTTCATCAGCACTGAAATTTTTTAATGTAGCCTGCTGTAGCAGGCAAAAAACCTAATTGAATCATGTCCGTTGTGTATTCTTGGCATTTATGTCGTCCCCTTGCAAATAAAGAGACTCTTTAGTTACTCAGGTTGCCTATTATGGAGGTTTATATAACTGTTTATCTTATACGTTGTACTTGGGCTTACTCCATCCACATGAAACCGCGCTGTCAAGAGCATGCCACAACAACAGGCGGCGATATATCTCTAACTGTAATGCATGTTGGCCAATCATTATGGCCAAGTATTATGACCATTTCTGCTAGGCTAACGTAAACATCGAACGGTCAAACAAAGTGGACAACTGCTCTGATGTCTGCTCTGCTGACAAGTCCACTCCGACGTCAAACAAAGTGGGCAACAGCGAACAATGTGATCTATAAGCCAAAAACTCAGCTTTGCCTGTGTACACGTTGATACTGAAAACGGAGTTTCTGAAAATCTTCACCCTGGACTGTTTTCCGTAACGTATATAAGACCGTTTGCGCGTGGACGAAAGGCCAAAACGCATAGAAAAACTACGTTTTTAGAAATGTCCCTGTACGTGTGGACAAGGCCTGAGAGGACTTTTGAAATGCCTGACTAGTAGTGCCTGTGTGTAGTCTCAAATGTAGCAAGCCGGTGTTCTGTCCAGTTAGGCTACCGTAGTGGTAATCGATAACCCTAACCCCCCAAAAACCCTAGCCCCAACCCCCTAAAACCTAACCCTAATCCGAAGACGGTGGGACTGCACATGCGCAGAAAGCCTCGATAGGTAGCTCACCTCGTCAGAACACCGGTACGGCGCGTCCTGACGCTCCGCCCAAGATTAAGATTTCGTTGTATTGTTTGTTTTTTTTCGGTGTTGAAATTTTCTGTTGCATAATAAACCAGTCGCTGTTCCCTGTGTATGTTTATGTATACTGTATATTTGTTAAGTGGTTTGACACGAATATTTAGGGTATATTTACGGAAAAGCACTTGTACATTATGGCTAGTCTGCTGTTGCGTTATTTGACGCGTACGCAGCATTTTTGATGTTTGCTTTGCAGAATGAAGCAGCGGTGAATATAAGCTGGTTTGTAATGCGCTTGACCCCTTTTCGGGTATTTTATGAACCAAGCAGTAGTGAAACAAACATTTCCGCGTGAACTTACGGGAGCTGCGATAAACATTAATGTATCCAGCACTGAAACTCAATTTCAGCTGACCAGGTTCTTACTGTGGAAGAAAAGGGGAAGAAGAATCACGGGGGAGTCACGCCCCACCAGGTCACGACCTCGTCACACTACATTGACCATGATGCCTTGCGCATACGCGCCGACTTTTTGAATGCTGGCTCTGTTATAGTGTTATAGTTCACTGTAAAGTGTTTTGTACCGAAGTATTTATTAACTTTTAATTTATTAACATTGTCCGCATAGTTTAACCATTGTCACTTCTGCATAATGTTCTAGCTACATTGTATGTGAGGGAAAAAGCCGGGGGGGTGCTCGCCGACTAGCTAGCTAGCTAACCATTTTTGTATAATGGGAAGTAAAAAGCTAAGAAGGACTAACCTGTCCGCAGAAATATGCAGCAGGCTAAACAGCCACCGTATCGAGACTTGTCGGGTAAGGAGGCGCCGGCTGCGTGTCGCTGAAGATGCCGGTTCAGGCAAACTTCACAGGCTTCAACTATATTTAATCTTCTCGCAATAGGCGGCTACATGCTAACTAATAGCCTTAATATGAAAATAAATTTCTTATGAAAGCTGGCTAATTGAGTTTTTACTCAATGTATGCCTGGTTAGCTATAGCACAGTATTGTTACTAGTCGCTGCAATGTGCTGTCAAACCAGCCAGACCGACTTAATCCAGAGAAAGGATGCTTTTAATGTTACCTAAGCCAACGTTAACTTGGGCTCGATAATGTTCGGATTAGCAGTGGTCCCTGTGATTTGACAAATTCAGCTTTTATACTGGTGATGTGGTTAACTTGTCACGTTTGATACAGTTTTATAGGCGAAATGTTTTCAAGCTAAGTGTGGTGGTCTGGGGATTCAGGTGCTTTCAGATGTTTTTTTTTTTTAAGGATACCCCCCCCCCAGCAGTCAGGTATGTTTATCTCAGATACTGCGGCTATGAAGAGTCCGGAGCACAGACCCGCTAAATATGTGCCAATCAGTAGCGACGTGCCTATTGACATAATGTGGGAACATTAAACCCCCGCTGATCACATTCCCAGGAATCAGGAAAAATGTAGCATATGTAGCACAAGATTCCTAGGCGGTCAGGGCAGTGGAAATCCATTCTTTGGCTTGGCGTAAACATAGATGGTTTACCCTGCTCCCCCGCGTGCAGGACCTGCTATCCCTCACACCCCTGGAGGTGATGCGTGTGGCAGGGCTGAGCTACTCTCAAGCCTGCCAGCTGCTGAAAACCACCAGCCAAGCCTGTGCTCCCAAAATGACTACGGTAACAGTCAGCGTCCCTCTCCTGCCTTCTTGGCAATTTTACCTGACCAGGTGTATATAGCGGGCAGCATATTGTAACAGGATTTGTGTGGGTCATGGTTTTTATCAATAGGAGGCAGCTTTTGTAAGACAAACTAAAGTTCTGCATTTATTTAACATGCACTCGCAGATGTAATTAGCAGTGGCACACAAGGGAAACGGCGATCGACATAACACACTCAGGGTGGACACTAACAAGAACACATGCACCCCAATTTAAACATTACAGTGGTCTAACACTTATTATTTACAACATAAAATACACGACCGCACACAATTTCATGCAAGATCGGCGCCATGTGCGGCATGCTGGTAATCGGAATAATCAGTCTCTTGGAACCAGCCCCATGGTGTCACAACATATATTTTGGGAATTGCATTGTGCTGAATTCTTTATCCAACGCAGCAGCTTTAACTTATCTATGCAACTGAATGGCTTTCAGCTGCTGCCATTTTAGAGCCCGTAAGTTCGATCTAATGGAAAATTAATTCAATTATTTAATTTCAGCTGATTTAGCGGTTTTAGTTTGATGGTGTACATCTCTTTCATATCCTTATACTGTATTAATGGTGTATTCTACATTCTGCCATTAAGCCTTACTGTTATTTTCCAGTATTCTAAATCATGGTAATGTCTCTTTAGTCATTTTTAATTCTCATTTAGTTAGATTCCCTACTTTTTGCTGCATGGCAGTGATAATGTTTTTTCTCATCGGTCGTTGATATGACATATTACTCCCCTTCTTCCATCAGGCCTGGGAGCTATGGAAGCAGCAGACTGGCCTTTATTTCCCAACCTCCCTCGCTGCTCTTGACCGGCTGCTGCAGGGGGGGCTGGCATGCGGCACGCTAACCGAGGTAGCCGCTGATAGCAGCCAGTGCAGCATTACAGGAACATGCTAAAACGGGTTTGGACTTATCACTTTGGGGAGGCCTAGTGAGGCAACTGTCATCCAGGCTTCAGTTTTAGTGCCGTCTGTCATTTAGATTGTCGTTGGAAAACCATCGGGATTCTTCAGTGTCTCTCAAAGCCTGTTGACATCTTTGACTTTTGGCTATTCACACTGGAATATGCATGCAGAATTTGAGTTGCGTTGGTGTCAAATCTAGGTTTATAGTCACAGTTTGTGTGTTAAAGAATCAAATGGGGCAAAGTAGGTCTTCTTCAAATACAAATACAAGGACTGTGGGTAATAATAAACCTTCCTATGCTCCAGGTAACAGGCCCCTCCGGTTGTGGCAAGAGTCAGCTGTGCATGATGCTCAGTGTGTTGGCCACTCTGCCGCACAGCATGGGCGGCCTCGACAGGGGGGTTCTCTACATCGACACAGAGTCTGCCTTCTCGGCCGAGAGGTGTTTTGCCCATCCTTCCTTTACTTCTTTTTGACTCTCCTCCGTAAATGGAAGTGGAAGAACACCGCCCTTTTCCCCACAGGCTTGTGGAGATCGCTCAAAGCAGATTCCCCGAGTATTTCTCGGCGAGGGAGCGTGTGACGGAGATGGCGAGCCGGGTACACCTCTTCCGGGAGCTCACTTGTCGGGATGTCCAAAGTAGGTGAGCCGCCTGCTTTCGTCTTGAGCAGAGAAGC
Source organism: Mormyrops boulengeri (assembly GCA_026781065.1). Lineage (NCBI taxonomy): Eukaryota > Metazoa > Chordata > Actinopteri > Osteoglossiformes > Mormyridae > Mormyrops > Mormyrops boulengeri. The sequence continues at coordinate 10,950,627 of JAODLD010000045.1, read as the reverse complement.
ATTTCCTGCTGAAGGAGTCTTTTATTCTTTTATGTTGTTTTATGTTTTGAACCTTTGGGAACTGACGCATTTGCCCTGCAGCTGGTTACTCAGGAATGTGCTCCTGAATAAAGAAAGACTGTTGGTAACATCACCTGTTATTCTGCCAGTTTGCTTTAAGTTCCATCCTGTCGTGGTGGTTACTTTGTCCTGCAGCCAGCTTCGTGTGCACACTCTGCTTCTAAATGCAGCTGCTATCTCGCTGTGAAGCATCTGCTTTAGCTGTACTCTGTATGTGTGTGTGGGAGCTTGAAGCTCCATCAGACAGTCTAGATGACCACTTGTCATGTGGCTCCATGCAGATTGCAGAACTTGGAGGAGGACATCATCTCCTGCCGGGCTGGCCTGGTGGTTCTGGACTCTGTGGCGTCTGTGGTGAGGAAAGAGTTCGACCCATCGCTCCCAGGGAATCTGACGCACCGCAGCAACCTGCTGGGCCAACAGGCCGCCACCCTCAAGTACCTGGCCCAGGAGTTCGGCATCCCGGTGAGGACCGGAGGGAGAGCGCCCCCTGGTGTTCTCAAAGGCAACAGAAGTGATGCATCTATCGGAGTGACAGTGGAGATTGATGAGAGCCCTTTAAGTGCTGCTGCTCCCTCGTGAGCTTTCAGCCTGTCTTTGTATAGGGAGCGAGTGACCTGTCTTTGTAATGCAATACCTTTCTAATGGTATGCTGCCAGAGGCCTCTGAAACCCAGCTTATGAAAGCTGCAGTACTTGCATTCTGTCATTAGGTGGCTCTGTTTCACTTTTGAATGTTCGGGATTCTCCTTATTGCAGGGACATTAGGATAAGTTACTTTTTTATTTTTTAATGCATGTATAACCGCTGGTCACGGATTAGCATTTCAGATGTTCTTTTTAGAAATCAATAATAGTAGTTGTTTGCCCAGTTTGTTTTTTTCCTTTTGATTACTCATTAGAGGGAAAATTCAAAAACATTTTTGAAATGTTTATAGCAGCTATTATTAAGATGGTGACCCTTCATTCAGTGTTGAGGTCAGTCTGTACTTAGCTCTTATTGCCAGGGTCTTCTCCTATTGCAGCCTGCTTAAGCATATGATGGTCTTTCCCATGCAGTCATGCCTTCCCATCTCCCGCCTCTCCTGTAGCCAGATCGCTGCGGGCCTGGAACCTTGTGGCCAGGCGCGGTTTGTTTGCACACAGTTTTGCATAAGCAGTCGTGGAGCTCACATCTCAACATCCCAACTGCCCTCAGTGATAAAAAGAAGGGCTTCCATTTGGAAACATATTGCAAGGAAGCAGCGATTAATGGAGGGCATAATCAAGTTTGCTGTTTTTATGACCCTGCAAGTTTACACTGGAAGATTGAGTTATGGTGGCTCGCCTGTTTCCCACAAAGAGAGGAGCATGGTTCCTCCCGGGCTTCCACACTGGGCTGCTCGATATTACAGATATTGCTGTATAAATCATAATGGCTCTACAATGTGGAATCGCAGACTGGCTGCAGACTACACCGATTATGTGTTGTGCAGTCAGTTAGATGGCTTTGTTGTGTCGCACCATGGTGGTACGGTTGGTGCCCATATCGGGCAGGCTGCCAGCCGTTTGCATCCCTGCGGTGTAACGGCTGTGGCAAGGATTCCGGTTTCCTAGCCCTCGTCCCATCGGGGGCCTCAGCCAGCTAGATCCAGAGCTGTGGAGTGGCACGGGTGCATCAGCCTGGGTTAGGGCCCGGCTGCATGCTTTTCCCCAGACGCGCCGTGAAATGCTTCTGTGATGATGGAGTTTACATGCTGCTGGCAGTTAGCAAAGCAGTGTTTGTTTGCTGCTGTGATTCGAAATGCAGGCCACACTGCTGGACTGACAGCTGAAACATCATAAGAGGACTGCTCAGGCCAGCGTGACCCCATGGCTCCCAGCGTTGTCCACCCATCCCTAAACGTTGCATTATAATAGCACTAGGTGATTTGTTTTTTTCCTTTTTTCTTCTCTTCCCCTTAAGTGATGTCAGTGTGGTATTATGTAACTGGAACATTTGTCCCAGGTTTGGTCATGGCTGGGTCATTCCATCATGAAATCGCCCTTTCATGTTGGTTTGGGTGCTGCTGTTCACGTCTGTCATCACTAAGGAGTGGCTCAAACTCACCTGAGGGCAGGTACAGCACCTGTGAGAGCTCTACAACCAGCCCGCCCACTTTGCATGGGCCAATCGCGGCACAGGGCCTGAGGGCTGGTTGTGGTTCTGGCTTTTGTTCTGGTTGAAGGGCAGATGTGATGTGTAATGATACCGTGGGTGTTTTTCCTGTCTAGGTCAGAGTAGCGTTGTTTGTCTTGAATAAGGTCCAGCAAAGTGAAGGAACAGTCCATTTTGTAGAACCTTGTACCTTACAGAGCCAATATAAACAAGGCCCAATGTCTAAACCTTGGTTTTTTTTTAAATGTCTTTTTAAGACCACTGAGGTAAATGAATCTGCATGGGAACTCTCTTCATACATGTCTGTTCTTGACTGGTCTAGCTATTGCTGCCAGAAAGGGCCAAACTCCGCTGCTGGAACATGTCGACCAGCGTGCGTCGGGCTAGCCCTGTAGTCAGTTGCACCGTCATGGTACATTTGTGAGGGAAGGATGGGTTCTGCTCTTGGAAGCATTGAAAGTGTCTCCATTCATGCTGCCAGTGACTTGAAAATAATGCTTGGCGTGCTCTTTCACTGGAGCTGTCCGGAGACTGCCGTGTTTTCTGTCTGAAAGAGAAGGGAGGTCCATTGAGGGAATTCAGAGGGCCTGAGTCACACTTTCCCCTGATCTACTGCTGCTTCTTTCTTTCACCCAACAAAGCATAAGGGTGCTGGTGGGCCCATGTGCCTATCTCGCTCCATACCTCATGTGTGCCTGTCATAGGGGCTGTAGATTCCTCCATTCACTGAGCTGTGCGGCTCAATGTGCTCAATGTGCTCTTCCAAAATAAATTCCAATAATCTCTAATAAAAGCAAGAACAATGAGGAAACGTGTGTTTGATATAATTACCCGTTTGGCCTGCAGTTGAGACTCTGAGGCTCAGGCTTTGGTCTCCTCGGTCTTCTGCCAGTCAGTGTGGAAAGGTTGAACTCAGTAGAGGGCTGTAAAAGCTGTCACTCAAGCCTGATTGCAACAGAAGGTCAGAGACAGACCTGGTCTGTCTCAGACTAGCCAAAGCTGTGACAGCACACCAAATTCCCATGGGATCGACCTTATCTGCTGCCACAGGTACCATCTATCTTGGAATGCCCCTTCCATGCAGGCAAGAATACACCTGACTCTTGGCAGTGCTGCTGACCTGGGGGGGGTGAAACAGTTTCTGGCAACTGGTGCAAATCATAAGTGCAGAATCACTTCTCTCGAAAGGAATCAGAGTTTGTATGGAAGCTCTCTAGGACTGTAAAGTTTACACAGTGTAAGAGTACGGTCAGTGTGTCCGCAGTAACATGCATGTCTTGCACCTCACAGGCAACGTGGGGATTTGGGTGTCTTTTCTCTCTATGTGTTTAATGCTTGCCGCCTCTGCGATCCCTGTGTGTCTGCAGGTGGGGCTTGCGTCCTTTATAGTGCAGGCTTTTGTTGCACTCGAGCAGTGTGTCTAGCTGTTGCTTCAGTGCCTAATCTGCCCGTGTTATCTTAGCGCGTATGTAAATGCGGCCCTCTTCATGGTCTGCCTCGCGGTGCTGCGTACATGGCCCCCGCGGGACACCTGTGCTTCCCTTCCCACTCCTTGCAGAGCGCCTGCCCGCTGCCCCAACCGCTAAAGACGCTATCTCGCCAAGCTTTGCATAACGAGGACGCGCCAGCTTCGCGCGTGATGCAGGCGTTTGCCTATTTACTTTTTATTCCTTGGGAACTGTCAACAGGAGCGAAATGGCCTCCCAGCTGGGCTCAGCCTGTCTCTGCCCTGCTAATTGCAGCAGAGATGAGTCGGTGCTTTAATTGTGTCGCTCCTCTTGTGCCGCTTTGGGCAGAGTAGCCAAAGCAAAGAGAGCGTCTCGCCAGAGGAACAGCAGCGAGGCCTGGCACAAAGGGAGCACTGTTTCTGTGTGAAGCACGCAGCCACTGTCAGACTAAATCAGCCTCGCACTGAACAAAAGCCGTACTCTGGAGGATTCCCTCTAATGATGATCCTACTGTAATAGAGGCCCCTGTGAGTAGGAATGGGTCCCATTTTCCAACTTACAGTTAGTCTGTTGACTGTATTGTTCTAGTGTGACTTCCCAGCGAAAGAGCAGCTTTGGATCAGTCGCTGCCATCCTAGTATTTTCCATGAAGTGGGGGCTGAAGATCTACATGGTGCTGCTTTTTTGTGGCGGTAGGCTGTGCGGTGCCTGATGCAGTCACAGTCAGGGAGTGACTATCGACATGTCATTCCTGGCTGCAAGTCACTGCCCAATGAGTCAAACTACAGGCAGAATTGGTGTCTTTGCTTTGAGGAAGGCGATATGTTTAACAGGTGAGTTGGCTTTGTGGACCTTAGGTATGCCATGGCTGCCTCATATCTCCTTTACTGAACCATCAGGCCTAGCCGCCTCCCAGGAAAAATCATTCATGTTGTGGCTGAGGTTTGAAGGTAGGATCTTATTTACTTTCCAAGCAGTGGGTTTGGCTTTGGCTCCAGGGTTCTGATGATGCTGTGATTGAGACAGAAGGAGGAGCAGATATGCAACAAGTGGCAGCAGATCTACCTGGGAGCCCTGGAGCTAAAACCCCACCCTGTCACCTCCTTTGTTGCAAATCGACTACCTTACTCCCCTCTCCATCCATTCGCTTAATTGCTTTCTCCTCTGAGCCCCACAAAACCTCCTTCCAAGTACTTCAGGTAGCCACTGGCTAAAGAAATGCTCCATGCCTTAAATGTCCATGGCAGGAGACAAAACAAGTGGGGTTTTCAGGATCTATATAATCTACTGCACAATTCTCTTTAAGGTGGCCAGTGCAAACTAGTGTGTGGAGACATCGCAGTAGCTAAAGTGGCTTTGATAGAATAGATATGGTCAGCCGTCTTTACTTGGATTCCTGTGTTTGGAAGTCTTTCTTCGGGCATACTGCGGAGCAGGAGTCTAGAAGGACACGTCAGAGGAACCTTGCTGTAAATTTCTACCATGGTGCCCTCTGACATGCCTCTTCTGCTCTGTCTTGCTCACTCACCCCATGCAATGCATGCCATTCTTACTTTCATGTTTTCATTTGTGCCACCTGAAGCTGCTCACTGTCATTTTAATTTTGTCATCAGATGTTGCTGCTGGGTTGACAGTGGTGAGGTGGCTATTGTGTGAATCCTGGGGGGTGAATTCAGTTTTCCATCATTAGCAGAGCATGTCTGTGTTCCTTCTGTGAAATCAAAGTGGGATGAAAGGCCTACCTCATATGATTATTTGCTGGGTGGCTTCAGGATGGTTCTAGCCAGAAGCCCTGCAGAGCGGCAGTCCGGCCACAAAAGCCGTCCTTGTCGTTTGGAGTTTACTCTGTTATCTTTGCTTGCACAGGTGTAGGTGAACGTGGTTGTTTGATTGCTAACATCACACATTCCACCTTTCCGTTACAGTTAGAGGAACTGCATAGATAAAATGACAGGAACTAGTTTTACTTTTAGTTAAATAACTGATTTTACAAAGAAGGAAATAACTTTTAAAATATTAATCATGTGTTTTTTTTCAACTGAATAAATGTGTGATCTGTCAGTGAGTTTCTTAGGCAGTGTTTTAAAGCTTTTATTGCAAGCTCATTTTCCGCAGCTAGGCATCTGTTTATTGGTTTAATAGTTTTTAAGTTAGCCAATTAGAACTCACATGAAGCTTACAAGAGCTTATTAGTTGTGAGAGGGAACTGGAGGATTAAAAATAAAAAAGTAATAAGATAAAGGTATTTAAAAATGAGAAGAGTGTGGAAGAATGGCGAATGTGTTTCCTGGAGAAACAGGACAGGCTGTCGGACCTGTCCTCCTGAAGTGTGCAGTCGTCTCTCTTCAGTAATTTGCGTCCTGGAGTTAAACGGTTCGGCTTTGCCTCTCCCTCTCCTCGCGGCTGTTTGTGTTTGTCTCTCTCTTTGGGCAGAGGTGCCTCGCAAGCGGCAGCCACTGCAGGCACGTCTCAGTAGTGGCGTGTCTAGCTTCAGGCGTCTCCTGTGAGGTCCTGCAGCTTATGTGGGCTGGGCCCACAGTGCAAGACTTCCCTGGGTTTCAATCAGCAAGGCTGAATAAAGCACTTGTACACCATCTACATCATAGCCAACAGCTATGCCTTTCTGTAGCATACCTCAATTAGGTCCCTTTCTCATAATCATTAATAGACGGTCTTTGTGACAGACAAAAATATCTGGTAGCTTCAACTGGTTCAGTGTTTTTCATGGCTCTTGACAGTAGCTTGTCAACCTCAACACAGTAATAACAAGGCGATACTGCTTCTTTCAGTACTATCGCTTCTGTGCCATGGAAGTTTTCTGGTGAATCAAGAGTGTGTCCTTTCGCCGGGATCAGAGGTTTCGGCCAGGTGCTTTGGAGGCCTTTTGGGCCTCAGTGCTCCGATCGCATTACATGGGTCACCTCTGGGCTGCGCTAGTGAACCCCTGCTGAGGTCGCAGGGTTACCAGGCCCCACAGCATGTGCCTGACCGGGTCGCACTGCATTTGTGTGTCCCTAGTGTCCTCTGAGGTTCATGCTGGCAGATCTGTGGCAGCACTCATGGTCAGCCACTGTGAGCCACATGGGCATGGCCCTTTGGGGGTGGCGGGGGATGGGGGGGGGGGCTGAACAGCTTGGGGCTCGCTTTCATGCTGACCTACAGAGCTAGGGTGGCCCTCGCAAGTCGGCATACATTCCATTCAGCGGGCGACAGACTGTGGGTGCAGGCTGGCCAGCGTCCCGCTCGTCCCGGTTAGCCTGCTGACATTTGGTGCCGCGCGCGGATGACAGCTGGCCTGTGTCTGTGGCGTGCCCCCCCTGCTCGCTGAGGCCCACATGCTTTTGGGAGACCACCCGTATCTGCAGACGCATCTCCTGCTGCTGGTGTGCCCCTGGTTGCATCGCCAAGCATGCTTTACGCCTCGCTGTCAGAGCGTGCACTTTCTAATTTAAGCAGCCGCGTGCCGTCGTGTGCTTTGTGCCCCTTTGTGTCAGCTGAGAGACTGAAAGTGGTCACAGTGTCCTTGTGGTATTTGGCACCACCCCCACACCCCTCGCCACCACTGTGTGGGGGTCTCACCCCCCAGCATGCTTCCTGGTGGTCTTGTCAGAAAGGGCACAGACTCGTAGTTTCATGGGTCGCTCTCTGGAGGCGGTTAAATAGATTCCTGCCCCGCTGGATTTTCCGCCGGTGGTCGGGTCCATGTAGCGAAAGCTGGGTGTCTCGAGACGTGCCCTTCCTCTGAACCCGCTGTGGCCCATCTGGACCTCTCCAGATTCACCTCCTCACCCATCCCCCGTGCTTGTGTGGGTTCACGATACTTGTTTTTGTAAATATTCTGCCGTCTATCTGCGGGCTGTTCGTGCTGCTGCCATTGGTAGTGGTGGTGTTCCCTCCTGCTCAGGTTGTTTTTGCTGTGCTTCTCCTTCGTGTGTACCAGGTTTACCTTGGACCCGCAGTGTTCTTACCAGTATGTTTCTGTGATCCATCTTGCGGTTTGGTCGATAGCAGGAGCTGCCCTGTTGACGGCTGTGCTTGGCTGTTTTGCTCCGTCGGGCCGTCGTTGGGCACACGGTCGGTGGCCGTGTTACGGAAGTCGTGGGTTACCTCGCAGCTGTTCCACCGCACCACACCTAGTACGGCGGCAGGCGGCATGAGGTCCAGCAGCCGCCGCCTGCAGTGCGTTCCACTCTGCTTCTCTGTGTTTCGCAGCTCACTTAAAGCTGTATCTACTGGATGTTTCTCTGTGTTCCCCAACAAGCTTACGACTGCATTTACTGGATGTTCAGTTTTGAGTGCCTCGTTGTGTGCATAAAGGGTTAGATTGGATTTGAAAGACGTGAACAACGTGGCTGAAGCGCGGCGTTTTCTCAGACTGCGATACAGGATGTCAGGAACGCAGTAGATGAGTACATTAGTGCAGCTGGCATTTCGTTTCAGTAAAGTAGTATCATGTCTGCGTACATGAAGAAACACAGCACCTCCCATCCTGCACACATGTACACTCTTCTCTAACCCCTCTGAGACTCTGACTCATTCGCTTATTGGCCAAGACAATGTCAGGAAGTACAATGTCAGCAGGTCCATGGCCTAATTATGGATTAGTCATGCCATTAGTGAATCATCCCTTTAGTCTCAGACAATAGGTATTTGTGTGACTCAGAGCTTCTTAAAACCCATGTTGGGGACAATTGTACTCACTGGTCTTTTTTTCCACTTGTTTGTTCCCCGGCTATTTGTTTATGCCCTTGTTTCAAATCTGAGCGCTCCCTAATAGTTTTGTTGGTCTCCAAGCAACAAGAATGACAACAACTTTTTTTTTTTTTTTGCATAAGTCTTCAGGGCACCTTCTACCCATTTTGCTTTGGACGGCATTATTCAGTGCCGCTTAAATGAAAAAGGATTAGAAGCCAGTGGGTACTGTGACATGTAAATTCAGGAGGCTTTGCACATAGTGTTTTATGGCACTCTTAAATTGTAAAGCAAATGAGTCGATTGCTATGGAATTTGGAAATAATAGTGTTCAGCTGAACCTTTTAAAGCAAAAATATCCTTGGGGGTTTACAAGAGTGTATTTATATGGTGGTAAACAAAAATCTTAAGCAATAATACTGGAGTGCTGTGATCTGAATTTAAAATTAGAATTTCCCGCAAGCACTCGGAGTGGTAAAGCTGTTAAAAGTTGAGCTTGTATTAAATGTGTTGTACAACAAACAAGCAATTCTTAGAAAAATCTTAGCTCTATATTCCTGCACTTCTATAACAGGCTTATACAACTGGGGAAAATCCAGTTTTATAAAAGGGTAGCCTAGGATTAAGGGGTGGCGCTTTTTTCGCTGGGCTGGATATGACAGTTTAACAGTAAACGCTGAGGGAATTGCAATGACTCATGAGTCACATACAGGAAATAGCAAAGCGGCTGCACTCCTGGAGCGAGAGAGCGAGTGCTGTAACTCTCAGCATGGGTCCCAGCCCGGGCCCTGCCGATTATCTAAATACCTGTGACTCGTGTGCAAGACTCTGCTGAAGCTCGATGTGTAAGTGGTGAGCTGGCAGCCAGGAAGGAGGCTCGTTTTATGTTTTTATTTTGGGCAGCCTGGCTGAAAACAAATGAAGAACAAAAACTATTGTGATGTTTCGTGGAGGTGGTCTCGTCCGTAGGCACTCAGCACAGCCTAGCTCGGTCCCACAGGACTTCATGAGATTACAGGATAGGGCCAGCGAGACTCATCAGTCCCCACAGTCCCATGCCCCCCCCTGCCCACTTCTGTACACTAATTATGGCAGCTCTGGTATGTCTTTATCCCCCCTCTTCTGTGATCCATCTGGCCACGCTTCTGTACAGAAATTAGAAGCCGCGTAACTGGAGATTAGACGTGGGTCCATCCCCTTGATTTGAATGTGTTATGTTTTTTTTAAAGAAATAAAGTCATGTCCCCCCCATGATCTACACTTTTAAGTTGCTTACATCTGGCTAATATTGTGATGGCCTTGCCCCCCCCGGCAATTTGGAGGGGTACCTGCTGTGATATCTGGGTTTGGACTCTGACACGGCTTCTTCAGCACGGTCTTGAGCCGCAGGCACCTGGAAAATGTTCCTTAGTAATGGGTGTCAGGCAGCGCTCTACCATCTGACACACACCGTCAGCTCAGACCCCCCCCCCTTCCCCAGCATGCCTTCAAACGTGCACAACAATTCACTGTGTCAGACAGGGTGGCTGCCACTAGAGGGCAGGCAAACAGTTTCTAGGGGGATTTTTGAGGAGAGTGACCATCACTGGATGGTGCACGCAGGCCAAGCGGCCTTACTTTATTATAGCTCCTTGTTAGTCACCTAATATCTGGTCTGTGTGTGTACCTACAGGGTGAGTCACGCATACGATGGATTTAATATCACATAAAAGACTCTAAGCACAGTTCCCCACTGAATTCCTGCAGAACAGCTAACGACTTAACAGGATTCTCTTTGCATAGTGCATTGACTTGTAGCACAGCTATGAAGCATTTCTGTGGCTTTGGTTTGTATATTTGTGCATTTGGGCAATATATTTAATCTATTTGGTTTATGTATTTAATTTCAAAACCTCACATTTACTGTGTTTTTGTGTTCATTTAACTAGGAAGAATGCAGCCCAGAGGCAAAGATGTTGTGTGGAATGTGAAGATTGAGTTTGAGAGTTTAATGGCAATTTTGTGTCACTTTTTTGTATATTGAACTTTGTGTTGATTGTGACTGGAGGTGATCATACTGTAGATCTAATATATTAGTCATAGATTAAGTAGATAAAACAGAGGATGGATGGAATATAACAGGAATATATATTCATGAATTTCCTCCGGGATAAATAAAGTATCTCTATCTATCTATCTAGGACAGAGGTTCGTATATATGAACTGTTTTTCTATTTCCTAACAGCAGTTAGAAATTTGTGCTAGCAAGTCTCAGGAACCTGAATCCTTTCAGTGAGAATGTGATAAAATGTAAAAATGTAAACATCCACGAGTTTCACAAGCTAGGCATTCTGTGCCAATGTGCTGTGGACAGGATGCCGTTCCTTTTAGACGCAATATCTGGATCAACTTTATTTTCTCGCCAAAGTAGCCTGTCGTCGAGGTTCGGCTTTTCCTGGTGTCTGTCTGTCAGTAAAGAAACACACTTTCAACCCTCTTACACTGCTGTCACTCGTATCCGTGCCACTGCTGTGCTCTAAACCCCGGGTACGTGTCTGCAGCAAGGCCATTAGCTTCCTGTGAACACAGCGCAGCAAGGTTCAGTGGGAGAAGTGCCGGAATTTCAGGTTATTCCGACTGGCTTGGTCTGCCTTTCAGCTGTGCAGATTAAAAATAGTGTGTTTGGCACAAGGTTGCACATAACACACATAGATGGGAGATAGAGTGTTAACGGTAAAAACCAGACCAGGAAGGATTTTTTTCCTAATGAACTTGTTTATATACTAAAAATGAATGTCAAAGTGTTGTGAGGAAGAGAACAAAGCTTTGCCTCGGAGAACGTAATGTTTCCTGAGCTGCGCTTTCTTTTGAAACATACACGTGTTTACGTGAGCGAGGCCGGTCACGTAGCAGGGCCTTGCTGGCAGCCGGCATTGCACAGAACCTCATATGGCGGGAAGGAAGGGCACGAAGAGCATCCTCTTTGTAGGAGTTCAAGTTCCATCTCGGGTTTAAGTTTGTACTGCCATGGATCTCACGCTCTGGCGGTCTTCAGTCCCAGTGCCCCCCCCCCTTAAAGGGCAGCACTCAGGTAGCCTGTCTTGTTGTAGCAGGGAATCTGCCTGTTCCCAGCAGGACTTTTGGACGGAAACTCCCGGGGTCTGCCACATGCATACCTGCTGCCTCATTCCTTTGATACTTTAACGGTGCTTTCTGTCAGATAGGTTGTGTTCCTCCAGCCTTGCGCTCTGCAGAAGTGGAGAAGCTGGGCAGAAGCTCTGTCTTGGTACCAGTTTCGATTCCTTTTAGACTCCTGCCTTTCCTTGGTCGTACATCTCTGCTCGATCTTTATTTTGGGGAGAAGCAGGCGTACTGGGGGTGAGGATAGGGTATGAACCTGTCCTGTTTTGTTTTTGATTTGTGTTGTCTTCCTCTTGAGCTCACATCTTCATGTTTACTCCTATTGCTAAGAGCAGTGTCGGTCAATCTGACAGGTTTTTCCCCTGCAGGGCAAATGAGGATGTATTTGTTTATCAGAAATTAGATTTGTTGTGTTTTGATAAAAGGAAAATATCCGGGAACTCCCGGGTTATCGGCAAGCTGTTGGCGTGTTGTTGAGTGTCGACCTTGCATTCATGCTCGCTGATTTCTCAGGGTTCCGCCATGCATCCGAAGATTATATAAATGAAATTGGGTCAGACCTCAGAGTTTCAGGTTCAACCGCAAAGCAAATTGCTGGAGACAGGGGATTTTTTTTTCTACTGTTCTATTGATTTTTCCAGACTCAGAGGTTGTGAAAATAAGCCAGATATTCTCCCCTGACACATGGTCCCTCCCACACTGAACCTGCGCTCAGGGGATGTGTGTGCGCCTGTTTAGATGTCTGTCTATGCGTCCTGAACCTTATCCGTATCTTATGACACTAGCGTCACATGACATTAGCCGCGTATTCTCTGTTGTTTGTGTGTCGGGCTGACGGTGTTGGGTGTGACAGATTCTTGCCTTCCTTACCTGGCAGTCGTCAGCAGTTCACAGTCTTTGGTGCTTTTGTATGGTGTCAGTGCTGGAACACAATACATAGCCTTCTGACTCTGAATCCATGACAGGGGTTAGAAACTACAGGATCAGACCAAGCCCCCCTGGCCACCTACCTTTTCATAATTACTTCTTGTCTCCTGGAAGGCCCATCATGAGTAAGATTAATAGCAATGCTGTTTTCTCTCCCCCATTCTTCCCCCTCCCCCTTTCTCCAGGTTGTTCTAACCAATCAGATCACCACAAACCTGAGTGACCTGAAACCTGCGACATCTTTTAAATGGAACAGTCTGGAAGGTATAAGGACCTTTTCTCAGTCCCTCAGGGCGGCCCTTTTTCACGTGCAGCTCTGTGCGACGTCTCGCATTGCAGTGTGTGTTTCATTAAAGAAACACGTCACTAAAGGCTAGTTGTCCTGTGTTGCTGAGAAGAGATTGTGCAGTCAGATTTAAGACGTCTTTGAATGTCCGGGAGAAGATTTTCACGTTGGGCTTTGGAGACAAAGTGCTTGTGTTTGTTTTGAACTTATTCAAGGTTCTGCTAATTTAGGGTCCCCCTGACACACACAGTGACTTGTCATTTTTCTTTTTTTTTGACGTGTTTATAACAGTAGTTGTGTTGTAATTTCTCAGTACTGCAGACTTGCGCAATCCTGGAGCTTGTAGCTCTGTGTGTTTACAGTTATCTTACACTTATCTCTCTTCCCATCCGTCTCCTTCCCTGCATTCTGCATGTGTCAGCAAGCGTTTCAGCGTCCACTTATCTGCGCAGCCTTCGAACGTTCCCACTTCCCCATGAAGCTTCTTCGACAAGCGGTCAACACATCTTCAGGTCTCTCGCCGTCAGCTCCCAGCTGCCGGGGAAGTCCAGAGGAGAGCTTCTGTTCCCAGTTCAGCTGGGCAGCCCATTTACTCGCCTCTCCTCTATTTTGACTGAGCACATTGTCGGAGCACGGCTCGTCATGTCCTAATTTGTGAAGTCTCAGTGGGCTTCTGCCTGCCTGGTGGCTCAGGGTGCCAGTCTCTTAAGCTGTTGCTTGAAGCCCAGAAGCAAGCCATCACAGCAGATCTTGGAGTGACATCCACCACCCTGGTGGTAGTAACTCAGCAGCCATCCTATAGCAACCCTCTAACTCCAGTTGCTGGGTTCCCGAGGCTCTGCTGGTGTTTAGATGTTTACTAGCTGGTGGGCAAGTTAATACACAGGTGAGAAAACCCATGGGTAAGTTAAGGGGTCTTTTTCTCTTTGCAGCCCCCCCCATAGTCTGCCAGGATCAACTCTAGACCTACATCATGGAAAACCAGCATCATTGTCACTCTGTTTCCAGAATGTTCTGGCGCACCTTTTGCCCCGCTGGCGCTCACGATCGCTCACACATGGGGACTGGAAGCGTCTCTTCAAACTTTCCACGTCCTCTCCGACGGCGCTAATGGGAATCTGGGAGGATAGCGAAACCATAAGAATGCGTGCTGAATGAAAAGCAGCTTCCTGGGGCTTTGACCCAGCAGACACCTGGGTTCCACTTCAGACTCGACAGACTGACTGTCTCGGCACCGACGTGCCTCTTAATGAGAAGCTGGGCGCAGTTTGCGAATGGGTGCCTGCACCATTATGCTCTGCGTATAATTGCTCTTTCCAGCCAAAGCGCAAAGTCAAAACCTCAACGCCACCATATTGCTGTAGTGCTGACTTTCTCCATGCTGTTCCCAGCAGCCTTCCCACGCAGTGTCCTCCACAGATCCGCTAGGTAACCCATGTTTTCCAAAGAGGATTCTCGCCTCAAAGAGCTGGGACAAAAGGCAATGCATTTTTTAATGTTCACAACGACATGCAGTTTTCATGGCATCTATGCTTTTCGTGCCTCTGACCCTGTGGTATGTGGCGCTGGACCTGCTGCCACCCTCAGACCCCCATCCGTTCTGAGTTCCTCTGCAGCTTCTCACTGTGGTCAGGAAATCCAAACGTTACCTTTTGCATCTTTTGGTAGCAGTTTGACCGGTGGGCAGGGGACCTCAGATTTATACATGTCTGTGTTTCACAGGGAGAGAACATGCCCTGTAAATGGGGTGTTTGGCCTTGAGGTGCCCCCACCATCAGAATTCTCTAGCAGTCATATTTTGCCTTGCCTTTCCCCGTTTTTATACAGAGTTTTGTCCCCCCCCCGACTACCACAGCCTCAGGCAGACCGTTTGCTTCTGGGAAGGCCCTGGGAGGGTCACTCAGGGTGTGGACGGACTGTTTATGTTGGAGTGATGGAGCAGCATTAGAGTGAGGGCTGCGCTGATAGCATCCTGTCCTGTGGGGGCCCTTCGGAAGCCTGCACCGTGCTTGCCGATTGTTTAGTCTACCCTTGGTCTCCCTCAATCTCTCCCCCTCTCTCCCCATCAGCTGGGCAGCAGTAAAGGGATGTGGGACGGTGGGTTGCCCTGTCCACCCCAGCCTGACCCGCCCCCACCCGCGGGAAGCCCTCTGGAGCTGGATTAGAGCTTTATATGTATGCGGCGTGGTGAGCTTTTCTGCAGGCTTTTTGTAAGCCCCTGCTTCCTTGAAAGGCCCGTCCTCTGTCCACCCCCCACTGGAAAGTTCGCTCCTTCTTGTCGTCTTGGCCTTTGTGTCTTCCTACAGCCAGAGGAATCAAGTCCGGTTACTCATGGGGGGGCTTAGCGTGCACTGAGGAGCTTCTGAACAGTTTGGTCCTTGTGCTTGAAGGTCGAGTGAATATTCTTTGGAGTTCTAGGTTGCTCCTTGGATTGCCTGCAGAAGACTGAAAGCAGCTTATGGCCATCTGTGAGGCACCTTGGGGCCGTTAATTTTAATTTTGGAAATTGAGCCGTGTTTTAAACTGACGGCTTGGCTAAAACGTAAACAGCCGTTCGTTTCAGGAAGAAGGATGCAAAAACACGTTATGTAACTGCATACTTTAGCATATTAATCAAGCTGAATGCCAGGAGTCTGTGCGGTCTTTACTGCCCTCCCGTTATTGATTACCAGGATGAACCTGGTCTCGGCCCTTTTTCACAGGCGTGGTAACGTGCAGGGAGAAACGTTAGACACCAGGCCATTAGCACTAACGCCTCTCACCGCTTGTAAAATAAAACGGCGGGCAATTAGCTTTAATAACACCCACTGCTGTATCTAGAGCAGGACGCTGACTAAATGGGGATGTCCTCGGTAATTTAATATTTCACTTGCTACTTGTTGAAGGGAACATTTGTTATCCTTTCAGAATATTAAGTAAATGGGGTTTAGAATAGCATGATATAATGAGGTACAAGCTTTCTGATGTTCTGCCTTGGTTTCTCTCACATGTCTTATTCTGGTATTCTTAAAGCGGCCATGTGATCTTGTCTGTGTGTGGTGGGAGGTGAGTGCTGATATCAGGCCCCAGACAGCTGGGCCTGGGTTCGAGTTTCCCCCCTTGTTAGTCTGAAATTTCAGCACTGAAGTTGATAAACGACTTTGCTCTTTGTCTTTACACATGTACGGCTTCTCCTCCTTCCGGCCTTTTCATGTTATCTCGGCTGAAGAAGAATGTTAATTACATGTTTTTCATTTAGTCCTGGCATGTTGCGAGCAGCGCTGGGCATGAGCGGACTGAGCACAGAGGCGATGAATTGTTATCTTTGCTGGAAGTGCCGGAGTCAGCCTGGTGGTCACACACAGTGTAACGTCAGACCCTGGCCACGCAGATTACAGGCTCTGCAACCCGAGCCATAGAGTTAACATGCAATCTGTACTTGGAAAAGGTTGCACATCAGTAGCAGAGATGTGATGGATCAAAGCAGCACTGGCCATTGATGACTTCTTGCAAAATTCATGGGTTTTATGCAGACTTCTCACTTTGAGTTCACTGATGTAAATCAATGACGTGTTGAAAGTAGTAGTTGAAATAGTATCTGTAGGCCCTCTCTACCCTAGGAGCTATTCAGAAATCTGAGGCAATGAAGTCAAATCCGGCTCCCTCTTCATAGACCCTTTCCCTAATGCCCCTCTGTTACTGTGTTGTAGGATCTTCCCTAGCTGCAGAGGATTCTGGGTATGTGACAGCGGCGCTGGGAAATACCTGGAGCCACAGTGTCAACACACGCCTCATTGTCCAGTACGTAGACTCACACTGCAGACAGGTAAGCCGTCACACGCCCAGTTCGGGGTTCTGAGATGCCGGGCAGTTTGGATACGATCCCTAAAGTATGGCCGCCGTAGCCATGAGGTTAAACGCTATTCTCCGAGGTGGGAGTCGGCTGAGCCCTGTCTCCAGCGTGCTTCCATCCGCTTCGTCTGGATCTGCACGGCGTACCGACTGAAAGCTTGTGGCTGCGGGTCCTCAGCTGACTCCGTTGTTTTTATTTATTCTTCCTTTCCATCTGTATTCTCCCTCTCCCGTTCGCTCTGCATCCCATGCGGAGGCAGTGAGGCTGCCGTCCTCCCCAGACTCCCTGGGTTTGCCTTTGAGCCTTTCAGCAGCTGAACAAACAGGCCTTCTAGACCCCCCCTCCCCTTCCCGAACACAGAGAGCTGACTGCATGCTAGGTGCTTTTTAGAGGTGGGCTGGGGGGCTTGAGGAAAGCGGGCCCTGCAGGGGGTTACGTTGGGGTGGAGTGAGATGGTCAGGCCAGCTGATCTGCTCTTCTTGTTCATTCTCCTGCTCTGTGTGTGTGTGTGTGTGTGTGTGTGTGTGTGTGTGTGTGTGTGTGTGTTATGGGAAATGTATATTTTGCATTGCGGGGACCAAATGACCATTTTTTCAGTCCAGTTAATCTCGATTCTATAAAACTGTCTTACTGCAATCAAAAAGCTAAATGTCAAAAGTTTTCTACTTGTTTACTTTTGGTCAAGGTTAGGGCTGGGTAGGGGTTAAAGTTGTCATTGTTCAGATGAGGGTCTGTCCCCTAGAAATTAGTAGAGATAAAGATATTAATTCAAGTGTGTGTGTGTGAGAAAGTAGGAGCAGGATGAGGTAGAGAGCGAGTGATGCTCTAGGATCATAAGGGCAGGAAACCGTTTCCTGGCCGTAGAGCTGATACAGCCAGAGAACAAATGGGGAGGCCAACACGCAGCCGGGAAGCGGCAGCCAGGATGCAGCAGCCAGGACGGTCGCGGAGGGCAGGGAGCAGGGGGTTCCGTGCGGCACAGGGGGTGGGGGCAGCCACCGAGGCCAAGGCCACCTTCAAACGCCATTGTTCTTCTTGTTTTGCTTCTTGTCTCCGCTTGCTCCTCGACAGACTTGTTTATGGGTGACGCTAACCTTCCGGGGCCCTTTAACAGTTAACTAGCTTTGGTGGTTTGAGGCTTGGGGGGGTCGTGTTGGAGCTTCGTGGGCACCAGTTTTAGGGTTTTCATCACCTCGCTTCCGCAAGGCCTTCCTCCTTTCCGCGGTCTGCGGAGCTTCCCCACGCGTGTCTGTGTGTTGTTGCTATGAGAGCTCAGCAGAAATGGAGGGAAGGCAGCGGAAGACTGGAAGTGAGCATCTAACATCGTCAGCGGAATGCAACAATAATAGGATAGTCATCCTGATGAATGCTTTGTATGTCTCATATTCATTGGGGTATAGTGTATCAGTGGATAACGTTAGCAGAGTGTTTATGTATGCCTGAGAGATGCCTGCCTGTAAACACATGGTGGCGGGCCTTTCAGTGAGGTACTCCTTTTCCTGTCCTTTTGGACTCTCCTGATAAATACACATTTGTAGTATTTGTATTTGCTGGGGTCAGCAAAACCTCCTGCAAGCTTTTCGTGCTCTAATAAGAGAGCCACGTTTTACTTAACACAAAACGAGACCTCCAGATTGGACCAGGAGTGAAGCCGTCACTGGCTGAAGAGCTGTAAGTGATCACAGCCGGAGCTGACTCTTCAGTAATCCTTCAGCAGTGTAATTCACCCCCACCTCACCTCCAGCTGCCAATACATTCCTTGTACATCTGGCTCAGTGTTTCTCTAAAACCAAGTCTGCTCCATAATTAGTCACAAGTGCTCCGTTCCCCCTTTTATGATTTAAACGGAAAGAAAAACAGTGTGAGGAAAAGCTGGGCCCAGGAAACACATGGTGAGCACGCAGGCTTCGGGATCTTTGTTCATTCATGTCTTATTTGTGTATCAAATCCATTTTGAAGGACGCTCTTTTTGGAATGCAAATGGTGAAAAGGCACGGTGTGGTGTTCTACCGTGGCCACTGACCAGCTGAGTGAGATCTGTGCTACCCTGACCCTCAGCCCCTGTTGTGTGTTCTCTCACTGACCTTTGACCCCTGTGGATATTCTTGCGGTACCCTACAAGGTCATCGTCCCTGGGCAGGGCTGTAGGAGCAGTGTGAAAGGTCGGTAAGAGGTGGCCTAGTCGAGAGGTGCTAAGAAGCGGGGGTACTCTCACGATGCGCTAGGAACACGCTTCAGCGTATCACAGTCATGATGTAGACAGGAAGTGAGGTTGCACGCAAGGAGCACAGGAAGAGTCTTTATCAGGCTCTGCCAGGAAGACTATTGTTGAGCGCTGTGAGGGCCTGACTATGATTTGTGGCTGCAACTGGAGCTGTACAGGAACCTGACCCGGTTCTGATTTCCCTTCCAGGCATACACTTAAAGTTTTAGTTTGCCTCAAGGGATGTTTAGATTGCATTCAGATGTCTGTACCAGCGTTTGAATCTTCATAATGCAAGTACCCAGAAAATGTCTGTAGCTCAAAAACAGGAATTGTAGAAGTGTGTGTGTGTGTGTGTGACTATTTAAGTGAGCTTTAAGTACGTTCTTAGTTTCGCTCCAAATCGCATAAACTGTAACAACGTTCAGTTTCGTCTGCTTTAAACAGCCAGATGGTGAGTCAGTCACCGCAGAGCTCAACCCCAGTGGTGTTGCTGCAACCCTTTTGGGGGGAAGCGAAAGGGCAACTTCATAAACACTGTCACATGATTAAAGAGCTCGCTCATTAATTTCTGTAACGTGTGGCCCCGGTTCCCGTTAGGGCGGCCAGCTTTTATGCTGTTTTATAGCAGCCCTCCGCTCATCTCTGCCTGCCCATTTCGGCCTCCTGGCTGCCAGTTCTGATCTTCCCTGCACTCGCGTTTGACCGTGGGCCGGCAGAAGGGGACACAAGCGTCTGAGGGTCTGCTGTGCTTGTTTTGCTCCATACATTAATACTCTACTTTACTGTCCATGTTTCTATCTCCAGGCGAAATTCCTGAATGCGAATAAGAAGCCTTGTGTCTCTCCGCCCCCCCATGTCTGTTTCAGATCATCGTAGCGAAGTCTCCCATTGCCCCTTTCGCCGTCTTTAAATACTCCATACAGAGCGATGGCATTCGCCTGGAAGGTGAGTGCAGTGTCGCTTTTCCCCATTCTACCTCTAGGTGTTTGCTCGGGTTCTAATGCACCGACACATCCGGAGATCTTCCCTGAAAGTATCCCCGGTGCCTGATTCACTGAGAACCCTGCTCACACCAAGCCTCCATTTACATTTGCCTGCTGAAACAGGGGCATCGTTGTCGTCCCCCAAACAGACACCTCCAATACAAATTCTGAGGTTTTTCAAGTGTCTGCAAAATGTTGAAGCAGTGAGGCTGCATGATGTTTTGTAGAGAGTCAGTCCCCATGGGGTGAAGCAAAGACGTCCCTGACATCACAGCACAGATGACTTATCTAAGCACAGAATAATATCTCCGTCCTCTCAGAATAAGACATGCTGCTGTGAACGTTTGGTTACAGTGCTCTGCGGTGTTACTGAAGTATACCCAAGCTCCTGTGAGTTAATTCCTAGAAAGCTGGTTTTATTTTATAAATATTGACCTTGTGTAAATTATTTGGAGTTGTAATGCTTGACGAAACCAAAGTAGAGGATGAGAATGAGAATATAAGCACAATGTGTCAATTCTATGAAAATGTTCTCTTTGTTCTGGGGGAAAAAAGAAAAAAAAACATTTTTGAGGATTTTAATGGGTCTGATCCTGACATTGTGTCATTTATGCATAAGATGGGAAGTTTTAGTTCTGTACTGGTTCTCCTCAACTTTCTGGGAGTCACATTTTTCAGTGTTAAAAAGTGTCTGTGAAAATCAGTCATAGAATGTTACAGCAACCGTCAAGCACACATTGTGTCAGCCAGACCATCCCCATAGTGTCCGATCTGAGCCATAACCAAACCAAAATTATTCTAACTTTGCTGCTAAGCACTCATTATAAGCTTTACTTTCCAACTCTGCTACCTGCCTAGAGTCATATAAGTAAAAAATCTGTAAAATATTGATATTAAAACAGGTGAGAGATTGAATTCACCGTCATATCATAAAGATAGCTTGAACACTTTTCTCTTCTCTCTTTCCTCACGTTTTAGTTTTCATTACTGTCCAGCTGCACAGACCCTAAAATTAAATTTTATGGTATGTAATGTGATGTGTGCGGTTCCCGGACTTGATTCTAAGAATTAATTATGGTCGGTTATGAGATTTACTCTACATTCTGCCCTCACCCTTCCCCCTGTCTCTGAGAGCCTTATTTGTAGCCCCCCCAGTGCGAATGGCGTGGGAGTGAAGGACACAGAGGAAAACCCCAAGGTGCCCCGTCATTGTGGGAAAGGCCATGGAGCCCGTGATGCCCCCTCTGGGGAGGGGGGGGGGCGGCTGCCGGGGCCACAGAGAAAGGGCCATCTGCTGGCTTTAGCCCCCCACCCCCTAGCTCAGCCCAGCCCACCCCTGCGTTAAAGGGCAGGAGAGAGTGAGGAAGGGGATAAGGGAGCGTGGGCCCTCCTGCACTGTGGGAATGCGTGTGTGCGTGTGTGTGTGTGCGTGCGTGCGTGTGCATGTGTGGGCGAGCTGCAGGCTTAGCGGCGAGGCTCGTGTGGGAGCCGCTGGCCCTGGCCGGGCTGCCGTCAATGGCTCTCCTCTTTCTCCCCTCTATCTGTGAATCAGCTGTGTTAATCTGGGCTTCTCCCTACAAGTGGGCCTTTGATGTGAAAGGAGAGAGCTTCCTGCTCGCCCCAAACAGGGCCCTCCTATCGATCTGCGCTTCCTTCGCTGAATGCATTAGGCTTTTGATAGCATTGGAGGCCTGCATGGCGTACAATTGGCCTCAGAGTTCTTTCATTGATGTGCCCCCCCCCCCAGCCAACACACACACACTCACAGACTTTCTAACCATCCGCTGCCATCATCTCGCACCCTAACACAGGCCTCCACCACAAGAAGCTCCACTGATTAACGACCAGATTGTCGTCCCTCCTTTTTTAAGGACTGTATCAAACTTGGGGTTGCGGGGAACAGAGGCTGGACGTGTGAGGACCTGTCATCTGTTCTCCATTCACTTTTGTATGTAGCCTTGGTTTTGGCTGCTTTTGGGAGAGCAGGAATGTACATGGGGATGGATGGGAGTGTTCTGCGGTTCTTCTCGGGGACCCTCGTATGTTATTTCTCTTAATTACCACTCTGCTGGTTTGTTTTATTATTCCTTTGCCCCGTTCCCAAGCCCTTGCATGCGTTGCCATTTTTGTTGTGCTGCCAGTTCACCCCAGTCAACCCCGCTGGCTGTCTGAACCCCCGAGATGTGCCTCTGACCCATGTCTCCGGGGCCTGGGTCACTCGTGCTCCTGCACCCCATGTCTCTGGTGGAAACACCATCCTGTTGCTGCCCCAGAATCCACTGCATGGGGTCGGTCATGTGACCTGAAACTCATATGGCCATGTGTTCAATGTTTTTCCTGGAACTTGGTGGATCGCCCTCTGTTTGGGGTTCCTCTCTCTGGGGTTTATCAAGGCTCTAGTGTAACACAATTCTTAGGACAAGTACTGTGAATTCTTACTTCAAATCCAGTAATAATTAGCAATACTTTCAGTGCCCTTGGTATGCGTTGTGAAAAATGTGTAAAATTTTTAAATATATTACGATTATATGCTATCACGCTCTGGTTCATCCGAGTCTTTTGTAGACTTTTTTTTTTTTTTTTTACTTCAGTTTTTTTACTTCAGCGTTCGGTTTCTTTACTTGTGGAAGACCTGCCCTAGTGTCCTTCAACGGGGTGTCGGAAGATTTTTAACGGAATCCAGCTGAATAAATGGGAAAAATTTGAAGGTGTTTTGGGTAAAATCATTTGCTTGAGAAACTGGTGGTAATCTGCCGTACTGCAGAGTTAGATCCTCGGAGAACGTCGCCGTTCTGCCCCACCAGTCTGTGGTTACGTTTTCAGAGGTGTTCTTACCCCTCTGGTACATCCTTCACGCACATTTCCTCCATGTTCATGCTGGTTTCCAGCCGCAGTCCAAAAATGCCACTCTGAATTTCCCTGAATGTGTGAAATTGCCTTGTGATGGACTGCAGTCCGCTATTGGCTACAGACTTTCTTCTTTCTTGTGCAATATAACTCCTGGGATAAAGTCTGAATTGCCTGGGCCCTGATTAGATGAACAGCTGCACAGGGGGTCAAGAGAAGCCTCTCCTTTCTGCTTGTTTTTCAAATAAAAGCACAAGGGCAGAATAGCGACTTTTCCCTCATGTCTTGTGGAACATTTGCCACCTTTCGTACACCTACTGTGAGTGATCATCCAAGCCTGTACCTAGCTTCTTTGATCAAAGGGCCTTTTTCTGCTTTTTATATAGTACAGCCCTCCATCAAATGGCCAAATAGAAGCGGAAACCATATTGTCTGGGCTGAGATTAAGCACGCAGCTGTGACGTGACCATGGGGTCTCCAGGCTGAGTTAGGTGGTTTTGCAGTTGCTTTCTTCTGTTCCTTTCTGCCTGACTGGGTTAAATTTAATTTTGGCAGTGCCGTGTTAATGTGTGTATCCCTTGGAGTTTGATCTGTTTTGGGGTCACCCAACACGAGAGAGGAGTATGATAAGTTTTCTGGGTATAAATGCCGCCTGTTGTGGTTTTATGCATTGAGCTCTGTTTCCCGTTCTCTGTAGGCAGACAGTGGGAAAAGTTCCCAGGATGGCTGAAGTACTGGCTGCCAGTCTCGTTCTGTGAGTGGTCCTCTGTTGGCCGGAGACCAAGACAGTACGTTTTGGCGGGGGGGGGGGGGTGGCTGGCGGGCTGAGCTGGACAAATGAAAGTGAGGAGGGTTAGCAGATGTCCACCACGAGGCGACCGCGGTCCTGCCAAAAAATTACCCTGTCCCCCGTAATCTCCCCATCAGTCCGGCTCTCTGCTGCCGTTTTGTCAGTGGTGTAGATTGTATTTAAGATTTTTCACATGATGATGATTTTTGTTACCAGAGGAAAAGAGCGGTAGAATTTATTTGGGGGGGGGTGTCCTTGGCACCTATCTAGCCTGTTATGGCCACTGTATGGGGAAATGCTGAAAGCCAGCATCAATCGCTGGTTTCTTTTCTAAAAATCCCCCCCCCCCTCTTATTTCACTCTGATAGTCATTTCTGCGTTGTGTAACCTCCCAGGCTTTGTGGGGAGGCGTTTCATAACCGCAGTGTGTGACATCGCCGTAAAAAGGCCAGAAAGCGAGCGCAGATGCAGCCAATCAGCGTGCCGTGGGAAACCACTGAGCCACACGGCCGTTGAAGAGCCGGCAGTGCGGCGGCCTCGACGCCGTGTCACGCTTAACTGTTAGGCACCACGTCCCGGAGGTGAAAGTGTGTAACGAAATTTCAACAAGGGGCTGTCTGTGGTCTGTCCACCCCATTATCCAGGGCCGGGTTACCCCAGGCAGCGCCGGCCCAGTGCTGGGGTACACCCAGTATGTTTAGCAATGCTGAGCTGGTGGGAGTTCCTGAGAAGAGGCGTGATGCTGCCCTGTGGATCAGCATGTCTACTTAGCAGAGGGAGGGTATGTGCGTCTCCCAGGGGAGGGGAAGCCGATGCGACCACGTGTTGAGGGGGTCGCCGGCATCGGGCCCAGCTGTGGGGATGCAGGAGCCCCAAGACTCGTGGCTTTTACCGTGCTGAAGGGGGAGGTTTTTACTGGAGAGATTATAGGATTTTACCTAGAATGACATTGCCAGATGGAAGCCATCTTGAAATGAAATGAATGCAGATATGCTTTTGGCAGTGTGTTTGTGCCAATTGTACGCAGGCGTTTTCCTTTCGGTTTTTTTTTTCTTTTTTCCTGGGAGAGGGAGGTAATCAGGAAAATGCCATCCCTGGTTTGTTGTGGTGGCCGCATTGGCTTTAGCCTTACGGCTCTGGTGGAGCAGGGTGACCCTTTGCCTTAGAGGTGCCGACCTGTGAGTCGCTGGGGTCATCTGTGTGGTGCGGGGGGGTGGGGGGGGTGTATATGAATGGCCCCGTTCCTCCCATTGGTGTGATGTGTGTCTTTTACCCCATTGTCACCACGCCATTAACGGCAATGTAACGGACTCATTGTTCACAGGGGTATTGACGGGACTTGAGAAGTTTGCACTAGAATGCACGTGTGGCCACGTCAAGACGTGTGATTCAGGACTGGCACATTGCATGATTGTCAGCACTCAGTGCCACACTAATGGAACACTTTATCACCACGGGCTCTGTTTCTCTTAGAAGCCGCGTGGCCCGCACCAGGGGACCGCCGTACTTGGGCCGGGCCCGGCCGCACACCATTCCCCCTCTGTGGCTCAGGGTTTGGGGTTCAGCCTGGGGTCACGTGGTCTCATCCATCTTCCCCAGCTGAAAAGGCCATAGTGTTAAATGGATTAAGGGTTAAAGAGTAAAATGCATTGTTTACATCTGAGGAGTCCAGCCCAGATGACGGTGGTGGTGTCAGATATCTCTCTGGCCCTCTTTCAGAAAAACAAAGCTCAGTATAATCAAATCGACTTTATAATAATAAATAGCCGCTGTGTATAAAGTCGTTTTTCCTTCCTATTTATTAGTGTCATCCACTGTGAAGACTGCCCATCCGCGGGGAGCCTGGTTCCCCAGCACAGGCGCCGCCTGAGCGAGGGCCGCTTTGGGTGGCATTGTGGTCATAAGCACCGGTCCGCAGGGGAATGCTTGTGCGCCTCGCTCCCTATCAAGCATGAAGGCACGAAAATGGTCCCCTCGTGCTATAAATAACCTAATATAAACACTGCTGCTAAGTGAACCAAAATGAGCAGATAACCAAAACAGGCCAGAATTTATTGAAAGCAGTTGTACAAATGTAACGGTCCTGTGCAACATGGAAATGGGCCCTGCCATGCACCCTCATGCCCTCAACGTGCGGAAGATGATCGCTCTGCCTTCTGAGCAGCCTTATGGAGGGGGCCTGCAGGCAAGTTGGGCTAGGCTCATGCCCCGGCGCCGTGCGACCCGCTCAGCCACCGGACCCAGACTGACGTGTCTTGCACATGTTCAAACACGTGCTCCACCGTCCATCCCACAAGCAGGAGCTGATTTATGGACAGTGGTGCAAAAAGTAAAACCAATCCTTAAAAACCTACTTATTACCAGTTACCCTTAAATATTACAGCTGCGGCTCAATGTGGAACGTAGTTTGGTAGCATGATGGTGCAGTAGCTTACTGGCACGAAAAAGGACTGAATATGTGGCGGCCTGGCAGCCTGGAGGAATACAGCAAAGCTGTAAATCGGACAGTGTTACCCCGGGTTCATTCCTGTGCCTCCCCCCCGTCACTACCTCCAGCCCCCAGCCTTCCTGCAGGACATCTCTCCACTTTATTCTGTTTAAGTGGCGCACACCACCCTGCCCCCCGGCGCACACGTGCCTGCCCCAGTACTGCAGCTCCCAGCACGGGGGCTGGCCCCGCCGTGGGCGGGGGGGGGGCGGGGGGGCGGCGGGCCGGGCGGGGGGGGGGGTCGGTGGCGGGGGGGGGGGGGGGGGGGGGGGGGGGGGGGGGGGGGGGGGGCGGGGGGGGGGGGGGGGGGGGGGGGGGGGGGG
>JAODLD010000045.1:10903039-10915674 GCA_026781065.1 Mormyrops boulengeri | reverse complement strand
AACCTAAGATTGAATCACACGGCCGTTTAAGAGACTAACTAGGGAACCGCAAACGAAACGGCGATATACCCGCCTTACGGATTACAAATATTTATCCTTTACGTCCGATTGCGGTACAAACGTGCCGCCGCCGGTTGGCGATGCGAAGGAAGAACAAATAAAACGAAAAGGAAAAAGTTTGCAAAAGCAGGCAGCCGGAGAGCGCGTACCTTGTTGATCACTTCGCTGAAGTTAACGAAGGACGACACCACGGCCGCGCTCATCTCTGCTGCCAGGAAACGTGTTCGGCGAATGGAGATCTCTGTGTCTGCAGAGGTATAAAGCTGCGTGCTGCGAGGCCAGCGGGCTCCGATCCTCTGCTGCACAGGCGACGCTCAACGTTTATAATCTCCCTGGCAGCTTTCTTCGCGGGAGGGGCCACCGCCGCATGATTGGCGTTTTCATGTCAGTGCGCTGCTCTTTCCTCTTCCTTAAGCTGTGGAAATAGAAAAAGGAGGAAGGGCTTCAGCCGGCTGCCGTCTAAACTAAACTAATACTAAACTTCAAAGTTCAGTGCTGGGGGATTTTTTTAGTTCCAAAAACAGCCCTTTATGTCGATCTTGAAATGACCGTTTCGATCTGGTCAAAATACAGTTTTTTACCACTTCATTGTTTCTGGGGGAAGCATGTTCGCCATGTTTTGTTTATACAGTTCCTCTAGTGTTTTTCTTTTACCCCCATATGCCACAATATATAAACTGTTTTGGGATTTTAGCACTATTGTGTAATAAATTTCAATACGCTGGGAATGAGAATCGACCCGGATCACATGGCGAGGCGACGGTATTTCCAGGTTTTGGGTTTCCGATTAATTCTTCTGCTTGCTTGACTGTAACTCGGTGATCCAAACTTAGAGGCTACCACACACATATTTCTTGCGTAAATCCCAAACCGTTGTAAACTATAATTTGCTGCTCATTTTTAGAGGGTGGTTGTTTCTACTCAGAAGTTGGACAATTTTAGTTATTTCACCCGGAGCCCAGTTTTCCTTTGGCCAGCTTTGTATTCGGGGAGTTTTGTAGGGTTTGCTCGGTTTAACGTGACTAGTCACGGCGGCTGGATGCGCGGCGCGGCCCCGCTGAGGTCACGTGACGAGCGGAGTTAGCGGCGCGAGTCACCCGCCACGCTGCGCCATGCCGCTGATAGTCCGCGGGGGGGGGCAGCTGAAGGGATGCAAGGCTGGTTTTAACGCCGTCATTATATGGAGTGATAAGTGATTTCGTTCAGGGTAAAACATTTGTCCGGAAGGAAACGCCTTGACTCGAGGAGAGTTTAACCGGTTGCATGTCAGATCCGCCATTATGACATTATAAACATGGTGCATGTATCCGTGTGAATTTTACACGAATATTACGAAAAGTTAGTGTTCATACTTAATTGCAATACATTAAATTACTTTAAGGAACTATTGTGTTGTCCGCATATCGTCGCGGTATTTTATGGTATAATCTTACCAAAAACAAAAGAGAAGAACGGAAATTCCACTGGTGCCCTGCTTTCCAGATGCATGCAATGCAACGAAGTCCCAACAAAACAGTGTTTTCAGTTGTTACATATCAGTATGTTCACCGAAGTATCGTTCCTAAAACTTTAGAGGAGGGCGAGCGTTGAATGGGGCCGATTTTTTAAAATTCTATTTATATGATTTTTGTTTTTTAATTCCTTTTTCTGTTATTTATCAATTTGCCATTATTCACTCCTATTGATGACAAAACGTTGCTGAGGCATGACCAGCTTTGAATTGACTTCTAAAGCATCAATACATGGCAACTGCTTTCTAGAAAAAGACGTCTATAACCTCAACTGAAATGGAAATGTACGTTTTTACACCCGAGACGACAGAAAAGGGGTATAATACGTGTTACTTTGGAAAAACTGCCTGAGATGAATCCTCAATCTGAAATATCTCTGGGATAGAGATTAATTTCCAATCTCATGGAAAAAAGAGATATGTTAATTGCATAAGCATATACACTGTTGAACTCAGTACTTTTCTAGAAGTGTTTTAAGAAGGATTGACCATTCTTGTCAGACTTTCTCAAATCGCTTATTTACTGATTTATGGTTTTTGAAGCCTGACGTAGCACAGACATTCAGTGGGATTTAGGCCCGGGTTTTCGCTAAGGTATTCACTTTCCTTTGGTGTGGTATTTGTTTGTGCTAAGGGTCATTTTGTTTGCGCAGTGTATTTTACCGGATCGTTTTACCCTCCAGACACAGTTTAAATTAAAGTCTATCTCCAAACTAGGCAGCCATGTGAGGAGGGAAGTCACAGGGGTGTCACAGAGAGGCCAGAAGTTTTGGGGAAGGCTACAGACTGCCGGTCATTTGGGTAAAAGGAGACCGCATTCAATATCCTTCAGTTAACAATGTTCAGAATACTTCACAATGGTAGCTTCTCCTGAAACAAGTAAGTATTTACGCCATATTTTGATGGTCTCAAGTCAGATTTGGGCTCAGTCCTACCTAAAGACTACATGAAGATTATCTAGAGACCTTCAGAAGCACCTCATTCAAATTCGTGTACAGCAGTGAAATGAGACTAAATGTGCAGAAGTAGTGCCTGACTTAGTAATAAACTCTTAATGGCTACAGCCGTAAACCTGCTATGGTTAACGAATTATAAATGTACTGCAAGATAGGAGTTGCAGAGAGGAAACAGCTTTTCCTGACTATTTTTTAGACTTTTGTCTAAGTTGCTAATAATAATAATTATTATTAGCACTGACTGTGCTATTGCAGATATGAAAGTTTAGAGTTGCAGGCTACTGGAAGTTAGTCTTTCGCCTTCTGCTTTTCCTTTGGTTGCATTTGTTTTGTTTGGGGTTATGAAAAGGAAGGGGTTGGGGGTAGTGTGTGGTCCAATGGGTTCGGCCTCTGGGTCTGTGGCCTCAGCAGACTAGTCCAATCACCAGTAGGCCCTTGAGCAAAGTCCTTAACCCCTCCAAATATGCTCTAGGGGTGCTGGATGGAGGATTGATCATGTAGTCCAACCCCAAGCTTTGCTTTCTCCTCCATATATGTATGTATATGCTTCAAAAAAAGAACAAGATGGCATATGTGGAAAAAAACACATTCCAGTGTACTTGTACAAATGGCAAATAAAGTTTCATTTAAAAAAAATATGAGTTTTATCCGCTGGAAAAACAGGAGGCAATCATATGTCATCTGACTAACTGGGATTTTTATTGTTCACTGATGGCTTTTATGGATTTTAGCCCTGTCATGTGCTGTGTTTGGATTCCCATTGTGTGGAATTTAAAGATATAAACCACTCGCCTCTGTCAGTTTTCTTAGTCACAAAGCTGAGAGGAACATTGTTATTGGCTTTTGGGTTGTGGTTAGAAATGTATGTACCAATCAGACGTGGCCTCACATGCTGAAGGGTACTGGGGGATGTGTCAGCATCCTGTGTACCTGGCCAAAACCAAAGCAGACAGACGGGGAAAAACACATCAGTACCTGAGATGGTAATCAGACCCACCAAGTTTGCCCGGCTCTTGTGTTATGAGGAACAGCTGCTGCTTAACACCTTTTCTTACTTTTGTTAATTCATCATGAATTTTTACTTTGCGATACAAGTCACCTCAAGTCTTTGTTGGATCACAGATTCTATGTTGTAGGTGCCTTAAAGTCATCTGTTTATGATTTCAGTGTCATCGGCCTTGCAGATGCAACAGAAAAGTAACTTTTGCCGAACGTGATGTTGAGGAATAAATGGCACACACACTTTGATTTGTCGTCCTTGCAGGACCGTTTCCACAAAGACCTCCCCGTCGCTCTTTCTCACAAGAGAGAACTGAACATCCCACACGGAATGTCACGCATGAAGTTTTATGAAGAATCTGTAGAAGGAGTCTTTGTGAGCTTAATATCAGGCACAAGGGCGATGTCCCTCTGCATCTGACCATTTTTATGTACTGACGAGAACATCGGGCCTAAGAGACCCAGGAAGGGTGTCTGTCAGGGAAAAAGAATGCAGTGATATCAAAGCATCTCAGATGTTGTTGAAATCAGAGCGATCAGGGGGAGTGGGACTGAAACAGGAAGTGGAAACCCTGTCCAACTCGTGCTATTCTGATCAACGAAACATGCTTCTTATACGTGCCTTTTAAAAATGAAATCAAGATTTAGTATTCCTGATGACATTTGTTGGAGCAGATTTAAAGCTTCCACACTGCACATTTTTAGTGAGAACTGTATTTTAGATGTAGCACTAAAATCAACATGATTTAATGTGTGATTCAAAGTTCATAGAAGTTCATACATGACAGTAAGGAACAAATGAGAGGGTTTAATAATGTAGCATGTGATGCTGCTTGAGCTGGTGGTTGTTAAGACTGGACACACAAACTCCATAAGCCTTAGAGGATTGATAAGACTGTCCTCTTTTGTAACACCATCCTTCTCTTATCTAGGCTTACCTGAAGAGGGTAAATAGGGCCAGATGTTGCATAACTGGAAATGACTCCCACTGTCCTCAACACTGGCAGTGAGATCTTCTTACTCACCACAGATTAAGATCCTTTTCTATCCCAGAATGATGGGTTTCTCAGATTTTAACAAAGACACATGTATGCATTACTAATAGGCACATTAAATGAGCAGTCATAAAGCTTCTGATGATGACTGATGTTGATCAGAGTGACGGTTTCCGCCAGCCTCTGGTATGACTTGCTCTGCCTCGCGTTTCTGTCGTGTTTTGAGTTGGTCACTGTGCATAAGAAAGAGCTCCTTCATATCGGAACCTTCTCAGCAGAGCCATGCTTCTGAAGGGGTTCTGTGGATCTTTTGCTAAACCAGCTGCGCTTGTTTTCATCATCCCTTCTTTGTTATGTCTTCTGATCCTGCTCTTTTCTGCCACACATTATCATCAGTATCGATGTGCTCCTGTGCCAGTTAATATCTTGCAGCGGTGGAGATTTCAGGTCCAGAAAGTACAAATCCAGACCAAGATTTTGTTTCAACCAACTGAGTACTCTGTGAGTGTGACTATTTATACTCAACTGTTCGGTTGAAACAAAATCTTGGTCTGGATTTGTACCTTCTGGACCAGAACTTCCCACCTCTACTATCATGGACCTTCAGTTCCTTTTTGTGTTTTACCATATGCTCTAGTCTCTTGCATCACACTCTCCTTATTCCGCCTATGGTTTTAAAATTGATCTGCCAGCAGGCCTGGGTGCAGCCGAAGAGCAGAATGCAAGGCCTGTTGTCCCCTTAACCAGCCTTTTTGTGTTGCGTGAAGGACACATGGGCTTGTTTGCCCATGAACACCTGTACCCGGAGGTCACTCGCTCGCCCCCCTATAAAGCAGGTCACATGAGGGGCCAGCTACTGTTACGGAACACATGCCTGGATTCACTTCCCATTTGTTAGTTATGGAGGGACTTAAAAGGACCAGCTATCTGGAGAGTACATGGTGAGTTTAGGCTGTGCAACCAAATTATCCCAATCTGCAAAAGTAATTGTGGCTTCTGTTAACAGTGGGTGGACATTACTTGTGATGTTTCGATACAGGTGCTTGCCCCAGTCCAGAACTCATCGCGAACAGATAGGGCCATATCATGGGGAAGGAAAGCTATTAGTTTTGAGCTAGCAGCACGAGATCCATGATGAACACTTAATTCAGATGTTACTAAAACACATTTGTTATTTTGTGTGAAAAAATAATCCATTTCAAGCTCTCTTGAGATGAATGTCATTTGAGGAAGTGAACCATTTTACTATCAGTCAGACTGTTCGCATCTGGGCATTCTTCAGCTGGTTTGTGCCTGGTAATCGGTTCTTACGCCGACCATTTTGGTCCAGTTACGTCTGATTGCGTCAAAGAACCCAGCTCTGCGTTTTTGAGTACGTCTTTGCAGCGGTCTCCAAGCGGCCTACACGTGGTCCAGGATCCTGTTTATCCCATGCTGTTAATTTACTGTGAGGTCACTTTATAAGGAACTACTGGCACGGGTTGTCTCATGAGGAAAGCCCTCATCGGCGGCGATGGCTCGATGATGGATGTGTCCTCTCCGTAACGCTGCGCTGCCGGTCGTGGCAAGCTCGCACGCAGAAATATGTGATGCCGGATATTTGCCTTTGTTTCCTCCCGAGGAGATTATTTGCAGTAGATGGAAAAAACATTTTTGCACTTTTATTCTTGATGTTAAAAAATCTTCTTTAAACTGCATAGCTAGGGTTACATTGTAGAGTGTCACAGATGGTTCTGTTAGGTGAAAATAATGATCGTAACGGTCATAGCAGGTAAGTAAAACGGAAATACTCTTGAGAAACATTATATTAAATGTTCTTACGACCATGTGGGATTCCTGTAAGGAAAGATGACATCTGTTCTTTAACTCTCAATAGAGATCTGATGGAAAAAACCACAAACCATTTTTTATTTATTAGAACAGCCTTCCACTGATGTTAGTCCTTAAAACACTGCCTCGCACCAGTAACCAGTGTTTAGCAGCTCTAAATAGCTGTTCTGTTGCTTTAGCTTCTTTTCACATCCAAACTGGATGATGTACTGTATGCATGAAGCAGTGTCCAAACATCAATGGATCAGCAGGCGATGAGGCAGGTGGGTGAAGTCATCACCTGCTCTCAGTCACTGCCTGGTGCAAAGCCACTGAGGATCAACACAGTAACTAGCTGGAAGAAGGTTAAGCCAGGCACTTTTTTTTTTTTTTTTTAGAGGACTATTTCTCAACCCAGTCCTCAGGGACCTCCAGACAGTCCATGTTTTACTAGGAGCTGGGAGGGAGCCAAAACGTGGACTGTCTGGGGGTCCCAGAGGACTGGGTTGGGAAACACTGCTAAGGAGGATGCAGCGATCCCATCCATAGTGGGTCTGAAAACCTCACTTCTCCCTTTGAGGCTCATTTAAGTGTTCATAACCCACTAAAACAAACTGCGTTTCTGAGCAATGCACCTATAGCTTTATGGGGCGGGTCCTCCATCCCATAAAGCAGAGTTTCCCAGTTCCAGTCCTGGAGGGCCAGACTACAACACAGTTTGCAGATTTCCCTGCTCAGATACACTTACTAAGCCTGGCAATTAGCTGGTGAGCTGAATAAGGCATGTCACAGCCTTAACAAGACTCTTAAAAGTGCTTATTATTTAATGTGCTGCTCTTTATATTATATTGTATAGCACTGTGGGTAACATTATTTTGAGGACGGATGATGAGTGTGTTCAGTGTGTGGCTCCCCCTCTGCTGTGTCATTGTGCTGTTGTACATAGTGATGGACTGGCTGAGTTGTGGCTTTCCTGAATTTTGGGGGAACCTGTTGCAGGTGCAATTCACGCTTATCGTGGTCTGACCATAATTACTGTCAGTAAACTATTAAAAACGACATGCCATTGCACTTAATAGCCTACGGTCCCCCCAGTGACCCCGGTTGGGATTAAGCGGTTTCAGAAAATGGATGGATGGATGGATGGATTGCACTTATCCAGATTAATGACCGTATCCAGGCGAGCCATGAAAGACAGAATTACATGCATACAAAGTGCTTAGGTATTTCTCATTCTGGCTGTACTTTAGTGTCCTGTCTGGGACATAGAAACTTCACGGTGAGAGGGGGCAGAAACCCGCACAACATGTTTCTATGTTACGCTGGATTTGTTTCTGTCTGCTGTTTAATTTCTTGTAAAATGCCCCTTTTCCCCCCTGCTGATGACAGAACTGAGCAATGGGTCCTAGTAGAAATATGCGGCTGAAGAGGAACTGTGGGGAAATCGATACTCTCCCTGATTAATTACTGGTGCATGTGTGTGTTCTGTGATTAGCTCACGTCCCTGCATTGTGATTCCTGGGACAGGCTACAGGCTCACATGGCCCTCGTCATGTCCCTTGAAAAGTGGTTTTTCGGAAATGTACCGATGCGGATTAACGGAATGCCGACTTTAGATCCCAGACATGGGAGGAAGACGCAGAAAGAACGAGAGTGGAGAAATTTTATTAGAGAGCACAATGCGTCCCTCGAGCACCAAGGCCTTTCTTGACTTTGGACGAGACGGCAAGCATGATGAGGCCCAGCGTCCTGCAGGATGAGGCAGGAGCACAGCTGCGCAGGCCCGGACGCTGGATCCTGGCGGCACGCTCGGAGCCACATTCCCATGAGCCGCTGTCAGGCTCTCGGCCCGCCAAGTTGGCGGCTGGCCGCGGCGTTTCCTGCGCTGCTCTCGCTTTGGACCCGTCCTGGGGGAGCACACCAGTTTCCCCTCTCATTTAAGTCATGGCACGAAGCTCCAGAAATGTTTTGCTCTGTGTTTTGCTTTTCTGTGCGGGCCTTCTATAGAATCATCCAGATAATCCACCAATATGGCAGCGAATGGCAGACATCCTTCAGTACTCAGCATCAAACTTCATTACTGCACTCAAACCCTACTTCTTTGTCCAGCTCATCTACACCCTAGTAACAGCCATCAGACTCGCACCTTTTGACCTCTTGGCTCTTAAATATCAGAACTCCACCCCCTGCCCTGTGATTGGCTGTGGATGATCCACTGTTTGGCGAAGGTCGAGGGTCAAATGTCCAAATGGTCATTTCTGATTGATTCGGTATACTTTAAATGTGTACCTTTCACCCTCCCCTGTGAGCCCTTTCACCCTGGCATGTGAGCAGCCTGAGAAGGACCCAAGTGACCGACCGTCTAGGGGGGGTGAAGTGATGTTCTTTCCTGCCCTCTCCATTTGGACCCAGCAGTTGGTTTTTGGCCTCACCTTGTCCGTGTCATGGAAGAAATTCTGCTTCTTTTCAGGTTCGCCCCATAAAGTTTGATCTCCACCCCCCTATTTTACAAATAGTACAGTCCAATGTAATTTACTCTGGAAGACATATGGAAAAAGTCAGCTATTAACACGTCAACAAATTAAACTAATAATTTTACCTGCATCTAAACTGTTGAACATTTAAATGAATTTATGCTTCCAAGGAACAGTAAAAAAAACATTTCCAGCCCCACCCCCCCGATTCCTTTCTCCCTTTGCTGAAACCGAAGCCAGCTTTTTTCATAGTCTTGTGAAAGAGTAAGATTTACATTATGGTCTGTCAGACGCGCACAGCTGTGCTCTTGTCGTCGGGGGCTGCCCAGGTTCACCCTTACCACGCTGATCCTCTCGCCGCTGATCTTTCTGTCGCTTGAGAATCGGCGAGGACATCAAGGAGTTGCTTAAATTTTAAAGAGGAAAGCAAAGAAGAAGAAACCATCTATGAGCCAGAGCAGGGGCCTGTTTGCTCAAAGAGCCTAAGAAAACAGCCTGTGCACAGCACATGTTTCAGTGTAATTTCCTCTGCTGAATTTTTTGTTACGCAGTTCTTTTTTACTGCTAAAATCCAGCGTTCCTGCAGTTAGGATATTTGCTTGCCCCCTTTGGATGGAGGGTGTTCTGCGTTCAGGATATTTAACGGCGGTCTGAGCCGCTGGCCTGAGGTGCTTGGTCATTCTGAGAGCAATCAGGAAGCGAGCTGGATGTTAGGGAAGAAAATGTAAGGTATCGCTTAACGCTGGCCCAGCTCGAAATGGTCATGGTTCTCTTGTTTTCTTTACTTTCTTTTCCTTCTCCAGTGTTTTCTGTTCCAGAAAATTGTATATGCTGGATTCACTTGTATTTACTGTATGAAAGGTCATAGTATCATATAACTGCCTATTGGCCTGAGATGTTAGTGCAGTAATTCAGACAGAATAAGAACATGAAACGTGGGCCTGTTTGTTTTTTGGGTGGGCAGTTTGTGGGCTTGGAAGGTGTCAGTCATGAATAGGCATTAGGGAGATATCAGCCAGGCTCTGCTTGATGAGGATCTGAGTAAACTATGCGAGTGGGAAACGGGACTGACTGAAATCCCAAAGAGGAATAGCAGAGAAAATATGCCATTTGTCTCGGAGCAAGCTGATACTCCTGGCACCCCAAAGAATGTTTGTGAGCTGGCCCAGGACTGATTGACGAGATAAGGCTGCAGTGATGTTACCCAGTGAGGTTGGAGGTTGACGTGATTCTGCTCTTGGGGGACTTTAGGCTGAGTGCCACTAAGAAACATCCAGAATCACGTAAATTCATTAGTACCTTAAACTTTCAGATGTAGAGACAGTGAACAGGGTGCTAGAGTGGCACTGTTTTCTTAACAGCAGCTGTTGCATAAGGTGATGGTTTAAATCTGCAGTGTGACTCAGAAGTGTGAGTCACCCCCCACCGCTGCCCGTATACGAGGCGGATGTGTGCTGGGTGCCGGGACCGGCATCGTTCACGAATACGGACGCGGCCCAGAAAAATTCTGGGATGGTGAAGCACAAAGTCGATTGATGAGCCATCGCAAGATGTTGTTTGGCATCTTAGAACGTCACGGGTTGAGCTGCTTCGCGTTTCCTTTGTCGCGCCACGTCCCCTGTGACCCGGCCGAAGACGTAAAGCTTACAGCACGGCAGAAAATAGGGGGAGAGTGAGAGAGTGTGCTGATGGGGCGACGGCAGGATCACAGTGAGGGGGGAGAATGAGGGAGAGGAAGGAGAGGATGCTGTCAAGGGATGTTTATTACCAAGGAAATTCCCGGGCAGGTAAATAGATGACGGCTGCTTACGTGATAAAGGCCGTGGACGCACAGCAGCCTGCATGCATGTTTCCATGCTTAAAAGTGCTTGGAGGTTAGAGAAGACACTTAAAAAAACCCTTTTGGCATGGGGGGGGTAATGAGGTGTGTCCCTTTTCCTGTGTATAATATGTGGTGTACAAAGAGCCCCGAGGCACCAGTCCCCATTAGTTTCCATGCCCCCGCCCCCCCCACTGTGGGCTAATTCCTCACACACCTTCTTCCTCCAACATCGTGTCAACATCCCATCAGTACTTGCAGTTTGTCTTGGGGGGGGGGGGGACTTAGGACAGCCCACTGTCATGCCCATGCGGGTAGTAGGGGCATGGATACCCTCGCAGATTCAGGGGGCCTAGCACTTTACAAGGGTCCTTAAATACATATAATTATGCACAAAATTCGGCAGGGGGGCCCAAGGTGATGTTCTGTCACACTGCCCCCTACAGGCAGGTGATTGGTTTTGTGTGTATGAAGCAGGTGTGTCGCGCTGTGGACACACAGCGTCTCTCACGGCCCACAGGCCCCCATCAGCCAGTGCCGAAACCAGGACCTGGCGAGCCCCTTCCAGGGCACCCGGCTCCCTCCCATTCCCAGAACCAAGCTCACACATTCATCTCACACAGACGGTTTTCTTAGCTATTTTATTTATTACAGTGCAGTTATGTGGGGGGCTTGATGGAAAATAAATACACAGATGGTTGCTCTGTTGATGAGCCAGTTTGTTTTTGTGCTGGAAGACGCCTTTGCATATACAGCCTGAGCAAAAAAGCCTTAAGTGCAGCAATTGATATGTAGAGCAAGTCAAACAGAACAGCAAATAGCACTGGGGGTAAACAAACCACAACCAAACATGGGAAGGAAAAAAATGTAATAATTACTGAGGGCCACACACAGACGGCAAAAACAATAGACGAGTTAAAAACAAAACACAAAGACTGCATTTTTCTACCATGGTGAGTTTCCATTTACAGTGTAATCTTTCAGTTAAGTGTGGTCCAGGTATGAGAAACTGTTATGCAAAGACCTCTGAATTTAAGAGCGATCCATTAGAAAATGGCGTGGACTTCCTGTGTCAGAGGCATTCTGCGTAGGCTGGGAAGGACTGTTAATAAAATATAAGCCTGACTGTGGTATGTCTCCTTTTCCCTCAGTTCAGCTCTTTGGTTGAGTTTTTGAGGTGGTGAGTAACTTCAGCCACTCGCGGAGGCAGAGAAAATCATTTTCCTGAGCAGAAAAGTTATGATTTATTTCAGCTGAGACACTGCGGTAAACTGACCGTCTATAATTTAGAAATTTGGCAAGATAAAGGCCCTGTATTTAACAGTTCATCTGATTGAAGTATTCTCCTTTGTTTTTGAAGTGTAGTGAAAGATTCCAGAGCCTAACGGACATCTTAAAAGACAGTCCATTGTTTTTTATTTGTAAAAATGTGCAGTAATTTCATAGAACATGGATAAGTTCCCCTATAATTGGGTTTAAAAGCTTGTAAAAGTTGTGGCCTTATTCGTCTTATCCCAAAAAAAAAACTAGACCATAATATTTGCTGTGATTTCTTCTTGTTGCTAATACTCTGTGTTTCGTATGTTAGACTGTCATTTATTTGCCAGTGAGTTTGAAAATAAATGGCTACGGCCAGTGGGCCGGAGGAGGCTTTCGGGCCTGTGTCTTGAATGGCCGGGTTTGGGTTCTGATTTTTCTTGGATGGCAGAGGGGCAAACTGCTCTGCAGGTATGAGCAGGTCTGCATGTGGGGAGGTTAACGCAACCCTGGGGGTTCTTCAGGACTGACAAACCAACAGCCCTAAAGAGACATTGAGGCCAGACCATCATCTTTCTTGTGAAGGTGCTTCTTGTCGCTATGTGCCTAGATGTGGTGTCTTTCTCGGGCGGGTGTCCTGTTTAGGGTTTTGTTTCAGCTGGTGGGGGGGGGGGGGGGGGTGAGGGTATGATGGATGGTGGAAAACACACATAGTGGAGGCCAAGAAGCACTCCTTTTAACCTCGTAAATGCCTCC
>JAODLD010000045.1:10889051-10901717 GCA_026781065.1 Mormyrops boulengeri | reverse complement strand
TGGTGTGCCACAGACACCTCCCTAACCCCCTCCCCCCCCCCCCCCCCTCGCACCGCACAATGACTTGCAGATGTCTGGGCTTCTCAGACTTCAGCGTCCTTCACAGCATTAGTCATTTTCATACAGTCCGTCAGCTTGATATATACTGAAGCCGGTTTTGTGCGTGTTATGCCGAAGCATCCGGATGTTGGAAGCAGCATCATGATGGTGTCACCGACTGGCCCCATGTGCCGTGACTGGCACAGGTCATGTGACTGGGCAGCGGGTACCAGGAAATGGGGCTGGTCAAAACACAAGGTATCGATTGTCATGACAAAGCTGAGCAGTGACCACAAGGACTGTGGTGTACGGTTTCTTAAATAATGGTGGGTTCTGCCATGTATCCCGGTGGCAGGCCATAATTCATGCTTTCTATCTCGAGTCTGTGTTTGTCACATCATCAGAAGGGTGTGTCACATATCACACAGCCTGTATACTTGCACTGAAACACTATGGTTTAAAAATATTCCAAATTTGCTGGATTTTATTGCCTTGTGATGGGTTGCCGCCCCATCCTGGGTTGTTCCCTGCCTTGTACCCATAGGCCCCGGACAGTTACAGGAAATGGATGGATGGATTTTTAAATGTTCTTCCTCAGGTTTATCATTTCCGTATATTCGGCATCATGCACTCCCCTGCTGAGCCGCTTTCTGTGCTGAGGTTCTGTCGAGCTGCCTGTTGGTATCGTGGCTCTCTGTGCCTGCAGGCTGAGGGTAAAGGGGAGGTGGGGGGCGGGGGAGGGGAGCAGTAGATTTCCCTGTAGCATATAGTGGCAATGAACAGACTGTTGATGTGACAGGGTGTTCTGCCTGAGGCCCAGACCCCGCGACATCGGCAAACACTGGACCGGAGGACTTCGATCCTCAAACAGAAGGGAAAGTGTGGCCTGCCTGCACGGTTTCCTATTTCCCCTGGTGTTTTATTTGGGAAGGAAGAGTTCCCAGTATCGGCCATGAGTGCATCCACACATCCTGAGACTGCATCAGATAGCTGGGAAGTGACCTGGCTTTGTGTCCTGCTGTATATTCTAAGGTGTATTTGTTGCTCTGTGAATCTCTGGTGAATTCCCACACATGAAAAGCAGCTCTTTTCATATCAGTCCTCATAAAACCAAATCTATGTCTTATAACCAGCCATTACATTACTTTAAATGTGCAAGTACACTGCAAATTAGCATCAAAAATACTGTCTTCAGCAGCATTTGGAACGTAGCTCAGTAAGGGGATTCCTGTGATTTACTGTGTTCAATTTCACCAGCCCAAAGTGAAAGTATGAGGAAAGAACTGATTTGTGGCGAGGGGGACAGTCCAGGTACTTTCCAAAATGCCCTATATCTGCATTTGCCATGTGTTCTTGTTGTTCAGAAAACTTTATATGGTCAGATGACCCACAGCACACCAAAAGCAGACTGTGAACCTTGTCCCTGAGGAGGTAGTTCAAACACTCGTTTCACAACTTTTTTGTTTAACTCTTTAACCCCACGGAATCACATACTCAAGCTATTTTGTTTGTGAGGATAGTGGATCAAAGTGAATGACAAACCCTGAACTTCCCACAGTGGTTCTACAAAGCACATGTCTTCCCACGTATTGGAGCCCTTCGTGTTTCCCGTTTCACCACAGAGCTGCTCAGACGAGCCTTTTATGACATAACGCAGACCCTTGACACATAATATCTTGGATTATGTTACCTAATAAAACCATAATCCTCAAAAGGCAATATTATATCATGTCATAGTGTTAGGTGCTAGACAAGAACGACTTCTGGTGTCTGAACTTCTGAATTTTTAAAAGTGCATGCTTAAAATGAATACTGCCAGTCTTTAATGAACGTGTAATGTGTAAGAGATAAGACTTCCCCGACATTTACATGATTAACGTGCATTTTAATAAAAAATACTGATCATTTTAGAATTAAGACTTGTGCAAACACATCATTACCGAATGCCTTCTGTGTTTCTGCTATCTAGTACTTGAGAATAAAGGGCGTGTACATTATATTAATCACCTAGCAAGCAGTTACTGCCTTAAGTAAAATGCTTAAACAATTAAATTCATAATAATAATAATCCGAAGAATAATTAAGGGATTTGTTGTTCATTATATATTGGGAACAACGCAATTGCTCAGGTAAACAATGAATGACCCACTAATATCGATTTTGACCCTTAAACTTTTTATTTAAACACCAGTCTGATTATTTAGTTATATAAGAGTATGCTATTTACAACCACCCTCCCCCAAAGTAAGCCAGGCAGAAATCCAAAGTAATCAATTAAAGAACAAACTATCTCCATCCCATGATTGTACGTACACAACAGTGAAGAGGTCAGTTTGCAGAACCATAACTCTTCTGGTCAAGTCAAATTCATCGCTGCCGTCACTGTTCCACTCATTTAAAAGTTAACTAGATGTGATAAGGGTTTGTGTTTATGTGACAGCATAAGGTCTTTTTGAGAAGGCTTCAGATAAACCGGCAGCGTTACAATGTGTCAGGGAATGATGAGAGCAGCAGGCTGATGTTTGGGAGAGACGTCAATGTTCTGGGACTTTGCTGTTGCTGCTGGAGAAGGGGGGGCTTTTTGTCACATTGCGGCTAGAATAGAAATGAAAGGAATATCATTCAGCATCAGTACCAGCGTCACACCAATACGACTTTTATACTGTATTTTATTTAGGTAAGACAGACAAAGACAAAAAAGCAAACATATTTCATCCTGTTAAGTTTTACAGACTTCCAGAAATGAATGTACAGGAAATTTCTGTGCATTGAATGGAACATATTTTCTGTGGCATTCTATTTGTTTGTTTGTTTGTTGTTTAGTCTGGACACCGCTTGCAAACAAACCAATAACTAAATTACTTTATGCCCAAGCTCACGGCATCCAGCAGTCCAATAACTGTCAATACCTGGTGGTGTTGTAGAGCAGTCCCTCCATCATGCTTAAAGGTGTATATGATTAGCTCTGTCAGGAGGAGCCAGAGGTTTGCGAGGATCTCACTTTCTGCTACCGTGATTAGTTTCATTGAGCTAGATCTAATTTTACAGTTACCAATTGCCAAGTGACAGATACAGTGTCACAGATTTCCTCGTGTACCACAACATGAAGAGGCCCGCTCCCAAACCTGCACATATTCCCAAAGCAGGGCCTCCTCAGTGTTGAGTACTTTTGCTGGCAGGTTTTCACTCATCTTGGAATTGATGTTGAACACAGTGTATGACACATACGTCTGTCCACTTTAAGGCAGCAAACCTAGGGACTTCCCTGCAGTGCTGTGTAGACCTTTTATTTTCACTTTTAATGCTTAATTATTTTTTCCTTCCGAGCGTCCAGAAGGGGGGGGACAACAGGGTGCTGCAGCATTAGGTGACGCAGAACCGCCCGTGTCGCGGGGAGGAGGGTAGAGCCGGCGGTGATGACAGGAGCTGTGGCCGTCTGCAGCAGTCTGCGTCCTGGGCGCCTGCTGGCACCTGCAGTGGCCCGAGAAACTAAAGCGGATTGTTGCCGGAACACGTCACATATTCCCCCGAAGCGCGACAGCAGGGCGGGAATCGTGATAACCTGAGTCACTTCCTCTTTGTAGAACAAATAGGGCATCAGTGGCCATTAGTGCCGTTTACGCTTTCCCTTCCTGTGCGAGCAGTGTCGGGCCGAGATTACAGTAAGTCACGTACTCTGGGGAGCCTCACGACTTCTGCCTCCCACATGACTTATTTTGCAAGCCCACAGTGGAATTTCTTTAGCTATCTGATAAAGAGCAGAACTTCTATCAAATTGTATTTCTCCCGACGATCCTTAAAAACTTGTGCGATAAGCGAATGAGTAATCGATGTTGCCAAGGAGCAGAGGTGGAAGTTGGGCAATAGGTCTTCCCACAGATAACTGCTGACTGTGGCAGCTGGTCCCAAACCAAGAGAAGCCACTCGCCTGCTTTCTCTGGGGTGGGGTCCATGCTTGGCTGGTCCAACCCAATTCAGGTTGAGCTATGGACAGAGCCCTGATTGAGAGGTAAACTAAACACACATATACACCCACTCAAATGGAGAGAGCAGGCTCTGAGAATGTTTTTTGCTTTATTTATAATGTCACAGCAATGATTTACAGACGCTCCGTGTTATAGTGGCAGTGCAGGCTGCTAGGGATACAGATAAAGATTCTCTTTAAGACGCAAATTTGAATCTGGTAAAAATTCAGAAGAAAGATGTGAAATGGCAAGGGGGATATTTTTGTTTGCAAAAGGCAGAGTGCAAGAGGTCCAGATAGAGAAAGAGGAAGAGAGAACGTCACGGACAATCGAACAAAAAGTTTTTCCGAAATTTACAAAACCAGATCTCCAAAACGTGTCAGATGTTGGAAATGGCCCCAGTAGAGTCTAGCCCTTTTATGCCATAACCCAAGGGACATACTGTACACTACATCTCTTCTGATCTTATTCTGGCCGGATTTCCTATTGTAGTTCAGCGTACTGTGGCAATTTTTAAAATCTCATGTACAAAGAGCTTTGGCAGACC
Source organism: Mormyrops boulengeri (assembly GCA_026781065.1). Taxonomy (NCBI): domain Eukaryota; kingdom Metazoa; phylum Chordata; class Actinopteri; order Osteoglossiformes; family Mormyridae; genus Mormyrops; species Mormyrops boulengeri. The sequence continues at coordinate 10,897,166 of JAODLD010000045.1, read as the reverse complement.
GTACTGTTTGTAAACGAATGTCAAGCTTTCCAGCTCAGCTGAGAGGAGCCTGGGTAGAAGAGCAAGGACTGGGCCAGATGTCCTGGGGTGGCACTGAGGAGGGGTGTGTTTTATATTAAAGCCCCCACACACAGTCCCCGCAGTGCAGAGTCAGATGAATGAACGGGGCTCTGTTACGCCGTGGCCAGCTGTGGGCCCGCACAGACACTGGGCCATTACCGGTACCAGTGGTGACCCGCGTGGATGGAGGTGATCGTGGCCACTTTGCATCACCGAGGTCCTAAGCGCAATTTGAGTGCGCGTTTTCTGGGGACCTGCTGGCAGTGTGAGGTGTGTGAGGTCACTCTGAGCGGGGCTGGAAGTGTGGGGGGATGTGGGGGGCGGTGGTTGGGGGCTGCGAGACGAGCTAAATGTCTCCTCATTTAATCATCCGCCCAGCCAGCGGTAATTCGAAGACAAACCAAGGAAAGACAAGCAATGACACAGTTTAAATATTACCTTTGGGGAAATGTTAGAACACGCTCCCAACAAACCTGGAAGGCACTGCATTCTGGGAAAAAGATTCCTGTTACTCATTTACATATAACTTCAAATTATTAATACTGTTACTAATGCCAAATACAGTTGTTTAAAATGTTTTAATAACTCTGTTGCCACTTGTTAATGCAATTCCATTAGTATACAGTTATTTTTCAAATATTATACATTATAACATTAAATAATGTTTTTTTTTTTTATATTAAAATTACAAAACTTCACAGAATGTGGTCTTTCCCACACATAGATATTAATCGTAGATATGTTAGTGTGGAGGCTTAAAAAAACCGTTTGGGCAGAACCTCAAGTTCTGTTTAATGCATCAATATCTATAGTTGATGTAGAGCACATGACACGAATGGAACAGCAAACACATTGATGGAAAACTGAAGTCCAAGAGTTCACTTTGTTGCATGGCTGTCCCCGGGACCACTCTGCCTGTGAACCATCCCATGCGAGGAGGCTTCAGGCCAAATCCTGGGTGAATGTTTTACTTTTAAATCAAAAGAAGATGCTTACATGTGCGGCATATCCAGCAGAATATTTATTTCTCATCTTGCAATTAGTAACTGCGTTGAACAAGTCTTTATGTTAGCCTTAAAGAAGCTCTTAATCTACTACAAAAATCCATTTTTCCCCCCTTACTATCCTTACTGTTCATATTTTCTCCATGCTCAAAACCAGGCTACGATTCGACAATGGTGTCACTGTGAGCGGTCCCCTGTCTCGATGGCCGGTTGGCTAAAGTGAAAAAAGAAAGAAGGAACGTGATTTACGGCATGTCACGGCAGGAAACTAGGAGCAGAGGCATCACACTTGTTCACCATTGCACAACGCTACTGGTTCAGTTACACAACCGAGCAGAGACGGACAAGTCCTACCATGAGTCGGCGGGACACTGACGCGGGAGCCTGTTCTGAGCCCGCAGGCCACTGTTTGTTCTTTTCCAGTCCTGGAAGAAACACTGTTGCAGAAAATACAGCCCCTCGTGGATCTGTGCTGAACGTGAATCAAGGCTGAAACCAGTGGGGGGGAAGGAGCAAATGCAGACAGATCACCTCAGCATTTGAATGAAGGCACCTCCACAGCTTGAGTGTGGTGCCTGTGAGCTGAAGCCATTCATACAGTGACAAATACAGATACAGCTTCTCAGTACAGTGTTTTTGTTTCCATGGCAGCAGGATGAGCTAGCCGGGGAACTCCATGTTTATAAATAACTAGCCACGCTTTGGAAATGACAAAAAAAAATTGTATCTAAATCTATCACATATAGATGGGTAGGAAATCAGAAGAAGCCACAATAGAGCTGTAGAGGTTTGTGTGTGGGAGGAGCCACTGGTGCAGTGGGGGAGGGGGGAGTCCCTCATGGGTCAAAGCTTGGCCCCATAGGTTCCTGTCTGGCATTGATTCACACTTCGCAGGGCCACATCATGCCATCGGGCTGTTATGTAACCTGCCGAGATTCTGCCACCGAATAACTATGACGTCCTGTTGTGGTTTTTCACATGCTGGATACCAGCAGTTAAGGAGCTGAAGGAGGACTTTACCGTAATATCCTTGAGCAAGGAAATTAACCAGAATTACTTAAATAAAATAACTGGGTAAATTGTTTATGGTTTAAAGAGTCATTTAAGCAAGTAAAAGTGTTTTTTATCCTGTATCTCCTCCTTGGCCTGTCTTTCAGCTTCAGCTTCCTTCGCTAACTCATTTTCTTGGTATACTCCTCCCTTGTAGGTTATTCATTTATGCTGGCGTTTCACTATGGTCAGCTTTAACATTTAAATATAACTTTTTTACATTTTCATGCAATAAACACATACAATCAGACAGTTAGCCTTGAGAAACCTGAACATCGGGCCAGTGAGATGTTTGTTGATAAGCTTGTGTGCTCACAGCATATACTACTTACGTTTTATCGTTGTTTGTGCCCTCAGCTGTCAGATATATTATGTAGAGGTTGGACCACATCTGACTGTTTACTGTTTTTATCTCCGCAATTTATATGTCCGCAATCGTCCATTTCCTCACTCGCTTCTTCTCAATACTCTGGTTACGCAGCACAAAAGCACACACATGCTCACAGACATCTGTGCTTCATAATGCCCCATAACGACCAAGAGATACATCCTGGGGATTTTGAGGAACTTGGCCTGATGTGTGTCATGTGCTACATGCGCCGGGCCAGCGTGATCCGTTTTATGGCAGCTGCTCACTGTAATTCGCGGTGCGGAGATTAACGGCCCGTATCAGTCGGGGGTAGGGGGACTACGCGCGGCCGCGGCGAAAGCTCTCATCCGCAGCCCTGGGTTAGGTTTCACTGCGCAGATGCCCAGCGCCAAGTGATTTTTCAGCCCTCAGTGAGGCAATAGTAAGCATTCGGCTGAGAAGCTCAGGATGGTGGCTTTGCTACCAATTTAGGAAGGACAGGCGGCCACAGCGAGTCCCCGGCAGCATCGTCTGCTGAAAACATGCTCCTCTCCCCTGGGCAGATTTATGAGCACTGGGTTGCGTATTCACCATCTGCCTGTCATCCAGCTTTCCTAAACATGTCATCCAGAGCAATTTGTAACATTCTGGCTCCACAAACCGTCAAACAAAACATGCCTCTATATTGAAAAAGCTCTGCTAAAATTAAAGAGAACAGTTGTAGCTATTTTTCCCCCATTTGGGAATATTGATAAAGCTGTGAATCTGAGAATATTTTTTGCAAACCTTTCATAACTTGTGAAGTAGGAGGGCTAGAGACAGAGTTTGGCTAGACTGTCACTTTGCGAGGGGAAAACACATTTGTGAAAATTTACAAGGAATAACCAGATAATATGCAGATTACGGTAATACCACTCCCTGTGGGTGTTGTGCTGTTATTCCTGTCTCTCATTGTGTCTTCGTCTCTGCGGGGACTCCCAGACAGGTGAATCTCAGGAAGCCACACTATCCCATTTCCTGGTCCCCACTCGCCCATCCAGCTGGACCTCGCAGACAGGCCTGTTCCTCTGATTCATGGGGCATCATGCGCCCTGCCCACCATTTTGCATCAAGCCCACACTATGCCACAGCCCGCGTCTTACAGTCTTCAGGGTCACAGAGCTTACATAGGTGGTAACGATGGAAAAACACACTAAGCACAGGCATACATGAGAACACACTGAAACTGGGTCTTTGCTAAGCTTCAGGAGGAAACATTAACCCACGTTGATGATCATGTATCTGATCTTGACACTGACATGTTTTCTGCCTTATTTCAGTCTGACACATATTCTCCATATACTCATTACCACTGGGTGTTGATTTTTTTAAAATATCAACATTATGCACAGACTATTTATAAGTGCCTATTTTTGACCTCTGAAGCACAAGGGCTGGTGGTATGCTGGTCAACTTCACACCACAAAGCATGAGGGTTCAAATCCCACCTCGGTGTGTGTTCGCATGTTCTTCTCGAGTCACTCAGGGTTTCTCCCGCACTCTAAAAACATGTGGTAAGGCATCTCTGAAGAGCCTGTTTTGTGCAATGATGTGTGTGTCTTCCGACGGCCTCGTGCTCATCTTGGGGAGCCCCCTACCCCGGGCTACCTGGAATTGGCCCCTGGTGACCCTGTACTGGATAAGCGGCTATAGAGGATAGATGGTTATACAGGTCAATTTTAATGTACTGAAGACCATTATAAGGTTTTCTCTACCCACATTATGCTCTGGCTGGGATCCATCCAGGAGAAGAGACAACATGAAAGACATGAAGGAGCTATTAGCAGCAACATCAGCAGGCTGTCGTGCTGCAGGACTGACGTATATCTGTCCCTGCATGCGTGTTTGTGCACATGCGTGTTTGTGCACATGCGTGTTTGTGCACATGCGTGTTTGTGTGGCTGTCTGTGTTTGTGTGTGACTGCTTTTGTGGCTATTTGTGTCTGTGTTTCTGTGTTGTGTGTGTCTGTGTTTGTGGCTATGTGTGTTGCTGTTTGTGTCTGTGTTTGTGTGACTGTGTTTGTGTGTGTGTGTCTGTGTGTGTTAACACTCTATAGCAACAGCGTCAGACTAAACCTCAACAGCAGGAGGGTCGATGGTGACCACAGTGCCCTGCAGTGGGAGACGCCACCTTGCCGCACCTCGTCAACCGTAAGTGAGCTATAAGTGAGTCTGACCAAGGCCACAACAGAGCACAGTGGGGGAACAGCGTGTTCGGTGTGAGCCGACGGATGAGTGTGTGTGAGCCTGCGCCCATGACCCTGTGGACATGAGCCTGCGCACATGGGCCTGCGCAAGCACCTGGGAGACACTCAGTCTACGGCACCTGCGACACCAGGGCAGCTCTGAAGCGTTTCCACACAGCAACTCATGGGGAGAGAGAGTTTGCTCTCTGCTCCTCCTCCTCTTCCTCCTCTGATTGGCTGTCTCTATGATTGATGAGCAGCAGATTCATAAATTAATGGCTCAGTCCCGGGAAATTTTGGCTTGAAGCAGCCAGTAATCTCACCTCCTCCTATATTCTACGTAGGCTGACAGAAATAAATTTGAACTGTAGATAAAAAGGTACAAAGGAATGTGAGAAGAACAAAAAAGAAGCTTTTAAGAGAAAGCTGTGGCTTTGACGTGCTTTTCAAAATGCTCCTCTTGCTGGGACCTTTGTTGGTTCACTCAAGGCGTGTCTAACCGATTGAGGCTCTGCTCAGCTCAGGTGGAAGCACACAGTAAGAATAATAATCCCTGAAAGAGCTGCAGCGTCTCTGGATGCCCTGAAGAGGCCAAGGAGCTGAGCGCTCGTCACTCGTCACGCCCCCGCGGCTGTTTATCGCTGAGATGAGTCACTTTGAGACATGTTGGGAACTGAGATACAACAGATTCTAAAGTTGCGTCAAATCTTATAACTGAATGAAACTAGGGAAAAACTTTATGTGTTTTATGATACATGATACGTGACTTTGTGGTAGCGTAAAATAAGAATAGAATAGAATATCTTTATTGTCATTGTCCTTCCATCCATCCATTTTCTATACCCTCTTGTCCTATGCAGAGTCGTGTGTGCTTCTCACCAATGCTACGTTATAAAAGATAAATAAAAAAAATTAAAAATAATGGTGTATAGAATATAGATGTGCACTGTCCTACTATGGAGTTATTCCTAGTAACTGAAATGAAGTTTGTGGGTTTTTCAGGTAACACATACAAGCAGAGAGTTAACCTTGAGAAAGCTGAACATCAGGCCAGTGTGATGTGCGTTGATAAGCTTGTGTGCTCACAGCATATACTGTGCAATGGTGAACAAGTGTGATGCCTCTGCTTAAGTGAGTAACAACTGTGGTCACCTGATCCTTATAGCACAGCTTAAGCCTTAAAATGCTAGGTTGAGTATTTCATATTTGCTGTTTCCTAATCAGGTAGTGTCCTTCAGAAACTAGTGAAAGTTAGTGAAAATGAAAAGATTTCTAAGACATAATAAAATGACAAATGGTATATACACGGAAACATCATGTATTTATGTAAAGGTAAACAGACTATAATATCCACACACTGTCAACATGACAGATTTGTGTGTCATATTTTGGTCCTCGAGATGATCATGTGCACGCTGCTTCAGAAAGCAGTGGTGAAAAGGCGGGGTGAGAGTTTCGTTCTGAGTATACCAAACCATGTTTTGGCAGAGGTGTGACAGCTAGCTGGCTTTAGCCGCGCAATAGTAAGGTGAGATGTATCAGAACATTTCTGCAGATTAAATCTCTGCATTATTCTGAAATCTTCGACATCATGCATCCTCTCAGTTGTTCACAAAGCAGCTTTTGAAAACCATCACAAACTTTTGCCCATTAGAATATATGCAGATGAACAATGGCACAATAAAAAATAAGAGAATTTATTCTGGGAGGTGTTCCACGAAGCAGGATTTCTTGCTTAGCTGGATAACTAGGCTCCTTTATTTGTCACATACATAGTTATACAAGTACAATATGTAGTGAAATGTATACCTGATCGGTCTGAAGACTATGCATAAATATAGAAAATATAGGAGGTATAGAAGGTATACAGTGTGCATATGTTTAACTAATAGTATTCCTTTCTATACTGTGTATATATTTTAATATTAAAGTGCAGTGTGCAATTGTTTTGTGTACTGAACCATAGTCTGAGGCTAGTGAGTGCCAGCAGATATTATGAGTTTCAGTTCGTATTATGAGAGATGTGTTAAAGGCTGTGTTGGGATGTATTGGTTAAGAAGTCTTATGGCCTGACTTCTTAACCAGGACATGCCACCACAGCTTTTTAAGGCTAAATGTAAGTGAATGAAGATGAAGTCCATTTAGCTCAGAATACCTTAAATCCACCAAGTTATCTAGCTCAGCAAAAAAATCCTACTTCGTTGAACACCCTCCTGTTCCAAAAAAGTTACTGGTATCTTGCTGGATGGCTTCATGAACACTGCTTCAGTTCCCAAACCTCTACTCAGGGGCACCCCAGCAACTCCATGTATTCATTACATTTCATCTCCAGCTTACTTAATTATCTAAATTAGTTAAGTAACTTGATGAGGTATTGATTAGCCAGACATAATGTGCTAGTAGTTAAGTCGACAAATTCATGGGTGTACTGGATGGTTACTGGAAATACTGGGGTGACTTTGGGAGAGGCTTTGAAATGGCTAAGCTAACACACTTTCATAGACATAAAATCATTATTTCACACCAACATGAAGATCCTTTAAGCAAAATTTTCTTTGACTGCCTAAGACTTTTGCTAAGATGTTAACTTTATATATTGTATGTATAGTAGTGACAAAATGGCATTACTATTATCCTGGTGAGGAATTAAGGTTTGATGGTCCCTGCTGAGCATCCTGCTGGAGATAACTTTAGGAGTTAAAATATGGGGGACAAAATCGTTTTCATAATGTTTTTAATGTGAGGAATCTTTATTACCATCCGCAGAGCAGCTGGGAATCATTTCTTCTGGTTTTTTTTGTGCAACTTTTCCGTCCCCTTAGGCTTTGAACGTCTCTGCAAAATCTGTTCATACTTTTAATGTGACACAACATGTCTCCTTCCCACTTTATTCGAACCCAGTGTGAGCTTGATTTGTATTATTTTATTTTTTGATAACTTCAAAAAATGTTTTTCCCGTCTCTTCCGTTATGTACGAGAAGGAGCTGTACTCTGTCAAGCACTTTGCTCTCTTGTTATGTCTATTTATGTATATGAATGGTACTGTTTGTGTCATAAGCCATAGGGTTATGTGATGAGCTTCTCTGACGTGTAATATAGTATCCTCTGTTTTTTTCCAGACAAATTGTGACATTGTCTGTAACAATACAATAATACAATAATATATACAATAATGCTTTTGATTAGACACATTATGCTTGTGGGCTGTTGTAACTTCCTCAAATTTCCCCTCAGATACCCGAGAGCTTTTTCTGTACTTTCCTCTGCTGTCAGCTGTCGGGTTGGTTGGTACGGAGGAGGACGCACAGCCGTGGGTGTGCGGTGCGGGACGGCCAGTGCTGTGTGTCGCTTCAAGGGGGGGGGGGGGGGGGGGGGGGGGGGGGGGGGGGGGGGGGGGGGGGGGGGGGGGGGGGGGGGGGGGGGGGGG
>JAODLD010000045.1:10834940-10875759 GCA_026781065.1 Mormyrops boulengeri | reverse complement strand
TTCACTCTCCTCCTGTTTTTCCTCCTTACACCCCCCCCCCCCCCCCCACACACCCCAGGCCCAGGTTGGACGAGGTTACAGAGGGGAATCGCTGTACTGGTAATTTTCACCTGTAAAGTGTAATATGAGACTTATCTTACCAGTGCTTCTCTTCAAAGCAAGAAAAGATCCTCCCTTCGCAGCCCTCTGAGTGACTGAGGATATGTAATTCAGCTTTCAATCAACACAGAAACATGCTTCTTTAACAAATCACATAGCCAGTCATGCTCATGTATGCACTGCATATGTTTGAGCATTTATTGTCCAACGTAATATCAAGACCTTTGTGCTGGTAAGACAAATTGGTACAGGGTTGATCGGACTGCTTGTTACGCTGATCGCACTGTTTGGAGCTACTGTTTAGCCTCATGTAGAATATTAGCCAGGCGCGGCCATAAAAGGTGCCTGTAATGGCTGCCTAAAGTGATATTGATTTTGATATATATTTTTAAAAAACTGCCGGAGAGTAAGAGGAGTTGACTTATTTACATTCTTATGCCAAAATACCAGGAAAGTGAAAGTGGAAACCGCCTTTCAATTTAAGCAGAGAGAGGAACTAATGAAGCGTGTGGAAACTTAGTGACCGTGCTGCTGTCTGATTGGTTAAAGTGCAGAAGGCTAACCCACTGCTCCCCTAGGTGCCTTTGTCTGTCCCTTTCGCTGTGACACATTCCCCCTGGACTGACCCCTGAGTGTAGCTTGCTGCCTAATTCTGAGAATTGCCAAAACTTGCTGGTAATCACTGTTATTACTGCGAAGCACGCCTTGTGCAGGTGTCCCCAGGGCCTGAATGTCACCTCAGCCATTCCCATTTAGCTATATCTGCAGTGCAGATCACTCTGGTGATTCTGGAATTCGTTGACAGGAGTTTGTTTTACACAAAGCGCGGATTAGCTCTGTGATGTCACAGGCTTGTAGGTCCACGGCTATCCAGTGCTGTTCGAACCTCTGCCCCGCGGCTGAGAAAGCCTGGTTTATTTCTCAGCTGGGCGCACCCCGACCTGGCATCTTCCCTCAGATTGATGCCCACGTCTGTGAGATAAATTTGTCAGAGCATGTGTGAGGTCACCATTTCCGGTCCCTGGTCATTCATCGCAAGGTCATTCATCGCAAAACATGAATCTCCTCATTCATTAGCAGGGTGGTCTGAATCCCCGGCACTTACACCACTGGTGATTTACTGAGGTCCAGATGAGTGGTAATGGAATACTTGTTTACACAATGGCATACACAATGAAATGCACCACAGAATACTCGTATACAGAGTGGTATCCATAAATGAATACAGAATGGAGTACTCGCCTAATCAGCATAGCCCCATGGTGTTTTTCAATTCAAGGGCCAAGTGCTAATGGAATTCAACATTCAGTATTTGTTTCACATATTTGTTTATACCATGGAATGCATGTATACAGGGCTACATGCAGTGGAGGGGAAGATTCATCCTGAAGCCGTTCATTCTGAAGTGGAGCCAGTATACAGGGCTTAAAAATGAATATGTCCCAGACCTATTGTAGATTTTTTTTATGCAGGACCTTTGGATGTTTTCTGGCAATTAAAATCCAACTGAAAGAGACAATGCTAAAAATATAAAGCGCTGGCACATGAATAATTCCGGTGCTTGATTAAAGATTAAAGTGTATCCTTACATAAGGGTTTGCTTTAAATATAACATGAGGGAAGTCACGTAAGACCATGTAAAAGCTCAGTATAAAGTAGACCCAGTAGGCATAATGATGAATATTCAATGCAGAGAACAGCATCTAAATTTATCTAAAAAAAAATGCTTCCTCTGGCCGACTTTGCTTGCTTCTGTCCTGAAGGTTTCATATAAGGGACTTCTGCAGAAAAGGACAGGATGTGAGTGCTTCTGCGTTCACTTTAAAGGCAGGTGCCTGTCTGCACGGGATGCAAGAAACTCCCAGCGATTCCTGTAATGAGTCTGGAGGTGCCGTGAAAATGTCAGGGAGACTCAGTCGCTTTTCAGCTCTAATGAACGACTGGAATCCCAGAACGAGCCAGGTTGCATCACTTCCTGCCAACAGCGTCTCTTAAGTCCATAAAAGGTCTTAGCAGTAAAAGAAGATATGGAACACCAAGGGTAGTAAATATGTATGAAGAACATAGATGCAGATTTGAAGGTGCTCATAGCTTGGCCTGTCCTTGATTATTTCAATTGAAAGACCACTCTGTGTTTAATAGTACAGGTACAGGTGACATATGCTTTATGAATAATTCACTTTTTGTCATAAATAACACAACAGCACACAAAGAGGATTTTTGGCAGGAACAATGATATTTCACTTGACAATAAGATATTTTGCTGCATTTCAGTTTCATGTTTCATTGAGTTCCTCTTAGACAGACGTGTTTATTTTTGTTGTGCATGAGCGAGCCTGGGGGGTGGCGGGAGGCTTTGCCTTTGGTGCCGTCTGCGGTCATTACAAAGGGACCCCTCCTTCGAATGGTAATTTGACATTTTCTGACTCCCAGCTACAACTGTGAGCCAGCTATTCATGACTTGCACTTAAAGAATGACCTGGTTTTCTGTGAGATATGGTGACACTGAGGGCAGAGGTTAACTGTTTGGATGGGCTGCAGCTGGGACATCGGGCTCCCATGCTGTGGAACATTACAATGGAAAGCTGATTTAATGCAGCGATTTCAGTCATTCACTGAGTTTCACTTTAATCGATGCCGTCAGTGGGTTAATCTTAAAGGACACGCTGGGCAGATAGCTAACATGAGTCACATTTGTTTGGAACTAGGATGCAGTTTGTGACTCACTGAATGCAGTTGCAGCTGTCTGCCTGGGAGTGTTTACTGCTAAGCTGTGCTTTCCGCCTGTGGGGAACACAAGCAGCCTGTTTCCTCATTGGGCAAAAGCTCTGTTTTGCAGAAACTGGCTGTAGATGGAGCCTGAAGATAGAGATGGTAAATAAAACAGAAATTCAGGTGACTGGGCAATCGTGATGGGATGGCCCATTCCATGCCATCTGGTAAGCTATTGATATTTTTTTTTAATTTAAAGTTGATTTTTATACCGGCATATTTTTTCAGGAACAGTGCCAGGAGCTGTGATTGGAAAACACATCTCAACTGTGCAATCCAGAGACGGCCATTGTCCCCCCTGAGATGCTGGCTGCCTGTAACGGCAGTGTGAATGCTCTCATTCCTGTGTTCCTTCCCTGTTAAATCCTACATATCTACAGTCTGATCGCTTCTCTATTAACCTAAAACCCCAATCATTCATCTCTGACACACCATTGTCAGCTTTAGCTTATTCTAAAATATAAGCCAATACATACCCAACATCACTGATTTCCTATAAAAGGAGCCCCAAGTTCGAAACCGCTAATGGTTCAAATCTCGGCTCTCGGCCTGTTATAACAACACCATGAAACAAATTAATACTGCGTAATATGCAGAGTGGGTTGGCTGGGTGGTGCAGTGGTTGGCACTATTGCCTCTCACCTCTGGGAGTTTGAGTTTGTATGTTCTCCTTGTGCCATTGTGGAGTTTCTTCTAGATACTCTGGTTTCTCTCCACAGTCCAAAAACATGCTGAGGTTAACTGGAGTTGTCAAATTGTCTGTGAGTGTGTACTGAGATTGGGTGACACCCAGTTCTGCGTTGTTCCCTGCCTTGTGCTCATAGGCTCTGGACCCGCCCCTGACTCTGAATAGGATAAGTGGCGTCAGAAATTGGGTAGATGGACAATATGCAGAGTACTTTTGAAGGCAGTCATTGATTCAACATTTCTTTCAGCTTCTGTTAGGTGATGAAGTCAAAGAAAAAGAAGAGCTGCTTTAGCCCCCGTCCTGTGCCCAGCCGTCTTTTAGACTAGTTACAGCATCCCTGGGCGACACAGATAATAAAACAGCAGGACACTTCTTCTGTCTGACAGCAGGCAGTGTGCAGGACTTGAATCATCGGAGGAAGCTTTCTCATGCTGCTTCTGCCTACAATACCCACAATCCACCACACTAAATGGTACAAGGTAGGGGCAGAATAGGGGCACAGATACCCTGGCAGATTCGGGGGGCCCAGCACTTCACAGACCTTTACAAATGCCCTGTGCATTTTAATCTTTAATACATAAAATAATTACATTTGGGGGGGGGGGGGCCAAGGTGACAAACTGTCAGTTGGCCCAGAATTTCAGAGGTTGACTACAGTCGTATATTCTGGATCCCTGTTTAGCAAATGAAATAACTGCAGAAGAAATATACTGTCAGTCAGTCTGACCACAGCATGTACACAATCTGGATGTTGTTATCTGGCCACTTCGTTCCCTCAAAGAGGAAGCGAGAAATCACAGAGGATCTGCTGACAGCCGCATTCACGTGAACGCCCTGTAGAAGGATCACACCCAGACATTGGCAGTCTGAAGCACCAGAATAATACGGGTGGACATGTGGGTGCGTCTGTATGCCAAGGTCACGAAGCGCGATGCCGTGCCCTAAATATCATAACGGAACTGTCAGATCACTGCTCTGAATCTAGTGTTTTATTTATTTTTCTTGTGTCCTGAATTTTTTTAAATTTTTTTTAAAAAACCTTATCCTGCCTGTATCTAGATGTCGTGCAGAAAAACCGTTATTTTTTGTGTGCTCCCAGCAGAACAGGAAGCCATGAACAATCCCGGTCTTGAGGGCACAGTCATTCGGTGTCTGCGGGACTCTCTAAGCGGTGCATTCATGTGTCCCGAAGCAGTGGAGACAAATGGCTGATTGTGATGTGCGTTAAGATAATCGGGATGTGCTTTCGAGGGACGTGGCCGCGTTAGCTTTCGGCTCACGGCAAACAAAGGGTCCTCAGTGCCGGGCCTCGATTTGGCCTCCCAGTCCATGCGTTTGAAAGCCTGACTTCAGCGAGCGCGCGGATGCACAGGAACGGCTGACCTGACTGGGCTGGGCGCCAGGAAACAGAGCCACAGCTGTGAAGACACAGTCTGCGCATGTCCCTTCATATCTGACACGCCGGGCGCCCTGAGACAACAGCGTTCCTCCCGGAAGAAATGAGAAACGGCGGACAATCTGAGGAAATTTAGGTTTTGCAACCTCTACTTATGGTATGAAACAATTCAGACCCACATTCCATTGGTGGGGAAATGACATGAAATTTCACAGTGAGAACTACCCTCACCACAAATTCAGCATTGAGTCAAGGAGCAACTTGGGGTCTAATGTTAGTTTTCTGTTGTTATAGGAGAAGTTTAATTTTGCTGACTGTTACGTTTTTTGAGGTTGCCAGAGAGTAGCTGCATCCGATTTAGGATGAGACAACAGACACCTCAGTTAAAGGCCTTGAACATGTAGATCTTATACCACTGCACGTGTGTGAGTGTGTGTGTTTGTGAAAGATGAAGAGTGGGAGAGGTAATTACACACACGCACACAGATACACAAAAGAGCAAGCAACAGCCACACGGAGAGAGTAGCGCTCTGAAAGAGCTATGAGCTACGGCCCAGCCTCCATCTCCACACTGGGGGGGGAGGATAACGCCATTGAGGCACAGCGTCGCTGGGGGGGGGAGGAAAAAAACACCGTTAATTAATGAGAACCTGAGACTTTTCACTCGCTCATTCGTCCAGAGAGGCGGAACAGAGGTATACCAGAAGAAGGGGTTGTCGGCCACCCCCTGCGTGAGGTGTGAGTTTTAGCACTGGGGCCCGGCTGTTTGGGATGGACGTCCTCTTCCCGGTGCCAGTATTCCTGTGTTGCCTTTAGCAACTGTGGGAAGTCCCTGGGGTTTCGTCAGCCCCACCCCCACCCCCCACCAGCATGGCCCCCAGGGCCAGCTGGTTTTGTATCAGAGTGCCCTGTACTAGGCTGCCGCAAGTCAGAGGACCCACCGCATGCAAACATGCATAGGGAGCCTCTTGCTGGTGTTTATGTCGGCTTCTGGTGTGCAGCCGTGCGTGTCTCTGTGTTTACATTAGTGCGTGAAATAAAAGCATTTTTAATGGGGTCCAGGGGAAGTTTAGGCAAATTGATGGGACTGGGGGTGGGGGCTTATTTTGACACCCCAGGGGTCAGGGACCTTTGGCCCTTTGTTTCTCTGGTGACATTTTGGGTGAATAGCTTCAGATGGAATACCCTCGCCGTCATTCCCATGATGCAAAACAGAGATGGCGTGAGAGAGATTAGCAAATCACAGAGCAGGATCAGTTCCCAAGAAGGGCTATGGCAGGTATCTGCTACTTTTTCATAAAAAATTCAGACTAAACAAAGCCTTTTAGTGCATTTTAATATGTAATATTATAATATTAAATATTATAATTATATTGTAATATAATATTCCAGCATGAACACCCACAGTTCTCAGTTATACCACGTCCCAAAAGTGTCTTCAAAGTTTTCCTTCCATGTATCAAAAGTAAAATTTTTTTAGTTGTGACTGTATTTGAAACAGATTGTAAGCGCCCCCTGGAGTCAAGACTGTGCATTTTCTGGATTCCATAAGTGTTTAAAGAAAACCTTATCATTAAAGTAGGGGTGTCACTATCGATAATCGAGTAATCTAACGATTAATTTGACGATTCATTGAGTAATCGTTTAAATTATAATATAACATACATAATGTAATATATAATATAATATAATATAATATCATACGATGTCAGATGCTAATAAGCACGCGCAGTTGTCACATCGCAAGGACTGCAATAGTTTGCTGGGTTCAAACCATCAATACCTTGTTGAAACATTTGGTCAGTCTACGGAAAGAAAATTTTGCAAGCTTTGCAATTCTAACAATGGTTCCTTCAAAATGATCTGGTACACGTATACCGCTTTTGCACGAGCTCCGCGTGCGCTCTCCGAGAATTATAATCATTCTCGTACTTGCTGTTTGAGTCAGTTATAGACTATGGCCCGTTCGTGAGAAATTAAACAAAACGAGCCGAAAAACGAACAGGAACTCCTCACGAAAAAACATTCTTCTTCCGCTGTATGGAAATATTTAATATTTCATATAGACGATATTGAGCAAAATCAAGTGGTTGTCGACACTACTTTGTGTCTGTTGGCACAACCGACGGGAATGCCACCAACTTATTTGACAGACTTTGGCAAGTGATTAAAGTCAAAGTGATGGAAAAAGACGGGAAAGGCTCCCCCGAGAGGCTAAATGTCACATATCTCTAACTAACCTCGCATTATTGGGTGAGTCCGTCAAACCAGATGTATTTGCACTGCAGTCGTGCTATGGTGATATTTACGTTCTGTTAGCGATGCTGACAGACGACTGCATTTTCATTAACTTTAATAAGAAGTGCTTCCACACAACTGATGGTTTTCACTCTTTATTTTCACCTTCATTCGCTATATGCCGCCTCACATCCGCCATATAGCCGACTAATCGAGAAGGGATATAGGATCTGTGTTTTTTTTTAATCGAGTTTAGTCGAGTAATCCTGACAGCTCTATATCAAAGGAACTGTGTGGTCCATATAGTGAACTGGATGAACCTGTTGAATAGCCACTTGATATTGGCTCATGATAGGTCCATAGTGTACTGCACATTATACTGACTCATGATAGGCCCACCTTGAGTGTACTGTCTGTGATGTTAGCTTGTGATAGGTCCATCTTGAGTGTATTGTATGTGATGCAGCTTATGATAGGTCCATTTGAACTCCAGGACAATCACGCGGTCTGTAGCCTTCCCGCCATGCTGTTCTGGTCCTCTCATTTTCCACAGGCAGCAGCTGCAGCCCAGATGCTGGTAAGGAAGCAGAACCATGTTTTCTGCTTGTTCTGTGCCATGTTGGCATGCCCCATGTGGTCACGGCTGTGCCAAAGTGGCTCGGTTGGGCCTGCTTCATCACCCTTTGGAACGGCGCCACCTCTGGTGAGGCCTCCACAATTCATTCATCCCTGATCGGTGGTGGGCGCTCTGATCTCAGGCTGACAAGTCTCTACAGAGTGCTAAGCAGCAGAATGTTCTAGAATTAACCCCATTCCTCTTGAGAGGCTTCAGTGGCTTTGTTTATGCGGTCAGAGCGCTCATAAGAACCTAGCTCGACAATTACGTCATACACATCTGTATAGCCCCATGCTTCAGAGACGTTCTTGAATGTATTACTTTCATAATGCATAGTTTTCATAGAGAAGTTCAGCACTTCATTCACACACACACACACACACACACACACACACACACCGACACACACACACACACACACACTGCAGATGGATCTTATATCATCCCAAAACATCCGCATCTTGAGAATTTAATAGGATCTGCAGCACTGATTAGTGTGCACATGTTATTCGTATCTCTCCATGAAGGTAAATGTTTTCCAGGAATAGTATTTGATCGTTATCTAGGAGGGACCAGGTAATAAATTTGCTTTTTCCAGTTTTGGGGGTTTTTCCTATTTTTTGATTCCCTCTGGAAAAAAATGTGAATCCCCTCATAAGCACTTTGTGACAAACCCACGTTATGAGTTATTGAACTTATTTGTCCTCCTTTTTCTGTTTTCTCGGGAAGGTTCATTTTCACATTTTCATCTCCCTTAAAACTGTAAGCAGCCGCACAATAACAGTTTTGTCAGCAAACTGTGACCTCAATGCTGGTAAAAGACACACAAATAGCACCAGACTATATTAATAACTGCTGTTGATACAAACTTTGAAAGAGACACAGTCAAGCTGTATATAAACAGGAAGTGCATCTACAGAAAGGCGATGACGGCCTATTGGCCATCTTTCTGACATGTCTGCCATACTTTGTCGCATGGATAAAGGTTATTATCATTAAGGAAAATTAAAACTAAAACTATAAGAAAACATTTTCGTGAACTGAAATAAAAGACATGAAAATAAAAAAATAAAAAACTATAAATATTGCTTTCGAAACTAAGAAAAATGAAATATAAAACAAACATCACATACTTTCCATTACCCTTAAAGAAATACTCTTTAGTTAAAGTGATGTTTTGAATATCTTTAATGACCATTAATAATACCTGGAACATGTTTTGCCATGTTTTGAGGACTGTAGTACATAACGAGCACTGTGTGTATTCATGTAGTATTCTTTATAAATCAGTCTTAAAATTGGTCTACAACTTTGTCTATCCGTAGAAATGAAATTACTGAAACTTCAATTGAAACTAAAATATATAAACATAAAAAATAGAAATACATCTTTAACATATATATTTAAAATAAGAACTAATAAAAACATACAAAACCACACTGGACACTAAGTAAAAACAGGCTGAATTTCAAATGAGAATTCAACATGATAAAATTAAAAGAAATTAAAAAGTCGAAGCTATGATAACACTGGCACTGACTGGTGTCTCGGTGGAATGTTTATGTCTTGCAAAACGCCACGCGGGCAGATGTGTACATCAGAGCTGCTCCCCCACTTCGCGTCGCAGTGCTGCTCCTCATGCTTGACAGGCTCATGAACTTGCGGGCCTAGCCGCTGAGAATTCCACATTCCCGGCTTTGTGATTTTGATGTAAGCTCCTCACACGTTTGTGGTGGTGCGAATGGTACGCTATTTACGTTTTATTGAGTCCTGGGTAAACCTGTTAATGAGACAGATTAGTAATAGTTTGTCGCTTTTCACAGTCAAAATTCATGAGCTTCCCAACGATGGTCGTTGAGGAGAAGATCCCATATGCTGCAGGGAGGACCGGTACCTCTGGAAACCACATGTGGCATAATAAATGTAAATGATGTAGGTTTAACTCTGCAAAAGGCAAACCCTTAAATTTCCTCCATGAGATCAGGCAGGTTTGCACACCCCCCCATGCTGGAGTGCCAAACTATTTATATCCAGTTTCATCATTCAGTAAATATGAGCTCCTTAAAACTTCCCCCTTAAAGACGTGTTTCTTTTTATGTGAACCTCATTTATTTTAAAGATCCTGCAAATAAGGGTGAAGGCAAAGGGAAAAGAGCCTTATTTGGCATTTTAACAGGCCGGGGCCAGAGGTTGGGGTCTTTGCGCACCTAAACAGCCTCTGATTAGTGGGGTCCTCTAACAGACTGGACGTGTGAGAAGGATACCCTCGTCCTTGTGCCACAAAGCCACGCGTGATGTCCTTCTCTTTGCTTCATAGCTGTTGGTTTAATTTTTTTGTTATATAAAAGTGTTTTTGAGAGGTGGCATCATGTATTGGAAAAAGAAAGAGAAAACTCGTGAATACCTGCTTCCTCTTCTCGCGGGGAAAAGGTAGAACCTCTTTTGTAGGCAGCTGGGTGGGATTTCTTGCTAACTGTGAAGTCAGTGTCTTCACATGTCAGGAAGGTCAGTGATCTTGGTGACTGCTAGGCTCAGACTCTTTGGGTCCGGTGATACTGAGACAATGGTGACCTTTCGTGAGAGAAAAGGGCAGGTTCCACATTTGATTAAGAACAGAGATGATGTAGCTGTGGGAGAAATTGGGACTTGTTTTTATTGTCCTAGTCCTGACCTTTATTTTGCATATGCAGCCCAGGTTAATGACACAGAATTACAATCTTGCAAAACTCCATTTGAGCTTTTGTCAAAGAAATGCAGTCTGACCTTTAGCTGCAGCGCAAATTATGCGTGACTGTCAGGCTCTGTCTGTGATTGCCCTTCCAGTAGAGAATCAGTGGCGGTGATGCTCGGATCTTTCCATTCATTGTCAGAACAAGGTCTTGCTGTGGGAGGAAGCAAATCCCGGCTTAGTTTGTTTACATCTGCATCTGATGTGGGAGCCCAATTAAGGAGAAGGAAAATGATGTTGGAGCAGACGTAACCTTTGGGAACTGACAGGGACGACTTTCATGTTCAGTTACGAGTGTGGATGTAAAGTTTGGACATGTTTTTATTGAAGTCTATTTTATGTATGTAGCCTAGGTTAAAGACACACTGATTTATACCTGTGCGAAGCTATTTTTGAAGTCTTGTCTTGGTGAAGATGTGCATTTTGATCCCCGGGCAAATGATCTGAGTGCAACTAATACATTACTATACCCTTTATAGGGGTCTAAAATTACAACATTCGCACCACTCAAAGTTAGATAAAGATATTGTTCTTTTGAACTGGGTTGAAACTCTACATGCATATTTTTGTACTTTCATGCATATGAAAGTATAAAATATTTCATGCAGTCAAAGAACTAAGCAACAAAGTGAGGAAGTGGCAGCCATGATGAAAGTAACCACATGTGTTATGCCTGTCTGGGTGTGTGGTGCTATGCGTTCTGCCCTCTAGTGATTGTTCAGAAAACAGCCTTCGGTCCTCCTTTGGGAAAGAATTAGGAAGTGTTCTGGACTGTTCGATAGGAGGCAACATCTCATGGACGCAGGGGTGCTGCTAGAGATTTCGAGCCCCTAACTCGGACCAATCTAATTGTGTTCCGAATTTTTTTGGTATCGTCATCTTACTACTTAATAATAATAAAGTAAGGCTGTTAATGCCTCATGAAAGCCCTCGTGATAAAAAAGTATAAAACACAGAACATCTTTACTTCAATCATGAGTTGTGAGTCCTCTTGTACTCTTTCTAGGTGAAGACAGAATTTGTTAGCTGTAGCTGTATATATTTCATTAAGGAAAACTTTTGTTTTAATACACTCTGCGATGACTTTGGTACATATCCAGTATGGTATAATGGGATAAAACTGAAACTGCAAGCTATGAGGCTTGAGTATTTTTGGATCAAGGCATGTGCTAAGCAGATGAAGCAGTTTGTCATTGTCCCGGGCTGACAACATAAGAACAGAAGAATGATGCATTGTGGGTAGAGTGTTGGTGGCAGAATGTGATGTGGAGCATCTGTAGCACACTCATTTCCCTTACATGTTACTTGACTTGACTTGGTACTAGTCCGAAAGTATTCAACAACGTAAATACCTGCTTTATTCCTCTGATACATGCGCAGAAACAAACAAAAGAAAAAAAATAGTAATAATCATTCTTTATTGCACAATTAGTTGTTATACTGGGATTGCATCTTTTGCTCTAGATGACACGACTTGTGGGTTCAACTGGATTTGTTCCCAGGAACATCTGGAAAAGGGATCCGAGACAATGATAGGAAGCTAGTCATCGGGGAAAAGGCGATTATGAAAGGAGACCAAAGGGCCTGAAAAGAAAGTGCTTTGATTCCATTTTCATTTCTTTTCCTTTTGATTTTTTATTATGTGAACAACATTTCAAGTTTCACTTTAACAAGTCTGGCTGTTTTTTTTGTAGTTTTTGTTTTACCCAGTTCTTCTAGGATTGGTTATAAGTACATTTCACCAAGAAACAAGTCAAAAATGAGGGATACAAGACATTGAAAACAGATGATTGCACGCAGGTCTGGTTCCTGGGTTAATTACGCAATTAGAGCGGCAGCGTGCTCAGGGTCATATATAAAAATGCAGGGCCGTTGTCTATTATTTTGGTCAGCAGAGCTATAAGAACAAATCTAACTCATTTTGAGAAAGAGGTGTTTTTTTCTTGAGCTCTGACAGGATTTTCAGTGACTAAGATATGAGTGAGGCATGAGAGAAGGAGTACACAGACTCAAATTCTAGTTCCTTCTCACTAAAGGGTTCTGGAGGCTTTGTTTCAACGTATGATCCATTGTCCTGGCATGACTGTGGCTTACTTGGGCCCCTAGAGTGCGAGACAAATGCCAGTGAATACTAAATCATTCTGAATGATCATGTTGACAGAGCGTGGGATGACAACGCCTCCATCTAGAGGGTGTGAGTGGCAAGTGAATAGTCAGAAAGAAAGTAAAATTATGTAAGCCATATACCACGGGCACCTTGGTAAGCAGGTCTCAACCCAAACCAGTCCTTGTGGAAAGTTCCAGAACAGTCCCAGAGATGGCATTTTCTGAAACAAAACACATATGGTTGAATTGCATTCCTGCAGTAAACTTCCTGACTCTTGTAGAATTGCTGCCAAGATAAATAAAGCGATAAAGCTGTTCGGGTTTTTCAAGGTGCAACAATGTTGAATGAGAAATTTAAACTTGTTAAAAGGAAACATAGACTGCTTCTCTGAACACTTTTAAAATTGCTGTTGCCACACCCGAAGGTTCGGCGTCTTACAGTCCCCCAATCATCATCAATCAATCACCAATCATTCTGCCCCCTAGAGAGACCTCCAAGAACAGCAACAACAATAGGAAAAACTACAAAAGCCATTTACAATGCAACTAATTTAATTTCTGCGATTATACCCCTTAAGATCTGCAATGCAAACCATGCTCTCTCTTGTAATTCTGCATGCCCGTATAGTTTTTGTCAAATGTTTCAGTATATTTTGCTCAATTCTAAGGAGGGTAAAAACTACGATACCCATCCATCATCCTGGCCAGAGCTGTGGGACATTCATGTTTTAGTTTTCCTGAAAACTGATTTTGTGTTTTATTAGCAGTGATAACCATGATCTGGCAGTACATCTGTCTTCTAGCTGACCATCGCTCCACATTGTTCCACTCACACCTCCAGCTCCTGGCTCTGCATGTCAGACACACAGGCGATCAGCTGTGGGAGCTGCTGGATCTGGCGCGGCCTGGAAAATGCCCCTCTGTCCGTGAAACATGCGTTTGTTTTAACGGCAAGGTCGTTGCCGCGCAACGGGGGCCTGTTTTACGGCGAATCTGACACCTTGTTATTAATAAACCGCGGGAAGGAGCTGCTTTATATGACGGCACCACCTGTTTCCAGTTACACCCTGAGTATGGCCCAGGCTGCTTAGCTGCCAGGATAGAGCTCCAGCCGAGGGCCTGTAGTACTGGGAGAGTCTAACACACACACACACAGTTCAGTTCCTGCTGTAGCACCAATGGCTGGTTGATAAACTGGTACACCTTTAAGTTGTGTTTTAAATGATTATTTAAATACAACAAAATTATGCCAGTTGAAAGAGTCTGGGATGGAGGGATGTGTCTTACTTGAAATTCACAGGAGGACAAAACGGGACACAGGAAGAGGCTGATGTACCCAGCGATGTTGTGTTCCCGTGTACACCAGTCAGGGCAAAGGCCCATCCCATTTAGCGTATTGCTTGGTCTTTTTATTTGCTTTTTTTCTTTTGTTTTGTTTTTTATTTGTTTTTTCTGTAATTGCTTTTGTCTGCACAGTGCACTGTGTTGGCACACAAAAAGCGCAGCGAGCTGACGTGGACATTGCCCACAGCAGCTGTAAAATCCAGTCTTTGAACAGTGAAAATAGAATCCTGGACTGTTTGCTGTTGGGTTTAATTAAATGTAATTAAAGTATTTATTTAATTAAAAGACATGAAAATGTTCTTTAGCTGGGGCTTGGTTGAAGGCCTTAAGCTTCACCACCAGGGATGATGCTGAGGGGGAAGGGATGGGCGCTCACATGTGGCCAACTGACAGCGACGGCCATTTTTCCAGCTGCTTTGGTGAGCGAGATGGGCTGCTTATAATACTAACATGACTTTACATCCAAGGCATAAGCAAACTAAGCGGCTGCTTAGGGCCCAGCAGCCACCAGGGGGCCCCTCCATATGATCAGCCTGTCAGAATGGGAAGAAAGATAGAAAATGAGAACTAGGTTAATCAAATTTTGCATAGGTTTGGGTTATCTCTGTTTACATCATTTGTATGTGCTCCCCCTTCATGAAACAGATATAAAACAATGGGGATGCAGAGGTTACCAGGACAGTTTATGGACACTTCACAACAGCCAACCAGTCACACCTGTCATCTCCAGGTGTATCAGAGGGGCATGGATACCCTAGCAGATTCGGGGGGGGGGGCAGCACTTTAATAAGAAAAATTATAATATACATGCTTGTTGAGCTTCTGCTCAGCAAATTCTGGGGACCCTTTGCTTCAGATTGAAAGTGGCAGCGCTAGTTAGGGGTGGGAGGGGGTGTCCAAGATGACAGAATGTCTAGCTGGGGGGTTTTCCTGAAATGAAACTTCCGGAAACAAGACTGGATGATACAGGGTGATTTTGGTTACCCTTTGCTTGCCTTGTCTGTGTATGGCACTGTGGTCATTTTGAGGGTCAATTTGAGGGAAGAATATATCTACTGAAGCATTTGCAGTTATTTATTACTCCTGATTTCTGTTTTCTGACTCATGGAACCTTCTGGAACACCTACATCATTTCCCCGTCTGACTCTATGACTCTTCACTGCCATCCAGCTGTTCCTCTGAAATCAGAAAAACATCTTTGCCGTGCAACTCAATATACATTCATGAGATCTTCAGATAAATATTTTACCGTAGGACTCAGATCTTCTCTCTCAGCAAAAGTGGTGATTCTCCAGCTACTTTGCCTGTACTGAGAGATCAATTTAATCAGTTCAGTGAGACCTCCTGGGAAATTAGGTAAGTGTTTTGCTCTTTAAGGCAGACTGACTCCTCCCACCCACTTCGGTGCTCCAGGAGTGTCCTCTCAGGGGTGGCTCTAAATATTCATCAGAAACATCTTTAAAGATCTACGTTTTTCATACTGGCTGATTCATTCACAAATAGTTAATGTATGATTCACGGTGCTGGGCAGCCTCTGTATCGGGGACTGTGTTTTCTCCGGTTTAATGGGCTTCTTGTGACGTAAGTAAGTGCGGTCCCTTCTCTTGTGGAGACGATCTCCCATGTGTGACCTGCTGGGTCAGACCACATCACATGCAAATCTGTGAGTTCCCCACTCACGAAGATGGGACACATTTGGATCTGAGCAGTTAAGACCACAGGGTAAATGTTAGCATCGTCACCACCCAGCCATACAAAATAAGTGGGCAGAAATTCCCTGAATATGCCAAGCACTCATTCATTGGTGCAGAACTTCATTGTCAGATCCAATTAGCTGTTGATTATGGTTTTCCAGATGTTTCATTTCCAGAGAAACTTGTAAAATAGAACTGAGAATCAGGAGAGAATTTCTGACTGACAGCTTTCCCAAAAATGGCAAAAAAAGTTTAAGCAATTGAAGTTTAAGTAAATTTAATTTAAGTTACTCTTAAAAAATGTTATATGGGAGTGGAATGGGGAAATGGGGTTTATTAGTTAAAAGCCATTTTTCTTCTATGGAAACACTGGTATATACCCTAATGATTCAATAATATTGCTGGTTTATTATTTTACTTTGTATCTAATCATATTCTCTATACATTTAACAATAATTTTCTGATCTATAGTATTATAAAATTTGTTAAATGAACGTTTCCTAGGTCATGATAAAAATCTTAGACTGTTTTTCTTAAAAAGTAAAGTTATATTGTGAAAGTTGATCCTGCGTACGGTCTGCTGCATTGTGTCAGATTTCATTTTGCTGAGATTTAGAGACAGGCCTTTTCTAATCATTCGTAGTAAGGAATGTGATAAGCAGCATGACAGATGATCACCACAGAGATCATGGTGTGGAGATGCTGCCGAACATGATGATGTTGAGAGGAAAAACTGTCACCATCATAGCATAACTGTGTTGACGACAAGCCTTTACATGTTTCTGCCAACCAGGTCTATGTGTCGACAACAGGCCTTCACGTGTTCCTGCAGACCATGTAGATGTGTCGACAACAGGCCTTCACGTGTTCCTGCAGACCATGTAGATGTGTTGACAACAGGCATTGACTTCAGGTGTTCCAACACACTTTGTAGGCGTCTCGTCAACAGGCCTTCACGAGTTCCTGCAGACCATGTAGACATGTTGGTAACAGCCCTTCATGTTTTTCCACAGACCATGTGTACATGTCGACAACAGGCCTCTACATGTTCGACCTGTTGGCAATAGGCCTTCATGTGTCCCAGCAGCCCATGTATACGTGTCGATGACAGGCCTTTACGTGTTCAACATGTTGGTAACAGACCTTTTTGTGTTCCTGCAGACCATGTTGACACATTAGTGAGAGAATGGTTCTTTTCAAACTCTTTCCCTCAGCTGTACCATTATGACAAATACCATTAGCTTGTGCCAACATTATGAGAACTGAATTTTAGAAAAAAATATTTTGCTCCAGTCTCTACAGATTCAGGTTCAGGCTAAGTTTAAGTGTGCTGCAAGGGGGGTGGGGGCTCCCTAGGATTTCACCTGGAAACCCGATTCACTTCCCCATGTTTTTTAACCTGGGGTGGCTTTCCAGAAAGCGATCGGTCTTAGCGAATAATGAACAAGACAGCGAACAACATAAGTAAAGAATGAGTGGGGCCTACGTGCATTTCCAGAAACCCTTCATTATTCCAGAATTATCGAACAAACTTTAGTACTTTGTTTGAATACATGCCGAAATATTAAGCTGTATTGTTAAAGCTGCACTTATGCTATGTATATGAATTTATGTAAAATAAATTCCACTTCAATTCTACTTATTTATATTCAAAGTGGAATTTCGATTCTGCACCATGTTTTCAATCGATCTATGAATTGAATTTCATTTTGAAGATCATCTGAATGGCGCACAACCCTATTTCGATTCTGCACCATGTTTTCAATCGATCTATGAACTGAATTTCATTTTGAAGATCATCTGAATGGCGCACAACCCTATTATGTACTCAAATTGCGCCCAGGTGTTAGAACAACGAGCCCCATTCGCGCAATTTTATAGTCCACATTATAGTTTTATATTGTAATACTAACCTCTTATCATATCATCAGCATTATTACGTTGTCCAAAAGATAGCGTCAATGTGTTTTTGTCTTTTGTTTTGGCCGATCTCTGTGTCTATGTGACAGGCAAGCAAAAGTTCAAACGACGTAGAAAATAACGAGTGGGTCGGAGCAGGCGTAAATCTACGAAGGAGATAACGAACTACTTTAGGTGGGGTTTCGGAAAACGCGTGCTAATCAACGATCGATCTTAAGTACGAGATTGCGAACTACTTGGCGTTACGAAACTTTCTGGAAAAAATTCACATATACAGTGAATATATCAACAATTAGAACAATAACAGTAAGTGTGGCTTTGATGTAATATGGAGAACATCGATTAACTAGTTTTACAAACTAGAAATCCCAATTTGAACATGTCTGGGAGAGAAACAAAAGTTGAAGCTGAAACTGCAGCAATAGGTGAATGCTGCCCTCTAATGGTAACAAATCAAAAGCATTGTAAATGGGTAAATGAACACTGACGTTGGTCCAATTTCTTCAGTGGGTCCTTTTTTGCCCGACTTAGACTTCCTACGTAATATAAACAGATTTTGTGCCACTCATTGTAATCATTAAAAAGTAGTAACTGTATCTGAACTGATTATTCTAAGTAACCGACTTAATAACGGAAGCAGATAGGCTATGGCAACTGAGTAACAAGAGAGACTTTGTAGTCAAACTGCAACTTTAACAAGAAGGGACATATAAGTGTTTTAAGGGTTGGGTGTTTGTAGAGGACAAGATGGGTAAATGAGAAAACTTTAAATGAGAATTTGCAGAACTTTAAAAGTCAGTCTGCAATCATTGACGGCTACTGATGCACGTGTTCAAAAGTCTGCCTGCTTCATCAGTCTGAGTTTCCTTTGAGGAACGTTATGAGTTCCAGACCGTGAGTACATGAGTTCTCTATACCGTGTGTGCGCATACATTACCATTGTTTGTCAATCACATGTCATTGTCCATTTGGATGAAAGGAAACACCACTGACAGCGCCCGTTACGCCGCAAGTGATTGCCTTCGCTTTTCGCTTGTGACCCTACCGATTTTTTTTATTATGCTATAACATTACAGCCTACCCACTTAGTGAAAACACAAATGTCTGCTCTTTTTAGACCCCTCAACTTAAGGGATAAAATATATAAAATACTAAATCTGAGGAATCTCAGAAGCTGTCTTTTTTTCCGTGCCAGTTTTGGTTTGGCCAGCTCCTGCGTTTTTGGCTTCCCATTGTCCAAGATATTCTCCTAAACACACCACTCATCTTTGGGCTTTTTAAAAGAGAAGTAATAAAAGTTATCCACCTAATTTTTCTCTAAATGTGCTGAAGAGGACGAGTGTAATAATGAGGACACGATTAACAATTTCAGCATGTAGATGACAACCATTGTCGGTTGAACACGCGTATGACCTCACCACCTGCTCATCTTTTATAAAAGAATGATGACTTGTGGACGCCGCAAATATTGATTGATGTTAACCGGACGACAAAATGTGCCTATTTTTAATATATAGCTCGAACTGCTGAAGAACTAAATGTGCTTTGATGCTGGTATGCTTCTCCCACACATGTATTGTAAAACAAGAACCTTAGAGAACGTCCAAGAAGGTTCTTCCAAAGATGAATTCTTCTGCCATAATTGAATCGTGGGCTTCTCAAGTTTCCTTCAACTGTAGCCTGATACTATATCTATTTCTCCACCGGGACACTAAATAAAGACTTTTTATCGAAGCATTGCCGTTCTCCCTGTATAAACATTACCCTCCCCGATAACTCTGGTAAGAAATACATCATTCCTAGAAACATGTCTCCTGAAGAACTTTCAGTGAAGCAGAAAAATGGGCAATTGCTGTACGGTGTTATTTTTTAAAATACAACTTTAAATTAAATGGCTTTTTTCAATTACTTAGCAGTCTTCAGAAGGCTGTTTAATTTTTAGATTTTCATAATTAGGACCTCTTATTTGTATGCTACGTAACCCATACATATATGCCTTATTATCAGTAAAGAAATGTTGTGATTCTGTAATTCTTAGTCTAGCTGAATTAAATAGTCATATAAAACCAAGACAAACAATACTAATAAATCCGGAAATGTTGGGCTGGTTTTCACCTTCTCGTCTTGTTCTTCATGACAGCATTGCAGGTGGGAGTTAGCACCCGCTGCTTAGCCCTTTGAGGCTTACAGACTTGGATATTTGATGCCGGCTCCTTGATGCTGATATAATGTGACCAGACCGATATGTCTTGCAGTTCAACAGTTTGACATGCCACTAAACGGGGGACTGATTTCTTATTGTAAGTTCTCCTTTGAGGACTGCTCTTTTGAAAAGAGCAAGGAGCTGGAAAATTGAGGTTTATCACGCCTCGGGTCAGGTTACAGGGGTGCAGTACACACCACGTTTGACTAGGTGGCGGCAGACAGCAAGAGTTAGATACCAACCTTCTAACAGAATAATGCGTTAGTGATGGTCTAAGGTCGTTGTCGTAAACAGTACTGCTTATAAAATTAGTACCATTCTGTGAATTTTTGTGAATTATTGTCAAGCACTAGTAATAGACGGATTGATATCGGTGGTTAAAATTTGTAGTGTGAGGTGATCGAATTTCTATTAGGATCAGAGAAGTCCACAGTTGCTGAAGGAACTGACTGAGATTGGAGTAAGCTGGGAAAGTACGTACATTTTTAGATATGGTAAAAAAACATTTTATTGTAGAACAAATGCATAAATTCGCTTTAACAGTTCCGTGATGTGAATATAAATTTGGAAGACATGTTTTCAAACTTTCAGTACGAAACAGCTTCCAGCCTGTTTGAGTCTGGTCCAGTCAGTTACATAATACGCCTGTAACTAGTGAAGTAAATTATCGGTTGAATTGACTGAGTATTAAAAATAATGTATAAATGCATTCGGGGTCTTAGAAGCGATAGAATTCATAAACATTTCCATCCTGAGTTAAATAGTTAAATTGGCCAGTGTTAGTTCCAACTCGGTGTCAGACATCCAGATGAATCAGATGTATATAATACAATTTTTCTTTCCCTGGTTCTCATATCCCAGGGCTATTCAGATCAGGTTCGATCACTGCTGATTTTCCAGCCTTCTTTTACCTGTGAGCCAGGTGTGACGTCTCTGTGGCCAATCAGAATCAGTAATTATTAAGCTAACTACCTGAGAGAAATGAAAACACAGCCTGGATTTGGAATCGAGGTCCAGATTTGAAGAGTCCTGATATATCTAGTTACCTTCCCTTTATCTATTTTAACTTGCGCCACAAACCCCCAGGTAGACAGAGTTGGAAATACAACGCGGCCGGTTCTGACGATAGACAGTGATTCTTATTACAGTTTTCTAGTCGCGAAACCACATGGTACTCTATTTTAACACTTCTCCCGAAAACCCTGGAGACGCGCTGAAGGCCAGTGATTACGCCTGGTGACTATGAACTATGAATAAGTTTGACGAACAAACCAGTCAAGTGGTCATTCACCGACCTCTAGTGAGTCTATATGATGTTCGTCATATTAATATAAAATGAGTTTTTCAGGGGAATGTGAAAATACTGTCTGTAGACCTAAAACAGTTTCAAAAACACTGTTGCATCTTCCTTAGATTCACATGCATACTCCTGTTGCCACTGAAACTCCAAAGGTGTGCATTGGAATGTATCTGTGACAGTGCTTGTATTACATTGTGACTATTTAAAATTCTGATGTTATTACAGCATTCATCCAGACTGTGAAGTACTGCATTATACTCTCTATAATCACCATTTGTTGCCCTCAAACACTCAACCTGGGATCGTCAACCTGTCTCATCTGTGTCTGTGGTATAAAGGGAAAAACGAACTAGGCTATGTACATTTCTAAATAATGTGTCAGTGGTAAAAATTGCATTTTGATCACAGCGTTATTCAGAATTTGCCATGATGTTGACCCCTGCATTCAACTGCCTGTCCTTAAGGCGGTGTTTCCCAACCTGGTCTTTTCGGGCCAACAACCGGTTTACGCTTTTACTTCCTCTCAGTTCCCTGCCAGACAGTCCACATCTCTGGCTGGACTGTCTATGGGTTCCCAAGGACTGGGATGGGAAACACTGTTTTAAGGAATTTAAAATGGGCATCCTTTGTTATTTTGGAAGGTTGTCATGACAATGAAATTTCTCAGCTGTGTCTTTACCTGTATAAAGGACTTGTGCTGGTATTTACTGGAATTTCACACTCATACACCTGTTGTTTCCAAATACTGAATAACTTTTATTATAGTTTTATTAGCAATATTCTTTATTTTTTATTACTGAAATTGGGATTGAAAAATGTTTCATTTTCATACCAAATAAAGACAAATCAAGGTCCTTATCCTTAATGGTTTTTGAGATATGGCTACTGGGGCAGGCGTAACCAACCTGTTGATTTTGAAAGAAATGAAGCATAGTTTGGGGAAAGGAGTAGGAAATATCCTTTATTTTCATAACAAATATTTAAATATAACATTTCTGGAAAGACAAAGTTGAATCTTAAACATTTTGGGCCAGTTTTCACCCTTTCCTCCAGTGAATGCGCTTATACCTACAGGTGCCTAATGTTATAATGCTTCTGTGACAGCTGTAACAGCAAATTAATGTGAAAAACCATGCAGAAAACCCCATTACCCATACACTGTAAGTAATTGCTTTTTGATTATTAATTTGTTTATCCACAAAATATCAAAGCATTCATTTAAGGAATGTCTTCCTCATCAACACTCTGCGCTGGTTTTTCTGTGTAGCAATAAATTAGGAAGAATTTGGAAGGTATGTCATATTAATCAGTTCACTTCAAGTCAAAGATAATCCCTGAAATCTGCACCACTGATAAAACATGCAGCATTTTGAAATCAACTGATTTGAAAAACCTCTACCAAGACTTATTTAGAATACCGAAGAGATTGTAGTCTGGGGTATGTAAGACAACGTATACATGAATCTGGATTTGAGATAGGTCTCCATCTTCTCAGGGCAGTGAGAACATTTATTCAAGCATGTACACTCACTGCGCTTGTCTGAAAGTGCTTGCTGACGGAGAAGAGCAAGGATTCATCGTCCCCATGATGATGGTGAGGTCTTCTGGGTCATAATAACCAGTATGCACTGTCATGCTGGTGCCCAGTTTCAAGGAACCCCTTGTGAGATCAGTGCACCACAGAAATTAGGCCAGGGTAGTTTTTCTGCCCTTTGGGAGTGGCCCGTATCGCCGCCATGCTCTCATTGGCGGGAAGCTGTCACCACAACTGCCCCGGCTGTCTCGAAAAGTAGACCCTAAGTGGAACACATGTCTTCAATTTTGGGAGTTTTCGCCCCCCTGATGTCTCAGAGGGGCATGCTGCCCGAGAAGAAGCTTTTCATGTAAGAATAATTTATGTTAAGTAGCCGGCTGATATGTTTGCTACACTGGAGCCGACACTTTGTTTGTGTTTCGTTATGGCTATGATGGATGGGGCTGCGGTTCATGCTAATTAACCCGATTCACCATTGCCAACACGTCACGTTGACCCCCTCCGCCTCGTTTCTGCGTTTTCGCACATTCTCTGTAGCCAGATCGACAGTGTGCCATTCATCATCATTTACCAGAAGCTAACAGTCAAAGAACATAGCTTTCAGGTTGGCGGTATGTTAGCGGGCTGAGTAGCCAGAATGTGACATAAAACATCATTTTTATGGGCCAACTCGAATCAAATAAAAAACTAAATGGATGTTTGTCCAGAAACGAAGTCAAATCAAAAATATAAATTCTGCTGCTTTCATTGCCGGGTTGACAACAAAGTTACTGAAGACAGCAAAATGAGAAAGGACCAGGGCCCCGTATCACAAAGCAGGATTTCTTGCTTAGCTAGATAACTTGTCAGATTTACGGAATCGCACTTTAAATGGGCTTTATCTGCATTCATTTACATTTAGCCCAGACTACCTAAAATCCAACAGGTTATTCAGCTAAGCAAGAAATCCTGCTTCATGATACAGCTCCAGGTTCACTGTTTAACCGTAAAAGAAGTGCATTGTCCACCATAGAATCTCTGTGACTAATTGTATGTATCATGCTCTCATATTAAACTGTTGGAATTGCCAATACTAATGGAAAATTAGGATATGAATGTCATTAATGTTGAAAGGGGAATATACCCCACAAATTTATTTACACGTCTTGCTTGTTTTTAAAACATGCCTTTATTTTGGTTTCTCTGTATCACCCCCTACTGGTTTATCACTTGTGGTGAGAATACATTTTTCCAGTTTAATCCCTCTGCCGATCTTCTTCGATCTCAGCCAGTCGCAAGGTGTTCTAAGGTTACCTGGGGGAAAGCTAGCTGCACCTTCCTTTAGGAATTAGTTTGCCATATTATTCATATTCATACATAAATTGAAAAATGTGATGCAGTACAACTAGTTCCCTTGTTATGTGTTGGCTTTGTGATGATGTAATCACCCTGAATCAGACTCTCATCACATTGAGTGTTGGTAATTTTTTTGGTGGTCCCTCTCATCCAGAACACAGGGCTAAAGGCTGGCTTGTGGAATTTAAAGATGCATCAAAACCAGAAAGATCTACATTTTATCAGTTTTTTTCCTCCTGAGCTCTGTTCTGGTTAGGAAGCAACCTTAGAATAATTATACTCTTCTGTAATCCCCCGATCCTCATACCAGGTTCTTGTGGATTTCTGCCTAGACTCCATATACCATTATTATGTGACTGACCTTCATTTTTTCACTCTTTTACACAATTCTAATATTGTACTATACATTCATATCTTGTCGCACTCCTCTGCTTATATGTGTGGAATTTTGTGTCAGTTGCGGTTTTGTGTTTAATGTTCAATAGGGCCAGAGGCACAAAGACAAATATCTGTGAATAAAGCTGATAGTTTATTCAGATTCATCCTCTGGATCCACCTGAACGTGTCCCGTGTCTTTGGCAAAATACAGAAAAGGATAGCAGGAATGTAACCATCAAAACCACGTCCCTCTTTCTTTAAATATGTAACATATTTTGTAGGACAAGGAGGTATGGAAAATGAATGAAGGAATTGTTATGGTGGGGCATGAAGAAGGAGGGATGATCCACGTAGTGGCTCTCAACAAAAGGGGTTTATTAACAAAGCACAGCACAAAGGGATAACTAGAACATAAAGGGACAAAACAAGGGGTCAAAACAATACTGGGAAACAAAGTAAAGAAGGCATGGAGCAACACCAGGAACAACAATACTAAAGGCAGGGAGGACCACAGGAGGCTACAATAACTGACATGGGATAACGACCATGACTACACCTAACAATCACACAGCTACCACAGGGAAACAGCCACAGTGACCCATTGTTGAACAGAACAAAAACAGGCACTTAAATACACTACTAACATGACGAGACGAAGGACAGGTGATTACCATAACTAATCAACCAATCACTTAGGAGTTGGGGCAACAAGGAACAGGTGGGGTATATTACAATTAACAGGCACTAGAGACTAGGAAACATTAACAAACACTGAGGGCTATCTGTACAAGGAGAGACTAGGAACACAAGTAAAACAGAACATAACTAAACAAGGTATGGGCAGGCAAACCATTAACAGGGTCACAAAGCAAAGACATAGATTAACAATACCAGATGCTAGGAAATAAAATAAAACCAAAATATTAAACAAAGATGAGGCTCTCTAGACCCAAGACTTTCACTCACTAGTTGACTCGTCTAGTGATGTGAAAACAGAAGTGATATAATTTAGATGCAATTCAGAAGGAAATTGACACTTTCGGAGACACTGCGTTGGTAATAATTTAAATTTGAATGCATCCAGTAGTCACTTAGAATATGTCAGTAACTTATTTAATTTGTATGGGAATATTTTTATTCAGAAGCAAAAATTTTCAAATTCTGCTCCAGGTGCTCTTGACTTTTCTTGAATGAAATTGACTTTCTGCATATATATTTGTATCCTGTATGCAAGTGTTGATACTTGTTCAATAAAAAACGTGGACCTTGCAAACACTGTGTGGTGAAACCGAGTGCCTGCTGCATATTGAAAATTGGTGTATTTTCCTTCACTTGGTACTTCACTGTGACTTGCAACACTGGGTCGTAGCGCTAAATCCGGACAAACCGCCGATTTTTGACAAACCACCCGGGTGCCCGGACAGCGGCCCAAAAAGAGAATGTCACCCTGGGTTAACATTGTTAACTGAAATGGTTGAAGCGCATAACAGGTTTCTATTTTAAATGTCAAATGAACGTTGAATATTAAACTAACTTTACCCCTGTGATAATGCGAGGAAATGATTAATGCCATTGCGTTACAGAAGCCCCCATTTGTAATTTTAATTTCCTAGTAGCAGAGATCCTGAGTGCGTGAGGAAACCTTGGTTTTGGCGCGGAAACGGTTGGCTCGCGCCAGCTATGCATTCAAGGCCGAAAACACCCAATAACACGAAAGACATAAAATGGTAAGATACCGAAAACAGAAACAACCAACAATGAAAAATACGCATTCTGAAGAAGAACTGAAGAAATCTCAAGTTATATTAAAGCACCTGATATCACAAGACAGTTAATAACCGACAATCCTTAATCACCTCAGTTAACCAAAACAGTTTAAACGTTGTCTGAGAATATGTGACTTACGGGCTTGTAGAAATGCCTGACTATAGTAATACTGAATTATTGCTCTGGTGTAATGACTTGAGACAACAGAGAATTTGTATATTAACATTAACTGGATCAGATATGTCACATTCATAACGGCAGTTTTTTTCCTTTATAATTTTTTTTTTAATCAAATCAACAAATATTTTTGAATCTATACTTTATCAAATCATTAAAGTCCGTTTCAGCTTACACATATAATGCTTTCCGCAATTTTCTTTGAAATTGACAGTTTGTAGCAAATCTGTAAATCTAAATGTATGAATTTTGAGGATTTTTCTATATTCCACCCTAGAGGTTACATAAAAATATATGTAAACTGACTAATTAATATTAAGCTTGTGCATATTCAGTCTGAGGCATTTTATTTGCCAATATGGCCTTAAATATATATATAATGGTGGAATTTTCTATGTGATTCTGCTGACTAAAGACAGTGACGTATGTTTTATCTGCCATTTTGGGATAGTTGCTTTATACTTATAAATCAAACCGAATTTTAGTTGTCAGTTTTGGAATGATTCACATCTGTCATATCTGAAGAGAATGTCACTTTGTCTGGGTCATGTTTCATGGGTCTTCCTATATGAGTTCTTAGTCACTCTTTTTTTCTCTTTAATTGTATATTCTTTGCCTGTCATGTGTGGTACAATGTAGGTACCCATGCTGACTGGATCAGACTGAAAATGGA
Organism: Mormyrops boulengeri; assembly: GCA_026781065.1. Lineage (NCBI taxonomy): Eukaryota > Metazoa > Chordata > Actinopteri > Osteoglossiformes > Mormyridae > Mormyrops > Mormyrops boulengeri. Next base: position 10,848,791 of record JAODLD010000045.1, on the reverse strand, counting down.
ATTTGGGCTTCATTTGGGCAAACTGAAGTTAGGGAAAATGGGCCCCTGGATTTGATGCTGTTTCATGCTGTGTGTATTTTCTAAGCACTAATTGTGAAGATGATATTACTCTTAGCAAAATGTTCAGTTGTGCTGCTCTGAGCAGTGTTATGAATTGAAACATCATGGTGAAGACATGATGTGAGTGTTTTTGTTAGACAAAAGCTAATGTTGAAATGTGCTCTGTGGTGCAGGATACACTGTATATGCGACCTCACATCAAAGCTGGTTTAATCCCCTCCTGTGACTGTGATGAAGTGCCACCACCAGGTTGTTTTTCTCTTGGATGTCACTCTCCCTGAAATTAATTCTATAACTGAATTTCCAGTATTTGAATTCAAATGAAAGTTCAAAGTCTTGTGTTGGGTCGTCTTTCTGCGCCGTGTGTGGTGGCCCTGCCCTATTGTAAACGGTGGCCCCACAGGAAATGCTGACTAGTTTACATCGCTCTGAGAGCCCACATGCGGGCACCCTTCTATAGTGCACTTCTAAGGCAAAACAGATGCACAGATGTTTATGAAACCCAACTTTTCTAAACACTGTGGAGGCGAGCTCTGAGTAGGCCACAGAGTCGAGTCTGATGCCTGGGTGATAGCATCTCCTGGAGCTGAACAGGTTTGGGCGACTTTTTCAACACTCCCCCACGCGTTCATTCAGAGTGACATCTTGCTGTGATACCATCTTTCCATTTGTAAGGGATGCAGTTAGTGATCAGTATGGGGCACATGACCAGGCTATGCTGGATTGAATAATGCCAGTCTGTACGCCCTGCCATTTTGTTTGCGATCAGTCCATCAACCAGAGGCATGAGACATACAAAGCAGCCCAATGTTTAGGATTGCTGGGGTCCAAAGTGTCACTCATGGCTCAGTGAAGAACCATCCATCTTGAAAACTCCACTAGAAATATTCAGCAATGGGATTAAACTGCACTGAAATCCAGTTTATCAAGAATTACCAGTTCATATCTCTGTCTGTTTAGCCTCAGAGGCATTTCAAGTGTTAAATTATAATGGGAACTGTTTCGAGCCTTGCAGGGCAGAGCTGTGAATTCACTAGGCTCTTGTTATACTATATTAGATGGGAACAGAAATGTATCTCTTTCCCCAGCCATGTGTGATGATTCTTCTGGCTAACACAGCACTGAAACACCTTATTTTATATGGGGATTATTATAGCTAATGTAAGATGCCATGTATAAAGTAAGATTGATTTGTGCTGAAGGAGGATTTGCTTTGTTTTGCTTCTTCTGCACTGGTGTTGCAGCGGAAAAACCTGCAGTGAGGATGAATCATAGACGTGTATCGTCATTTTCCATTGGCAGAGCTTCAGTTCACGTCTGCAGGATCCACTCTGGTAGGGCAAGGAGGAGCAATGAGAAGAGAAATAGAGGGGGCAAAGGCAGGCAGATTTGTGGGTTTATTGTCTTCCTTGCACCTCTGGCTAGAGTGGTGGACCTTGGACTTTGGGTCAGAGCTGGGGAGCGAAAGCCAACGAAGGCCGGCTTGTCTTTTCCTGAACTGGGGACATACCAATCTGAATGTTAGAAAACTGTGGACAGATTTTGGAAATCAGGGTTTTACTGCCTTAAGCAAGTGTTACTTTTAAGAAAGCCCATCTGCCATTTTACCTTATGGTATGTAGGGGGAAAAAATCCATTTGCTGGAAGCCTCTGGCATTTAAAATAAATATGGAAGTGGTCTGTGGACTCACAAGTTAACTGGAAAATGTAATCATATAGCAGATGGTTTATGGTGATGCAGTGGCTCTGCGCTTTGCATGAGTTAGCTGGCTAAAGCATGATATGAATCCATTCATGTTATACTTCAGAATTTCAGTCTGACTTCTGCTGGATGTGCATGAAAGTACTTGCTGTTTATTCGGTACTGTAACAGTGATCATTAAAGTGTTACATTGACACTGGTGATACTCTCTTTATGAGGATGAGAGTTACAAGTCCATTGTGTCTGTAGAAGCACTTGGGGTTTACACAAAGTAAGAATATAAAATAAACTGTATTCCACATCAATGATGATGATGAAAAAAGTAGGATGTGTTTGTACTGTTCAACAAGGTGCTGAATTAATGGTTTCCATTTCACTTTCCTGTATTGCAGTTGTCTGAATTTCTCTGGTATGCTCTGGTAGTTAGAAGGGTGTTTGATGTTTATGTGATGTCTTTCAAATTTCAACAATAATGGCCTTTCTGAGCAAATATATATTGTAACCTGAACCAGAAACAGGCTTGGGAGTGCTGTAGTACTCCCATTTGTGCTCGTTGACGATGCTGTGAAAATGGACTTACTTGCACATTTACTACTACTGCAGTTTTGCTTCTTAGTGCTTATCAGTCTCACTTCTTAATCATGCTCTGTAGTTTTAGTGCATCCATGTAGGTGGATTTCTTCTGCTGTTTTTATCATTACTGTCTCTCCATCTCCCTCTATCCCTCCATGCTGTACTCTCTCCAGTTCTGCTGTCTTTGACCCTGGTGCGGAGATCACTTTTTAAACGGCCGAGTGGCAGGAAATAAATGACCAAAGGGAAGCACTGTCCTTCCAGTGCAGGGAGAAGCTGGATATCTTTCAGCTGGAAGTGGGGTAATTTGTTTTGGCTTCTCACTGCTGAGACCCCCAGCATTCAGTGCGGTTCGGTTACAGAGCCCATGTCCTTCCGCCCCATGGCCTGCTTCCAATCACATGGGGATTATATAAAGAGATCAATTTTTTCCCCCTAATTAGTTTTAGGTTTTTATGCACTAAATTGCCAGGCTGCTGTTTTTACTTTTGGTCCGCATCCGGCATATGTCATTTATATGATGGTAGTTGCTGAGCCATTTCCTGATTTGGGAGAAAGAGAGTTTCAAACAAAGCCTAAGTACTGTTTGCTGTGCAACACAAGCAATACTCACTGTAACTGGTTCATCCTGTAGTATATTGAAATTAATGGCATAAAAATGGTGTAAATCTTGCAGTACAGATGAGATGGAGTTCTGTGGTCAAATACAAAAATGTACTTCCTGCAATGGGAACACATGTCTCTCAGTCAGTCAGCCCTGAAATTGGTTTAATTCTTCTCACTCACGGATCAATAACCTTACACTGAGCCCACCGCTATTGCTTAGTGCAAGGTTATTTATCACAAGGTTCTCATATATAGTAGTTTTTTCACAAATGCACATGTGCAAAACAAACGAAACACAGGCATGCACATCCATAGGTGGCGTTTATGTGGCCTACCTTGCAGTGTTTTGTTTCCCTTCAGCAAGTTAAGATGGATTCCCTCTCTGTTTTTCTACATTCACACTAAGTAGAACTCCTCCCCCCTCCCCCAGGGTTTCTGATGATGTTCCTCTGGACCGTTTCTCCTCCGGGTTAACTTAAGACCTTTTTTTTTTTGCATTCAGCTCCAAATATCAGTCCCGAGGAGTCGTGCTTTTCGTGAACCCTAACATTACTTTCTCTGAAGCCAGACAGATGCCCTGCTCTGTACAAAACTTTAATGAAAACGTAGCTTCTATTTTTTTCTTCTTAATTTCATGGTAGTTGCCGGTGGGCAATATGGCAAAAATATATCGCAATATTTTTCAGGCAGGATCACGATCAACAGTCTTATCACAATTTTATTTACATGTTCGTTTTTAAGAGTATTTTGTAAGTTACATAACAGTACAACCAAACTAATTCCCCTCTTTTAAAAATACAGCCCTATAACATAATAAAACCTAAGAGAAATATGTACTCGGCATACTGTTTCCGGTGTTTTCTTTCGAGGTGTTAAAAAGGTGCGGATCATATCTTTGCCAGATCCTGCAAATAACTATTGTTTTTGTCTTTTCAGTTTTGGAAAATCCGAACAATTTCCTGTTACTGCTGTTGAATTCTGTTTAGGGATCAGCTCATCCACGTCATCCATGCTGCTACATTAGTAAATATGGAATGTGTTGCATGTTGCGCATTGCATGTTGGGATGAGGGCGTGAAAAGGGAGAAGGAAAAATTCAAGGCGTTACTATATGGCTGAGAAAACATAAGATGTGTGTATGAGCCGTAGACCTGCAACTGATAGACTGGGCACTGTAGACGATACTAATGGTCTCTGTGCAAAGGCAGATAGTGGAGGCATTTTTAATTGTTCACGATCTAATATCGTCAAATTGCACCCCCCCTAATGGTAGTATTTATATTAATTTATTGTCCATCATATTGTTCCCACAGTGACCCTCTCAGGTAAGGGGCCCAATGCCCAGGGACCTTATCTTGTCCCTGCCTGAAACCTGCCTCTTTTGGTGTTAAAGCAGCATTAATAAGGGTACCATACAGAGTAGATGTGCAGTAATACAGTAGATATAGATAACAGGCATAATGATGTGTTTGGTCCCTCTGTTATGATCAGACCATCCGAACAGCCCACCCAGCATGCCTGTGAGGTTTTTTCCTCATTTCCCATGGGTTGTAAATATTTTGTGTGTGTTTGTGTGTGTGTGTTGATTAGGTTTATGTTACATTGTGGGGACCAAATGTTCCCTACAATGTGATAAAAACTTGTTATTTTGATGTTGCGGAGACCATTTTTCAGGTCCCCACAAAGATCTGTGAATGCAGTCAAAAAACTAAAAATTCTAAAAGTCTTATATTTAGTTTGGTTACTTGTGGCTAGGGTTGTCATGTTGGGATTAGAGTTTTCCCCATAGAAGATATAGTTACAAACCTGTGTGTGTGTGTAGTGTATGTGTGGGGGCAGGAGACTGGACTCCCTCCCATGCTAAAAGGCTGTGCCTCTCAGCAGCTGCCTGTTTGGACAACAGCGGCGCACATGTGTGCCGGGATCTGGCGCAGGGTGCTTGCCGGTGTGGTTGAATTCAGATGCGGCATGCAGGCTGCCCGTGCCTGACAGTGGTGATTTATTCAGATATTTAAATGATTTATTTAAAACGGGAGCGGTGCTCACACCAGAAGAGGCACTTCTTGAGCCGTTGGGGGGGAGGGGTGGGTGAGGTCACTTTTTTACTGTACCCTTCTTGCAACAGAACAGAAATATTTAACTTTGAGATTCCCACTGTTAGGTGTAAGCCTTTTATGGTTTTTTACAGAATTAATATTGACTGACTTTTTTTATTGCATTTATAGAATTACACCCAAATTCTTTACCTTTGACATGAATCCGTAAATATATATTTAATTTTAAAAATGTGTTTGACCAGTGAAATATTTCAGTTTGAAGTAGCTGGAGTTTCTGTTCTCTCTTTCCCTGTTGTCTGGACCCAGGTTTCTGGAAGAGAGTCAAAATGTGAATCATGTCGTTTAAACATTCAGGACGTTTAGCTGGATAGTCTCTGCAGTCCAGCTTACCTGGGTACATTTTATTGCATTTTGAAATGACTGTCATTGAGTGTTAAGCGTGATTGAATGTCATCTAGGGGTTATCTGTATGTTTCAGCGTTTTCATTCTGCCAAAGTTGTATGGCAAAAAAATACTCAACCTGTAAAAAAATGCTAGACATCCCTCGCTCCCACTTAAAGGGTCTCAGTGAAACATAAGTGAATGATTAGGTAATTGCCCTCCTGATTGAGCTCAATAGGAAACGTTTCAATTAGGCTTAAAACGACTCTGGGAGGAAACAGGATATTATAAAGGGAAATAGCTCTTTTCATGGAATTGTCAGCTGGGTCCCACACCACAGACCAGGGCTGGATCAGTCTGAGGGGAGGAAACAGCACTTTAGGATCACAAAACATGGCATCCGGAAATAACTGCCGGTTCCAGCTCTGCCGTGGTTTGCTGATGCTCCTTCACAGCTTACCTTCTTTAAGAACGCTTAACTGGAAACGCTGGAAATTATTCTTGAATGAAGTGACAAAATATTACCATGTGAAGAAATGCAGTTGTGTTCCTGTGTTTCAAAGCTGCTGGAACATCTGCATGTTGCTTGTGAAATGTGTCGCATGGGGTGACAGTCGTCTTGGGTTTTGTTCCCGATGCAGTTCTATAGACTGAAGTCTGCAGTAAATCGGGGGTCCCTCTCCTGCTTCTCTTTGATTCTTTCCAGGTTTTCTTCAGGCGTGGAGCAGTGAGGCCCTCTCTGCCGAGACTTGGCCGGTTTTCACAGTCAGCTGAGGAGCTCATCGCCCGGTGTTCATCTTTTAACTTGTACTGCACCCCCACCACTGTCCGCTCACTCCACTCACACCTCTGAACTCCAGCCTCACCCTGTCACACTCCCACATGTTGTTAATTATGCGTGTGCCTGTACATGCACACATGGGTGTATGCTGAGCACATGCCACACCCAATGAGCACTAACATGAGAGCTATCCCACATAACGGTAACTGTCGCCAACAGACCTCATCCCCAGGACGCCCCAGCTTGCTCTCCTTGCGGCGGTCCAGTGAACATGTGCTCCATCTCTCTGGCAATTCTCCCCTAGCCCCAGGTACTGGGTGGGGGGTTGGGTGTAGCCATGTCATTAAAACTCAGTCATGTTTCTGCTCCGTGTGACAGCGTGACTAATGATTGTCCGGAGGTCAAAGGTCACATTTGCATTCCGCCATTCCCCCAGCTCCACCCCTGCGAGACTTCAGCTCTGCTCAGACTGAGTCTAGCATCAGTAAGCATGAGTCACACTGTAATAACATATGCATGTGACGTGATATGTAATAAAACCATAAACAATGTGACCCTCTTCTCTTTTAAGTCAGCGCTGAACCCTTTCAGTATGCAGGGTGGTGCGGCTGGCACATCTGTGTGTCTGTAGACTGTTCTTTTGCATGTGCTGTTCTCACTGTAACTGAGCTGTGTCATTGATTTGGGGCCTCAAACCAGTGTAGCTTAGCGAGCCACTGGTGTGGAACGAGGCAAGGGAATGAATCACAGTTATATTTTGAAAGAATGACTTCCATTTGCCCACAGTTTTGCAGGGATGGGGAACCCCAACCTCTCATATGGGGATGTTTTACATCTGTGCACGGATGGACCCCCTATGCGGCATGGCACACCAGTGAGACATAACATGGGTACGTCTTCTGCCGTGGTGCCACGGTAGCTCTGAGTGATGGAGAGTGACCATGTGACATGCTGTCAGATGACATGCTGTAACCTTCGGGTTTGTCTTTGGTATGTATCTGCTTTGCTGTGTGAGAACTTTGTGCATGTTTTTTTCTTGTGCAGTGCGTGCATGTGCATGTGTGTGGCCTTGTATTCCCCCACGCATTAATGCCAAAGGTCAGTTACAACAATTCAGCTACCAAATTTGTCCAAAGTAAGCATTAAGAGGGCTGCAGCGTGAGCGCTCAGGGATTTCTGTCCGCTCTTGACTGGTCTGCTCTGTGTTTTTCCTTCTCTTCCTCCTACTCATTCCCCTTTCTTCTCCCTTGAGAGTTAAACTGACAGTAATCATTGTGGTCTCCTTCTGAGACCTTGATGACTGATGCATGCTGAGCCCTGTGCGCTGGCTGAGACTGACACTGAGTGCTAGTTGGCGAACATCTCTACTCACGCTCATGATAATCATGTCTCCGTCACCTCGAGAAAGCCTTCATCATCACCAGCAGACAAAGGTGGCGGATGACGTTCTGGTTTTGCTGGTCCAAGGTTGCAGACTCGAAGCTGGCGGTGGCTCCGTCTGCATTGGGCGTCCTGTTACTTCCATTTCCTCCCACTATCCTAACACGTGCCTTTCTGCTGAATAATCCTGCTGTCATTATTGTGTGAACGTGTGTGTGTGAAGACTGGGCCATGCCTGGCCAAGTAGCATTAGGTGTATACAGTTAGCATTGTAGTAGTAACTAACTTTCTGGACACCTGTATTGTTTATTATGAAGTTTTCACCCCTACCAGTCACACTTTCATATTGTTTTTGTGTCCTGGGCATGTTGCTGAAAATGTACTTTTTGGACAGCAGTAAGTGTGATGCATTTGGACTTTGACACCTATCCCGATGTATCAGGGTGCCACTAGAGATTTTGGGCCCCATAAAAGCATACCATATTGGGCCCCCAACCAAGGCCAATCCAATTAATTTCCACACGTTCTAGGGCCCCTGTCACTCAAGGGCCCTTGGAATCAGCCTAACTTTCCCCCGCATGACGTTGCCTCTGCTGATGGGTATATTCAAATCCCAGGAAGAACCTTAGCGTAGTGGTCCTGAGCAAGGAACTAACCCTGATTTGGTGTAGTAAAAAAAAAAATATTGTATTCACTTGTGTAGGTAGAAGTACCAGCTGAGCATGGCCACTTATATCAGGTACACCTGTTTAGTAACAGTGAATCCTTTGCTTGCAGCTGAAAACATACAGTATGCAGAATGCAGAAAGGGTGTTGAGGCTCAGTAACAGAGGCTTCGGTAACTCTTGCTCTCCTTTGAGACATACTCATATATAGGGTTGATAGCAAAGCTTGGGGTCTGAGGGCAGTGTCCGGTCATTTATCCAGCATTTCAAGGCCCCTCCACCCCATACTAAATGTTTTATGACTGGTAACAGCATCTCAGAAACAGTCACCCCACTGCGGTTTATATACACTATACAGTCTAGAGTTTACAGAGAATAGTGCAATAAACAAACAAACAAAAAAAACATTCATTCAGTAGCAGTTCTATTACTGAAAACGCTTTGTTAATGAGATAGGTCAGAGGAGAATGGCCAGACTCATTAAATCTAACAGGAAGGCTGCAAGTGCAAAAATAACAGCTCAGTACAACAGTGGAGTGCTGAGAGGCATCTCTCAATGCACAACTCCCCAATGTTTAAAGAGGTTTTGGGGGCAAAACTGGGTCCTACCTGGTAATCAGTCGGTGTACCTAATAAAACGGTCACATTCTCAAGGGTGCACCCCATCCTATTGGGAGTAGAAGCAGGAGTTTTTCTGAACCTTTAACCGTTTTGCTATTTCCAATCCTTCCATCTGTTGTAGACACTCACTTACTTTCTGTGAAGTACTTGCATAAAAGATCACAAATGCAAAAACCACCCGTTTACCTCATATTTTTACAACTTTCCTCTGGAGATAACCGTCCTGCAGGCCAGTTCTGAGCTGCGTGTGTCCAGCCAAAGCGGCTATTAATCAACAGCGTTCCCTGAAAGGCTGACGGACAGGAAGGCATCCGGGTCCCTTGTGAGCCATTAGGCCCGACCTCCCAGATCGACAGAGCTCCTTCCTGTAGGCCTCAGCCCATTTCCCAGACAAAAACATTACAAAACAGTGGTGCTGCTGTTTCTAAATTCAGAGATGGGGCTGGAAAAAGCAGAGCTTGTCCCAGATACATAGCTCTTGATATATTTTGTGGGGTAGTGCCATGCATGCCAGTCTATGCCATTAGATGCCATGTTTGATGTGTACATGGTGGTAAGAAAAGCAGGTGTTAAAGTGAGCACCTCATCTTTGTTGTGTTGAGAGCTACCAAAGCACTTCCTTCAGATGACGCATCATCGGCTTTGGTGGGTTCATTCAGGGTACCCTGGTTTGCTCACTGTGTCTGTGGAGGGAACTGAGTCCTGGTAACTCACACCACCATACCTACATATCCCAGTTTGCTTGTGTTAATTTTCATTAGGATCCCAGCCAAAAAAATATCTAGGTAATGGCCATAGGAGTATTTAGCTAGAAGGTACAGTTTCAGGTCAGTCAGGATCAGACTTGAATTCTTGTCTCTTTCCCATGGCCTGGAGAACTTAGTTTACAAGATGAATGAGCGCAACTGTGGGAATAGGGTAGGGTCACATGTTCCCCACTGATGTGACCCGGGTATACAAGGATGCATGGCACCCTCAAATTAATTATGTGCAGGTGTAAGTCAGTCACTCTATGACTGCAACAGGGTTTTGGGATCACTGATTTCAGGTGCACCCTTAGTGATTTTGTTCTGGACCTGACACTGAGTGATTTGGTCTGTTTGTATTGAGTAGGAATGGGCTGATCCACATTTTTTCAGTTTGCTATCCGATTCCAATACACAACTGCTGATACTGATTCCGATACAAGAGCTCTTTTATCTTTAATTTTTAAATATAATAAATATTATATATTTATACTTTATATATTATTAATATTTAATATTTTCAAACTAGTAAATATGAATGAAAAAATGTATGCCAAATAAATCTTTAGTTAGGCTACTAGAAACATAATGAACTGTTCCACCTCTCTTGTACATCTTGTTTTAAACGGTTTTGAGTTCAGTTTCAACGAGCAATCTTACAAGCGAGCATATGCAAGCATGCTTAAAATGCCCCACAATTTCTCTCTCATTGGCACCAGCGTCTCTTTACTGTGATAGCAGCCTCTTGTAGCGAATGCCACATCCACTGCTTTTTCATACTGCTGCCGTTGTCTTGCAGAATTGCCCGCGCTTTGTTTAGTAGGATTTTCGTCTAAACGCTACTTACGCCTCTCAAAACTTTGTTTTTAGAAAGACCGCGAATCTTAGTAGCCGTGCCACTAGTTGTTGTTAAAAGTGTAGAATACTTCCAGATCGTCACCGTCATATCTGATGTGGTTATGCTCCTCATACTGCAAAGGGTATACACATGATGTCGCAGCTCACAGACACTGAGCGGCAAATAGGTTGAGAGGCAGTGTTAGCATTCTGCTTGAATGCCACAAAATATGCACGTGAAATAGGAAAGAGCTGTCCTGTACAAATCAATTTAATAAGAAACGGGAGCTATCTTTTTACAGGCTGCCGAAATCTAAATAAGTATCAGACGTGGATCGGTAACATATGGCCGATACCTGATCTGTCTAATAGGTCTGGATCGGTGCCAATAGTATTAAGGTGTGTACCGTTTGCCTCTTTATCTTCAGAAGTCTCAGATTAAGTATAAAAAGACATTTTATTTAAGGCCTGATGTCTAATGCGCACATCTCACTTTCATCTTTAGAAACATAGGGTTTTACTTTATATGGGGAGAACAGGGAATTTACTGTCTTTATGCTCACTGATGCTGTCATGTTGGGTCAGGTATGGTCCAGAAAGTACAAATCCAGACCAAGTTTTTGTTTCAGCCAAACAGTTTAGTACTGTGAATGTGACTCTTTATGCTCAACTGATTGGTTAAAATAAAACATTGGCCTGGATTTGTACTTTCTGAACCTGAACTTTACACCTCTACTCATGTGTTCATTTCTTTTTATTGAGACTCAGAGAGAATTAATGAATATAGCTAAATCATAAAAAACAATGGTTGAATACATAACTATGCAAAATCATAGAATCTGTAAACTTATCACACTGTAATCAATCTTTTCCAAAAAAACAAAAACAGGGAACCTTCCTCGGTACATATACATAAGGCACTGCATGTGTAAGTCTGACTAAATGGTAGACCCTTATAATAGTGAAGTCCTTCAGACCCACTCTGGTGCAATGGGTGTGTTGAGGGTTAAACTGCCATGTAGGCAGAGCTGAATCATGTCCTGTATGACCGCTGGGGGCAGGTTTGGAGCGTGCAGTGGTGCTCAGGGTGCACGTAACTTCTGCTCCACTGCTGTAGGGCTGCTGTAATCCTGACAGCCATTTTGGTGGTGGGGCGATGCTGTACTTCTTTCACTGTCCGCAAGTGCTTTTCATACAAGCACGGATTCTGGATGACAGCATCTCCATCTCATCTGCCCTGCTGTTTCCAATCTCACCGTCACTTGTCTGCAAACACTCTGTATAGCGCCTCTTACTTTGGCAGGCCCTCCACCTCTAGCAGATTCTTTGTCATCTTTCTCTCAGCCGTCCGCTGGTTCACAGTATCAGTGCAGTTCCCAAACAGTTGCAATAGGAATCAATGCAAATAATAATAATAAAAATTAATTGAAATCTGAAGGTGTTTTCTGATCCCATACTGTTTCAGTCATTTACTTTTTTGAGATAATTACTTCATTTAGTACTGGATTTGTTTTCCTTAAGCATATGTTTATTTATGTAGTATGTTTTCATTCCTGTTGAAACAGATTAACATTGATTAATCAATAGTTAATTGTCAGCACTTTCAGCAATTTTTATTGTCATACAAATTGTCATACTGTAATATGTAATATGAGTAATTGTCTAACTGTATTATGTAATTTGAGTACAGGAAATGAATAGCAAAACCTGTAAATAAACTTATTCTTTTAAATACTTGAAATATAACATACAAATAGCTAACACTGACATCTTGGGAGAACAGAGGTATATTAGCCATACATACCTTAGTGGGGGGTTAGGGTTAGGGTTAGCCCGTAGGGGTAACCTGTAGCCCCACCTCCCACAGATTAGAGTACTGCCGGTCATCACCTCAGATGACATTGTCTTTTAGTTATATAACTAACTAGCGCCCTGCTCTGCCTCCCCAACGCAGTTATTCCCCAACCATGGAGACATTTTTCAGGTCACTAATTAGATTAGTGACTGAAATATGTCCTGACTATCATGACTATTTCACAGGTCCAACTTAATCCAAAGGAAACGATTTGGGGGTGAAAATGTGAGTCAAAATGTGGAGTTTTTAAAATCTGAGGTCAGATTCAAACATCTTGTTGCATACATTTTGACTAAACCACCTTTTCCAGCTTTGGGACTGCGTTCAACAATGAATTATTACCTTTCTATACAGGTTTAAAAAGTTTTACAAGTTTGTGTGTTTCTTATCCATCTTTTTTCGTTTAAGTTGAATTTTTTAAGGTTTCTGAATCACCCATTAAGCTCGTCAACAGGGCACTGAGTTTCCGAATGTAGACAGCACAAATTAAGCTATAACCATTATATTCAGTCCTGTTCTAGAGAATTAAATTACTCTGGATCGTGTTTCATGTCCTTTTTATCATTTAATTTCAACATCCATATTCAATTAACTTTGCATCATGAAACCATCATATGGACTATATTTCAGATCAAGATAGATTAACTGACTGTCAGCTTGGGTTTACTCGTTCTTGAAATATTGAATTACCCCATACAAAAGCTTGTAATATGGTTTTACTCCTGTTATATTATGTTATGTAGGTGGTCAGTCTGATCTTGTGTTTTAAAGGGGTGCCTGGTATAAAAGAACCTGTTTGTGGACTAGTCAGCACACTTGCTTATTATTATTATTATTATTATTTCTTATTTTTTACTAGTTTTTGGGATTTGTGTGACTTAGGACCCAAATAACATTTTTTTTCTTGAATCCATCAATAACTATGGATTGGCTGAAATTCTTCATAAAGATAAATTATACTGAGGCCTCAGGGTTGGGGATTTTAATCCCACCTTTGCTCTTTCTGTGTGCAGTTTGCATGTTGTCTCAGGGTGGAAGCTTCTGTTTCCTCCCTCATTCCAAAGACGTTCAGTTAGGCTACATGGTGTCTTTAAATTGGCAATAGAATATGATTGTTTTCATGCCCGGTGAAGGACTGACTTCCTGTCCATGGTGTACCCAAACCTGCCTGGGATAGGCTCCAGGCCTCCCCTGCAACCCTGCCCAATAACATCTTGATGGATTATTGGAGAGATGGGTATAATGAACATCATATGGATTGTGAGGTAATGAAATTTAATGTGGGTATGCTGTTTAATGCATGAGTTGAATGCAGTTGAACAGTATGCAGCTACAAAATTGTTATTGTCTGGGATGAATTTTCAGTATGTCCTAATGGCATCCTTAGAAGACCAGAAGCAGTCAGATATAGGCTCTGGGAGTGGAGTTTTTCGTTCTTGATTGCAGTGGGAACATTCCAGTGGCCTGTACTACGAAGCGGGGTTACTGGCTTATTGGGGTAACTTGTCGAATTTAAGGTAGTCTAGGCAAAATGTAAGTGAACGAATATGAAGTCCATTTAAACTGTGGTACCTTAAATCCGACAAG
>JAODLD010000045.1:10804632-10814774 GCA_026781065.1 Mormyrops boulengeri | reverse complement strand
GGCCATCTTATCGGTGTTATCACACAGTGTCCATCACTATGGCCATCTTATCAGTGTTATCACACAGTGTCCATCACCAGCTGCGCTGCTTTCAGCAGGAAAGGGGTAGAAGGAGGCAGGCAGGGCTGGAGGTCAGAGGCCTGTGGAGAGCACAAAGGGCATCCCAGCCTTAAGTAAAAACTCAGGGAATTACCACTGATTTACTTTGCTGGGGTGTCTGTTCTGCGGCAATGGCTGGCGAGGGCTGCTGTCATTTGTAAAATATTCCTGCCAATTAGTTGGCAGAGCGCTCTTGATCTGGGCTGTTTTGATACAGTAATACCCCTGTGCAAAGCGCAGCCCAATTACCCAAATCGTCCCCATATGCTGGCGCAGCCTGCCGGCTCGAACGCCGCTGGAAAATCCACTCTGAGTGAGTGGTGGGAACTGCATCGGGCTCACGTGCTCCAGGAGGAAGGCAGAAATGCACCATCAGGCTGCTGCCAGGAAACCTCAGAGCTCCCGCTACCATAGAATCGGAGGTCTTCGAGAGTCACGGAGGTGACACTCAGTAATCTACATGTCCCACTGCCCCCCTGTTGTCTGTGAAGGAGGCAACGCCTTCAGATAGTTCTGTTACGAGGTCATAGTGGGTACTGAACCTCACTATATTTATTTGCAAAGTTGTAGAAGGTGACAAAAATTTGCCCCCGTCGTTACGTCAGATCAGTGGAGCGCGAAGCCACACTTTCGTTCGACCCCTTGCTTTATTTGTTTAGTGCGCTGAATCATGAGCGACATGTAATCATCAGTCACAGCAGGTGGTAATTATATTGCCGATCACAAACTGCTCTGCCATTTTGCAGTGATAAAAATATTGGACAGGCTGGTGCATTATGCAAGCAAAATCGGCATGTGTACCAGAAATGATGGTCGACGTTCGACAGTACAATAGCTGGGCCATTTCTGGGAGTTTACCTGGTAATCGTTCAGGACCAGGCTGACATCCTTGAGGTGACTGTGCTGTGACAGAGACTGTGCTCTCTGGTGCCCATTCCACGAGGGTTGATGGTGGATGCTTCAGACGGAGTAGCGCATCTGGACCAAATAATGCGCGCGGCCCAGAGAGGCACCGTGGGCCAATCTGATAGGCCTTCGCATCTGCGGTCTGCTGGTCATTTGATTATAGCGGGGAGTGTTTTCATTTTGATTGCATCTCATCCAGAGCTGCCCAGCGGTGACTCCTCCGTGTAATGCTCTTCCATCCCTTATTCAATCCAGACGCAGTACTTAGTATTCAATCCATAATTGAGTATTTAGTGACATATTGAATTTGTTTGATATGGAACTTGGGAGGTTTGAGTCTGCAGGGAAACCTTGCCTGGAAGACCACCAGCTTCCTGTTGCACTAACAGTTTTTATTTCATTCCTAATGTTGTTTACTTACGTTACTGCTATGTACCAACTTGACATCTCTCTATTTTTTGTTCCATTTAAATCAGAATGTTTACGTAAAGTATCAGCTTTAGGAATGTAGTATGGGGAAATCTGCTTGCAGGACAACTTGTTCTCTGGGTTCTCCTCCGCTCTGTATGTGTTGGCTTTCTGTTTTTTCAGTGAGATCGAGATCCACTGACATGAAGCCTAACCAGTGTTAGCTGCATTTTCCTGGAAAGAGAGTCTGAAGCACACAGCAACTGCAATATTCGAATTTATGGCATTATACCACAGTAATTAACCTTGTCCCTATCGTGTGCCAAGACCACTGAAACCCCTACCACCTACACATGGGAGACCACATGACTCTGAGTGATGTTGTTCCAAGCCTTCCATATTAGAGGCGGTTCCTGACTCAGTCAAGGCCCAGCATTGGATGCTGGTATGCAATATTGCAGACAGAGGTATGTTGGTATTATTTTCAAGCTCAGGTTCTGGAGTTTTCATTTAGTTTGATGACAATAGCATTTTAATATTTCAGAAATTCCTATTCCTTTCCTGCTCATAAGCGATATCTTTGGTGCTGAGATTTACAAAGGCTTATTCATAAGTAGTGAAAGAATAAATTATTTACCCGACACTGCAGATTGACTCTAGAAAGGCCTATGTCATCATTGAGCAATATTAAAGTATGCTAAATTATTTGCATGGTTTTGCCAGCAAAGTTAGAATAAAAATAGGAGCTCCTAGGACAGGGTAATTGTTTTTCTAATATCACTAGGGTAAATTATGATTAGTTTCAAAAACCCAAAAAGCTTGACAACCCACTTCCTGGATATCACTATCAGTCTAATCGTGATGATTACAGGAAGAAGTAATAATTTGGCATAGTTTGCAAAGAGTAGATTGAAAATTTGAATAGTTCCTGAGGAGCTGTTGTAGTTAAATAGAACCTAAATTAAGTTGAATTCTGCTGTAGTACAGCAGCAGCATTAATTCGTTGATAAACAGGAGGAAGAGTCAGACTGGCACCCTTTTAGTGAAGACTTGCAGGTTGTATATCACTGTAGGGTCTGTTTTAGTGAAGTCGGCTCTGGGGTACAGACCCCGTCCTCCTCTGTTAACACAACACAGTCTGTGTTAATTAGTGGTGCCCGCTGGAGCCATCATTAGGTGAGCTCTAATGGGCTGCGCAGAGCCTTGTGGGCTAGACTGATCAGGGAGTGGGGCGGGGAGGCAGGGGCCTGAGGCTTATTAACACCACCCGACAGGGCAGGGCACCTTGAAAGCATTAGGGCAGGTACAGCGTAGCTTGTCCATGGCCTGCACTGTTGGGATGGGAGACTGGGAGACATGGGAGCATGCCAGCAGGCAGCAGGAGCGAGCATGTAAGCAAGCCGGCGTCTGCGCACACTAAGACGACCTGGGTCCTGGGCAGCTTTTACTGACATCATCAGTCATACCTTTGCATTGGATGTGCTCTTGCTCATTAGCTGGCATGTTCTCAATTAGCCACATTAGCCTTACTTTGAGCTAAGGCTTTGTAGCCATTCTGCTTGCCACACATTGCTGTTATATTGTAATTTTAATTAGCGTAAATGATATGGCTGCAATAAATATAAGAAACAAAAAGGAATGAAAACAAAAAGAATTAACATGAAACACATTAATAT
Organism: Mormyrops boulengeri; assembly: GCA_026781065.1. Taxonomy (NCBI): domain Eukaryota; kingdom Metazoa; phylum Chordata; class Actinopteri; order Osteoglossiformes; family Mormyridae; genus Mormyrops; species Mormyrops boulengeri. The sequence goes on along the minus strand of JAODLD010000045.1, from coordinate 10,811,685 downwards.
TTTTAAGTGCCTCATAAATCACTGTGGCTCAGTGGTCAGCACTGTAGCTGTTAGCTTTTAGCTATGTCATATATTCCAGTATGTCTATTTACATTTGTGTGGTCTACCAGCATTGCCTTTAACAATTTGATCTGAGGCCTCAATCCTTTAGCTGGACTTTGTTTTTTAGCTGAAACAATTAATTTTTCAAATAAATGCTTTGTCTTGTTCCATTGGGGAAGTTCAACAACAAAAAAAAAAAAACAGCCAGCAGGATACACATTTACCCATAAACGAGACTTTTACTTTGAGGGGGGCAGGGGGACATTTTGCAGTAATGGTGTTACAGTGTGCACCATATATTTTCACCAAAAATCCATATGGAGCAATTTGTAGCCCTTAAGCCTATGATCTTGAATTGTCCCGAATGTGTCACTTACAAAATTTGTGTCATTTCCTATGTTGCTTGTACACTGACTTTTAAGCTGTTTTGGACAAAATGTCTATCAAATACACGGGGGGGAAATGGGGGCGTAAATGTAAAACACGATAGAGCCCCGGGCCCTCAGGATGACTGACCTCACACGCAGCAGCTTTCCGTGCCAGAGCTGGCGTCCCGCTAGCAGCAGGTCATGGAATTTTATATGGCTGAGTTGCACTGGGATTTGTTTAAATCTTAGTAATTTTGGGGTGGGAGGCTTTGTCTGCGTTCAGTGAACTATCGAACACTAAGCTGCCACCAGAGCACACCGATGTGTGGCTGTAAAATTCTGTAAAGCGTTGCCGTGAATATTGGAGCTGTGATCCAAAGGCATTTTACTCATATGTGACTTAAACTCTCATTCAGTTGGTTCAAAAAAGTTTTTAAAATTAATTTCTGAGGTGCTCAAAGATAACGCAACATATGACCACAGAAAAGAAGGGATTCTTGGGCTGGAATGTTAAATCCATCTTTCATGTCTGATTTCTACATGATTGTTCAGCTGTTGGTATAATACACACACCAAGGTGTTCGCATCACTGAATCCTGCCCTTCCATGGTGTGCACCATCAGCCTTGGAAGGGAGCAGCGAGAGAGGGCCGTGTTTGTGATAAGGTGTCATGGTGAAATGAGAGAAGCACTCAGCCATGGTGGAAACTAAGAGCAAAGTCAGTGATGGAACTGCAATCTAGAACCTGGATGTAATTACACAAAGGCTGCTGATCCTGCCTTTCTTTATGTCAGAGCAGCACTGAGTCATAGGACAAGGTAGCAGGGTTTGTGGTACCACGGTGATACAGGATCTTAGACAAGCAGAAATGTATAACCAGCTGGCGTTTGTATTATATGAGCTATGTGTGTCTGGTGTTTCCCCCCACATGGCTACACGCTCAATGAAACACCTTTGAGCACCACGGTGCAGTTGTTCTTGCACCTTTGCCTATGAACGATGGCGGTGGCTCCCTGAGGCTCATAACCAAGAGGCCCTTGGCTTTCATGATCCCCAAGCTTAACACCGCCATACAAATACATTGTTTCAATGGTTTGTAGATGATCGACTCTCCAAAAATAATTGAAAGTTTTGCCTATTTGGCCCTTACAGAATATTTTGTGTGATCTGTTCATAGCAATACCTTTTTTCTTGGCCTAAACTGTATAGATGAGATACTATTTGTGGTACTGTATAAGTACAGTTTCTAATTTTTTGCCATTTAAATGGAATAAAATGTGTGAAATATACAGCTTTTTTCTATGATTCTAAATTGCTCTATTATTAAATTTCTCACCTGCCATATTGTGATATTTATGTAAGTCTTGGATAACCGCCCTGTGTTTTGCTTGTTTCAGAGCATGGGATTAGTCAAGTTAGTTTTAATAAACTTAATTGATTGGAATGGAAATGCAAATCAGATCCCATCTGCAGTGTTGCGAGGCAGATGATGTGGTGCAAAAAGTAATAGTTGGGAATATAGAATTTTGTGTTAGAAATGCATTTTTTAATAGGAAGCAGATGCCCTTGTCCAGAAAGCATGTTTTATAAAGCTCTTTACCCAGAATCTCCACCCTAAAGCAGAAGGGCTTCACCTAAGGTCACAGACCCAAATCCTGAAGCACGACACAATGTTGCTCAGAGCTGAGCTTAACATATCCATATGCATGCCCAGCGCTAGCAACTTACGCTTTCAATATTTATGCTCGTCTATTAACTGTCATGTGACCAGGTGCATGGATTGGTCAGCCTTCTGTCTCTTACAATTTACCTTAAAGGCAAGATGTCAAATAAGCTTTGATTCCTCATCAGTCACCTGAAGCCAGCTGTTTATCTGGCTGGTCTTATTGATTAAATACATTCAGACTAAAGTAACACTCTGCACCAGGCAACTGATATCAGCCGTGAAGCTTGAGTAGGGAAGAAAGTTGGCAGACACGGCAGAATTCCTGGGTGTGATTGCACTTTATTCAAATACCCAAAGCACCATAATAAATAAATGAGAATATATATTTTAGAACTTGCTTAATTTTATATAAAACAATTTCAACTGAATAACAGAATTTACTTCCAGGACAGGTTACCTAACCGATGATGTTCTCTGAATTTCTCTGCAGTTTGCATTTGCTCCCCATCTCCTGTGGCTTTCTGGGTACTCCGATTTCCTCCCACTGCCCAGAGTCATACAGTTAGGCTAACGGGATTTATAAATTCTCCATGTGATTGTGTGAGTGTGTGCATGTATGTGCTCTGTGACGGACTGGTGTCCTGTCCAGGGTGTACCAAGAACCTTCTGCCCTAAGCTAACCTGGGGATGGGCTCCAGACCTTGTGACTCTGTGCAGGGTGTACCAAGAACCTTCTGCGCTAAGCTATCCTGGGGATAAGATCCAGGGCTTGTGACTCTGTCCAGGATAAGTAGTTAATGGATGGATAAATGGATGGATAATTTCTTTTAACTTACCCTTTACATTTAACTATAGTTGCTATTCTGCAAGACATTTCAAAAGAAAAACATAAAGAAAATTGAAATGCCTGCAGAGTTTAATATTGGAGGAGGACACAAATTAATACAAAGGTCTATTTTTTATGGATATTCCTGTGGTATCAATGAAAAGGAAAACTACGGCCCAGAATGCAATGGGGTGACCTCCGCTGCCAGAAGCCCTGAAATACAGATCTGTTTCTGGCAGAGTATATTTGATCCCCTGGGATGCTCAGTTGTCTTGTGGATCAAAGTGCAGAGAGTTGACGGGGCAGCATGGATCCTGTGTCAAATCCTCGTTAACAAGGCAACGCTGTGGTAGCTCAGTTTCTGAGGTGCAAACCCAGCCAGAATCCACCCGATACAGCTGGAGAGGCGATTACAGCGCAGAGGCAGGCACGCGGTGGCTGCTTTCGCTGGCACCCGACATGTTCTTGAGGGAAAGTGGGGAGGTGATGTCACAACTGTGTGGGGACAAGCCGCCGCCATTGGTTGGCTGCCACACAGGTCCTGTCATGTAGCCGGAGGCTGCTGCACTGTAGCCCATGTAGGGCGATGCTGGGGTGGCCGGCTGGTAGGGAGGAAGGCTGGGTACTCTGACGCAGCTGCTCACTCTGGGCAATCTGTTTGGCATCTGGATGAAAAGGACATGGGACAGAACAACACAATAGGTATCTAGTGAGGCTGAAGCGCGGACAGCTCGCATGGCACGAAGGCGCACAAAAATATTAGGATAAGACGATAACTGACAGAAAAAGTGCTATGTTGGCCGTTGAACCTTTCCAAGTGGAAAGCTGTCAGCAAGTTTAGCAAGCACTACTGCAGTGGAGCTCCCATGTATGCAGTCTGAATGAAAGGACTAGATTAGGTCCTTTACTTTAGCTTACTTGAGCTGCTGTCCTGGCCAATTACCCACAATCCAGTTTGGATACATTTCATTTTAATGAATACTGTCTTCGATGGTTTTGACCTGTTGAAGATAAGTATCTTTGGGTGTAACGGACTTGGATTTACCGCGTTCTCCGGATCGCCTATCGCAGGCATTTTGGAAAGCAGACGAAAAAAATACGGCAAGTTACGGTAGACTGTAACTGATTTATCCACGCTAGTTTTTTATCTTTTTTTTTTAGACATGTATGTAGTATACCCTATATAACGCATATAATTCGCCATCTACTACATTTCGTGTAATCATGACATTTACAAATCTTTAGAATAAGCACTTGGGGGATTAAAAGCCGATGTTATTCAGAACGTATCTCATTTGACACGCAACGTTTAAATCGAAGCAAAGCTTAAAGCACGTCTAGCTTACGTACTCATCTAGCCTACAGATTTTTAAAAGAAACATATTCCTTTTTGAAGTATTGTTCCATTTAGGTAGGATAAAATACAACAGGCGCTGCAGGTGTTCAGTTATTGCACGTGTTCTGATACTCAGCCACAGCTGTGTACACGCTGACAGGCCTGACATCGGGTTACTTTTCACGGTTTATATAGAAACTTTGTTTGCATTTCTGAACTTTAAATCGCATGCGCTTATTCGGAATTGCTCATCTGTTGTATTTGTTTTTGACAGACCGGATCACGTGGTATGGGTATTTTCATTTGCACTCGCGCTCTACTGAAATTTACACTTTAATAACCGAAGACGTTAAAGCGATTCACGAGTAATAATGGCAAAATAGTGATTCCTTCCCATGTCTTACTGAGCGTGTTTTTAACTTTTCTCGAAAGAGACTTTTGGAAAAAATGTAAGTCAAAATTGAAATGATAAAATTGATATGGAAATTGTGACAGAAATTTTTCCGTAGTCTCTTCTGGATATCTGGCTAAGGTAGTCATTCATTTAATTTAACGCATAAGCCTGTACAACCTATAGCCGATAGCGAATACAAGTATCCGCCGATATTTTTCGCTACAAGTGCTGTGCACTTTCTATATTTTTGGTTTCATACAACTAAATCACTTGTAGCTGCAAATCACAACTTTTGCAAATACTTAAAGTCGAATAAAGATGCTCAAATTTAATTACGCTGAGGATATTTTTTATTCTCAATAAGAACATTTTAAAAACAAAAATAAAATAAAACGGCTATACAGATATGAGATAACTTAATCAGCGAGGCTGGCGACCAAGGCAAGACATTTACCTTATGTAAAACCAGACGTATTTAAACGAACCACCCATTTCAACAAAAAAAAATCAGACCTACATAAAAATTCCACTTAAAGACCCAGATTTTCCTGACAGACGTTTAGAACGAATAAAATGTTCAAATGTATGCTATTACAAAGAAGAGCATACAGAAGACAAAATCAGATTAACCAGATATTTATTTTTAAATCAGTTTAAGTCATTGTGTTTATGATAATCTTATAAACACTTAAACACTTATAAACTGCTTATTCACTCTACAATTACATCTCTTATATGCCGTTTTAATGACGACATAATTCCATGAAAAAAACGTAATAGGAGGCAGAAAGCTGAAAGCTGAAGCTGAAAGTAATTGTTTAACCTTAAATTACTAGTATATACAGTAAGTAAATTTCATATGTGGTAATTTAAATAGTAATAATTTTTTTGCATTTTTATTTTCGTTTTTCAGTCAACTAATAACGGTCCTTGTTAAATCTACTTTTGTAATAATACGTCGATGAGTTTTTGTATGTTTAAAGTAATATTAGGAGCGCTGCATTTTAACATGTATAGCAGCTGTCTAAGACCCAGGCACTTGCTCTTCTTTAGCATGAAATTGTTTCACATCAGGATAATTCTATAGACTGCTGGATCTCAAACTCAGGTGTTCAGTTTTAAGAAAGACCTATAAACGATTTAACGCTATAAACGTGTCAAGTTTAGTAACGAAAGCACGTCGTGAAACTTCCAAATAGTTCGTGATAAAATGGCAGTTTTTCATGTTTCTATAAAAAGTACATTTTTCTAAAATATCATATTTGTTTCCACGTTTTATAACGTGGTGCACGATAAACAACTGATGGTGAGCTTTCGATGTTAAATCGTCGACCCATAATGTAATCATAGATTTAGCATGGGGCTGGCAATACATTGTGAGAAGCACGTTTACTCACTTAACTGAAGCAAAACATTCGAAATCAAGGGGAATGACCGGGTAGATGGAACCCAGAGCTTCGCCATAACAGGTTTGTTAGAAGTCTTGCTCATTGTGTAGCGCGATTGTTGTACTCAAAGTATCATAATATCAAAATTATGTAGCATGATGCTGTTGCATTTGAAATATATCAACAGATTTCAAGGAAACCTTAAATGTCTCCACATTATATTTGTTAATTTTGTTAAAGGTACGGGATGCTCTGAGTTAATAAGCTGTAATTAGGCCTATATGACACTCTAAAGTGTGAAATATCAAGAGGGGACCACGAGGGGACAGAAGACTCTCCAGTAATCGTTAAACTACGTCTGCCAAACAGCGCGCAGTTAAGCGCATTTGAGAAATTAAGCTTTATCCATTTTTAAGATGCTATTCCTCATCCGAAAAGTTCAGTCATTTAGTCATTAAATAATCAGTTGCTCCATTGCCTTTTTCAAAGTGCATTACTCAGTGTTTAAAAGAAAAAAAATCGACTACAGCTGTTATTAATTAAAACTTGAAGACAATAGTAGCAGTCCAAAAAGTTATAGTTATTCTTAATTAAAATCCTACTTGTCAAAATGCTTCATTGATAAACTAGTAAATGTAATTATCCTGTTAAGTGTGCATGACCTTCCTAATATTAATACTTTGAAAAGGGTTACAACGTTTTTACCAAGACTAGGGAATAGATATATGATCACTCAAACCTTGTTTTCTTCCCAGGAACAGGGGTGTCTGAATGCACCGGCTTACCCTTTCCGCTAAAAAGGGGCCTCAGTTACCTTTGTTCAATTACATTTTAGACCTAGATTTGCTACCCATCCCGTATTTCACGGAATTGTCCCGTATTGAAGATAAAATGCCGTGTCCCGTTTTGAACCATTTGAACCATATTTTCGTGACCGGACAGAAATACAATCCGGATCCCGGGACCGATCGCCCCCCATTTTCTTAAGGTTGGGACCCCCCCGCCCACCCCGGTGAACGCAGCTACATCAACG
>JAODLD010000045.1:10794398-10804532 GCA_026781065.1 Mormyrops boulengeri | reverse complement strand
CACCCGGGTTGACCGTTCATAACAAACCCCCCTAATTATTGGGGGGGGGGGGGGGCAACTGACCACTCAAATAGCCCAGGGACCTCTGACCATGTTAATGCGACTCTGCCCAGGAGTCAATAACAGTATTAAATGAACCATAACCTTTAATTACTATACAAAACTGTTTCAAACTTTTCTTATAAAATGTTATGCTGCAATTGTTTGTAACAAATAAAGTGATAAGGTTAACAAATTAATTTAGCAAATCAGATAAGTTATTTATCTGATGATTATAAATCTCTTTCGAATACAGAAAAAAAAACCAATTTCGGCATTTAAATTTTCATCTCATGGTTAACATTCAAGAACAGACCCAGGCCCAGAAATAATCTTAAAATGTCACTATTGTTTTTAAATTTACGGCGAGGAAAACATTAAATGCAGATCTATTCTACATATTTTAAAATTGTACATTTTAGCTGTTGTTCCAAAATGTGTTTTCCATACAAAAGTAATACTGATCAAAATTTGCAAAATTCGTATCCGTTTCCATGACCCAGTGTTTTGTGTTATGACATTCATTGCTCGGTTCACCGCATTTAGAGAAATTAATATAAAGTGGATCAAATGTGAGTTCGAAGGACCGTTATTGTGACACGTTTATACATTTTCACGGTTAACGTTTCCGCTCACTATCCAAAATTACCTTGTCATTTCATTTAAGGTAGGGCTACTGCAATTTCAGCGCCTAACCCCTTACTTGTGAATTGTGAGACTAATATAATATTACCTATATTAGCTGCATACATAATATTTCTATTTTTAAAGGAAGGTAGATTTTTGCCATGCTGCTGTTGTAACCGCTGAATTAAACAGCTGGTTCATTTGTATTTTAATAATATATTATACGCCGAATTTAAGAATGAAAGAACAGTTACGACCTTTTTACGATACAGTCTACGGTTCAATATTTTAATAAACACAACCCGTAGTACACCAATGAACAGCTGAGTTTGTTGTCTGGACCTTTGATGTTAATTCCTCCTGACACTGAAGCGAGAATGCGTACACTTAACAATGGCTTCAGCATCAGTGCCACATACAAAATCATTATTTATTTCTTTGTATATTTACCGTTTTTAATATACAGTTTTCACATTACAGTCTTTAAAAGATTGACTGATCTTCCTACGAAGACAAAATCATTTGTTTAAAAATTGAGGAATAAGTTGTTAGCTGTACACCAACACACAAATCGTTGACAAGCTAGAAGACTTAATTCGGTAAGGGAGACGACTCAATTAAAATAAAGGAGACTCTTGTGTGATCAGCGCTTTCCCATTTGGATTAAGGGCCTATAGGCTTTTTGGTGACCATTTACAAAACATGAAATTGCGGAATAAATATTACATTGAATCTGCGCTTGCCAGCATACGCCACAATAATTCCATAAACGACACTTGTCCCCATATTTTAAATATTTCCAATAAATTGTAAAACAAACCTGCAATACATTGCAACTTCGTCAAATATCACTGAGTCAATGGGACAATATGAGATTCTGGTTTTACCTGCGCGTATTTCGTGTCTGGTTCTAAGTGCGGTTTATCCAAGTCATTGGCACGCGGTGAACTTGTTGTGGGAAAATTAATCCTGTTTATAGTCGTCCACTCTTCTACTTTGGCACCGTGCATGGGCGGGCTGTCGCTAACTGGGGAAAAATAGAAGACAGTTAAATTGGAGACAATGAAAAATGTCGGGAACAACACCCGAAACTGAAAGCAGGGCAATGTAATGACCTAAATAATAACAAACCCGCCTACTATTGCTTAAGGCAATATGTAGATGTATACGGTTCATGGAAGTGGTCAAGGAGTTGCATCATATATGCTTAAATAAACTAAAAATATTTAAGAAAATTTTACTACAGAAATCTGAAAACGGAATAAGTACATTAAAGGGAATAAATAAAGGATGACTGGCAACGTAAAAATGAAATCGTTTTGAAGTCGCATCTTCAAGGCTTTTGGCGGTCTTAAATCATCTTACCATTTGCATTCGAAACGGACGTATTAATCAGGCACAGCAAAAATGGTCTGGACTGACAGTGAGTTGTGTGATCAGAGAAGCAACATAAATCAAACTCCGTCTACTTTTTAGGCTTTTCCCTAGTCATCTTTGCGGGGAATAAAGTACTAAACAAACTGCTATCGTCCATATGCACATATCTGAGACGTTAGAAAGTAAATAGATTCTTAAAATATATAATTCATAGTTTCTAAAATGGCATAATGAACAGTGTGTGAACATCTTGTAAATTCATCATTGTATACATTCTCCAAACCTAAATACTTCTGATAGTTCCAGGTCTAAAAGAGTATTAGAAACACCCGAAAAACACGAGTAGGCCCACTGACATTTTTTTCCCCAGATAAACTTTAGAAAGCTGCTGCATTTTCATTTTAAAACAATTCCATTAATACACGAATACAACAGCAGCCAAATTCATTTTCCTTTGATGTTGATCAAATTTGTGCATATATGGTTTAAGACATTATCCGTATTGAAGAGTATAATAAAGGAATCAAACTAAAGAAACCACCAACACAGAAATATAAATATATACAAAAAAGAAAATGAGTTTGTCAAGCACGCGTCTGTAAGATGATTAAAATAATAGAATTAATAGTTTTTGAGTTGACTACGGCTTTCAGACCTTACTAGGAACATCTGAGTCTCGTTTATAAGTGATAAATTGCATATAAAACATCAGATTTTTTTTAAATCAATATTTCTCAAAGAACGCTGGGAAGAGCCGATGTTTCACATTGTAAAATCTGAATACTGTCTGCACTCGACAAGGTTTGAGTGTAATGACAGGGAATCCTGGCTGATTAATCTGCTGGATATATTTCGATTTTTTTTTTTGGTGGGGGGGGGTTCTCCTTACCAATAAACCAAGTAACATATAACTCCTGCCAAACTGTTTAGACAAAATATTGTCGGATTTAAAAATTACTCTCAAAACAAAAGTCGTCTTTGGGGTTCGCTCAATGCAGTGTCCTTTTAAACCAACACACAATTAGTGCAAACCCTGTAATTTGTTTTTCTCGTGGCTATAATCTATAGATTAAATCAAAAACACACATAGTCATATATACAGGGATATCCGTGCTACTTATGGAAGAGAAAGAAAAGACAGTTCATGAAATAACTGGGAAAAAAAACTTATTCCGAGACTTCTGTTCTACTCATACTAGAAAGTTGGCTCAGCTTTTTCAGTGCTGGTCGAAGTTTTTCTCTTAATACCAGTCTGGCTCTCGAAAACGGTAGCGAGTGCTGGGTGACTTAGCTCTCATTTATATTTTCATTTTGTTTCCCTTATCCTGCGCCTTCCCTTCGTCAACCCCCTAATATTCCACATCCGCTCCATAATTATAACACCAACCCCCAAACCATCTGTTTCAATGTAACCAAACTAGAGTCATCCGCCCAGCAAAGAAAACAATTGGTTTTTCCACTTGCTTGTTTATTAATGTATCTTAATTGATAATTACTGACATGTAAGCATTGTATTATTGTTTATTGATACGAATAACCAAATAGATTTCTGTCTTGGCCAAGTGTTTTGGGTATTGTTTATAGAAATTAAACGCTAGTAGGCCTATATGAACAACTTAAGAAAATTGTTTACTCATGTGCATGCAGGGACTTGTCAATCTAAACAGTATAACATTCTCATGAAACATTTAAGCGATCGCCTTACTTTGTTGTTCTGTTATGGACCGAATTCCCAGAATGTCGGTGACGGAGTGAGAGGACGGCCATATTCTGTGCATTGCAATATGTCCGGGAAGGGTGGGCATGCCAGGTGGAGTTGGCACTTTTCTGGTAGTTATGGATGTTGGGTACGAGTAGATATGGTTGCAAGGAAGAGATGGCTGCGGCGTAACGTGGGATGACTGTTTGTTGAGCTCGCCGTGGTTATGCTGTGATAAGCTTCCAATCTTGTTGCGAAGGATTCGACTGATGGAACTGACCGAGGGAAGGTTAAATTTATCACACACCCCGTCGGCTAGGAGTCTGTCCCGAATTTCCCAGGCGAAAATACCCGGGTCTCTCTGTTTGTATGTCCGTATATGTTTGACCACTGTAGGGGTGGTGACTCTTGGCTTGCTCCCTCCTATGGCGCCTGGTAATATGGATCCAGTCTCGTTGTACCGGGCCAGAATCTTGCTGACACAACCATGGGAAACCCGAAGTTGTCTGCTGATGTCGCATGGCCTGATGCCCAGCTGTGCTAGTTCTACAATCCTGATTCGGATGGCGTTTGGTAAAGGTCTGCCATTAACGAAAACACCGCCTAGCTGGTTCACCTCCCCAAAGGCAGGCTCTGAAGTGAGAGAGAGAACAGCATAACACATCTGTATTGTTTTGAACATGACTCATCCTAATACAAATTTAGTTTTTCCTCGTGGAAAGTGTACATTCATCTTTGCTACAACGGCATACAAAGTCAAGAGAAAAAAATGAGTAGCAGATTAAATAGCTTACTGCTTTTCAATATTACATAACTACTTTTCATTGTACATAGCATTTGGCATAGCAGTGGCAGTTTGAACAATATATTGTTCATCCACATGCCCTTCCTTAATTATATATAGTTGATTCCAAAAATAATTTCACGTTTCTAAAATTAATTGCCGATTTTTAGCCATATTTATAAATAACCGTCAGAATACTTTTGAACGTTGTCCCATCTGTTGAAAATGTGCTCCAGTGTAAAACCTTTCATTTCTTTGGCATTTTATAGTACTCACCCATATCTTGAAGCCCTCCAGCGTTTATGCAGATTGACGAATTGCACTTTTTCGTCTGGTTCGGAGTCCAGGACTTCTGCTACCCGTGGAAGGATATTCACTTTCCACTTTTTAGTGGGACGGGGGGAATCGGGGGTTTTGTGTTCGGAATACTCGTGACATTCCGAATGCACCAATGGGCTGAACTTCCAAAAATACTTCATCTATCGTGTCAGTTTAACCAATAAGGTTTCGACTTCCTCCACAAATGTGTTTCTATTGGTCAGATAACTTGACATGACAGCGCCATTGAGGATTTCTTCGCGTCTTTGAAAACTGGCAACCAAGATAGTCAAACATGCAAATGAATTTTAACAACGTGTGAACGGTAAGTTACCTCAGATACACAAACGCATTAGTTTATGTAACCTAAATAATGCAAGGAAACGTACTTTGCAAGCATATAATTAATTAATGCATTTGAGCTAGATTGCTGCTGCCACTGTATAATCCGCCATAACGTAGGTGCAGCTAGCCCATATTTGCCGCGGACGGTATATTTTGTAATTAACGATTCCCATTAATTGTAAGGGATGCATATTTTAATGTCTGCTAGTATACCCAGAAAACACAAAGGAAAAAACATAAAGGGCATTAACAGCACAATATAATAATGAAAACATGTTATGCAACAGGAACGGCAAATGCAGGATATTTGTTTATTATTGTTCCTTGTTTCACCAGGCTTCTATACCCATGATACAAAATTAAGGCCGTATGAAACAAAATATTAGCGTAAAATTTCAGCTGACAAATGGACAAATGCTATTTTGTATTGTTGATAGAAGGAAAAAAGATTGCTGACATTCAGCAGTTTGTATCCGGTAATGGTAGTGTTCAAACCTCAGTTTCTGGTAATTAGGTAATTATTTTCTGTAATGTATGAAACATGGTTTATACGTTGACGTATGCATTGTCTTGGTCATGAATATATATTTTTTCATTTTACATTTTGATGCAATATTTTCGGTGAAAATGATAAAGCGAAAGAAATACAGTCGCTTGGAAACAGCATTCAAAGAAAAATAGTCTTTGGCGCGAGGGAAGAATTAGAAATTAGCCCCAGAAAAGAAATTCTTATTTGCTGATTAGACAGAGATTAAAGGCCTGTTCTTGATTTCTAGTTCATTTTAAGATTACAAAATACCATTATAAAGTCCAAGCCCACTTAAGTAGATTTCACTGATGGTATTCTATCGTGTTTCGTGGGCTTTGAGGCCACTTTCACTTACATTTTAATATGAATAATTTCGTGGCGATGTATTCATATTTTATCTCTTGAGATGCAAAGTATTTTATTTAGTTTATTGATATTTACCACCTGCTGCACCAGTTCCGCGAAAAGTGGTAGTCGTTCATTGTATTTAAGTCGTTTCATTTTTCTTATAACTTTCAGTGCTGCAAAAAGTCTGGGTCAGTTGCTATTTTATCTCCTGTGTAATAGTTCATGGATGTAGTATTTATTAAAGGTACATTCTTTGTTTCTTGTTTACAGATGAATTTAATAGGCTATTAATACTTAATCTTTAAAACGTTCCGCGCTGTTTGTCTTGGATTTCGGCCTCAGTCTATCGTTTCTCCCAAAGTAACTTGGGTTAAGTTATTTCATGAATTACATGGTATTAATGAAAAGTTTCCATCATAATAAATGCATTCTCAGCCAAGGTGTTACAATATTTTAGGTTATATTAAGGTTTTATTTACTCTCAGATGCGAAGTAATAAACATCACTCATCACATCCTGTAATGGATTTTTAACAATTAGTCGTCTGATATTTCGAGGGGTGTACCGTGATTGACTGTCCGACTTGTAATATTGCAACACGCGAATCTGAGCGAATAAGGCAAAATTTAAACAAAAATCACATAGATAATACAACTGCTGTTGACCACCAATGTAGTCCGTGTCTATATTACGCTTAATATTGGCTGAAATCTGTTTACCCTTGAGATCCACGTTGAAATTTGATTGATAGTTTTAGACAAAGCTCTTGAGGTGCTTTGACTTTACAAAAAAACATAACGACAAACATATGTTCATAAACGTAAAGCAGAAACGCGGAATAATCAAAACAACCTATTACTTCAGGAAGCACAAATTCTTATTGTTTGTTCTTACCACTGCATGGAATGAGAAAATGATAAATAGATCTTCGTTCATTCTGTTTTCAAAGAGAAACACGCTGTTTCTAGGCATATTTTGCACATTAGTGTATTACGGTGCTGTTGCGTTAAGTTTTAATTTTTTTTTTATATTTCCCAAACACAAAGCACTAAAGTATTTTTTCCATCAACGAAATATTCGTTTACAGCAAATGCTAGCTATATACTGAGAATGAGGTCATAACGTTATTCGTTAACTCATAATTGACTTTGATATTTTTATATTTAAGCATTTCTGATTATTCGAACATCTTAGTAGGTTATCAATTTCTTAAATATCAATTTAAAAAAATAATAAAAACTACAACGCTAGGAAAATGATGAAATTAGCTGAGACGTGCTGACCAAGATCCCGAATCGAGGTGAATTTCATTGCACACGCAAACAACTAATTTTATCTATCTATCTATCTATCTATCTATCTGTCTGTCTGTCTGTCTGTACGTCCGTATCCGTCCCTCTGTCCGTCGTAGGTTATTATAACAAATGACAGTAGGCCTACAGCTGTCTGTCAGAACAGTCCTTTGTCCATCCATCCATCCATTTTCTGAAACCGCTTGTCCATTCAGGGTCGTGGGGGGTCCGAAGCCCATCCCGGAGGCTACGGGCGCAAGGCAGGGAACAACCCAGGATGGGGCGCCAACCCATCGCAGATAGTCCTTAGTTCCTATATTAATATATACTTGGTTATTTAAAATTTATGAATAAATTGTGATAACATCATAATGTACGTTGTATGTAAATACTGGCGTCCGAGAACCGCAACATTTCATAACTGTCGTTCCAACAGTTTCGTAAATAAATATTTCCGGTAAATACTGCACTGTTGCTGTGTCTACTCTCGTCAAACATCATGTCATATTTTTCTGACAATTATGTGAAGCTCCTACGTGGATTCCTTATTTTATCGTATTCTTGTATTACAATGTATTTTTATCCTTGGTATATTTAAGCTCGATGAGAGCAATGCCTTGGAACAAAAATTTCCTTCGGGATTGATAAAATTTTGTCTTGTCTTGTCGTGAAGTATTGTGTTGTCACGTGCTAGACGCGTCTTACTGTTGCATTATCTAAATCATTAATTTTTCGCGACTTAACATGTAACGGGCTAAAACTGGAAAGAATTACAAGACTTTCTGGCGTGCTAACCATTTCATTACCTGCTTCGTTTCGTCTAAACATTCCATATACAATATATTCAGATGTTTCATTTAAGTCCGTTTCACATATCGGAAAATTGTAAAAACAAATTCAAGGCCATTTTTATTTTGTCTTCTGTCACTCGTGAATCAACTTCAATGACTTTCTTATTTGGAATAAGAATGTTAGTTTATGTATCTGTATGTATTACTCTTTTATATATATATATATATATATAACTCGCATCCCTGATCTCCTAACTATCCATATTTGTTCTATTAAATGAACGTTTGCCCTCGAGCTAAATTTCGAGCGGTGGTTTTATAAATATAATACAGTATACGGTTAAGATATTGTTGTAGATAACAACAGTTCCGGAAAAAGCTGAAAATGTTTACTTTGAGAAGTATTTCAGACTAACCTACTAATTAATATTTGCCCCTTTGTCCTACGCGTTGCGTTATCCCGGAGACCAAAGTAATACAAAACCAATATACGTTTGATTAAATGATCTAAACAGTTTAGTTTATGTTAGTCATGAAATATTTTAATGGGAAATATTTCATGGTCCAGTGATTTCTGATTTTTCTCAGCACGATTTGAATTAATAATGTGTGTCATACACATTCGCTTATTAGCAATTTACCGTTCTCTTTCTGTAAATGTCATTTTGTGACAAACTTTCTGATTTTTAAAATCCATAAATATTTTGTATTTGGGAGTGTGTTACAAGATTCACCCATGTTTTCGGGACGTTCATTGTAGCTTTTTCGGTAAAATATGAACTGCCGTGTGACCAAGTTTGTTCGTTTTTTATAACCAGAATCGTAAATGAATGTAATATATTACTATGTATGTGCAGGGAATGAGCAGCGGAAACATCATTGATATGATACTAGGAGATGAGTTTGAAGACAGATTTGCACCAAAAAACGTCCTGCGGAGGTAACACTCTCAAACGCTAACAGCGCGATACAAAAATTTGCCTTAATCATTGTCGACTTTAATCGTACCTGACCGAAAATTGGCTTATGAAAATTGTGTGAGCTGCGACATCATGTGGGCAAAATGTTAATCACTCATTTAAGAAAAACGTGACCTTTGTGAGAGATCTATGCGATGTGCGGTCAGTAATTATTCACTCAGTCATACAATAAGGAAAGGTTTGTTAACAGCCTTGGTTATAGGAGTAGCACTTGACCTCACAAGTTTCAGTGTGCATCAAAACCAGTAACTGCAATTAGTGTGTTCGCCCATTAGTTGGTCTGTGGTTTTTTATACGCATAAAGTCTGCATAACGCATGCTATAAACTATTGGGGCTATTTCATATAATCATAAGACAGTTAGTCTCTGAAGGATATGTGAGCCTTTCTATGTTCATATCGCTAAAATGTCTTACTCTTAAAGCACCTAATTAATTTTTCCAATTAATGATGTTTCCCCAATTTACCACTATTAAAATCACAAGAAGTGCACTAGCTACCCCCACACACATATATCCTTCACTCAAGAATTTTAAGTAACATTATTACATAGCTTAGTTGAAATATGGAAGTATGGCGTTCCCTGGCATGTAAACGTTAATTGCAGGTCTTGCGCCTCCACGGCAACGCAAAATAAAGATCCCATGACGATTTGCTTTGATTCCGTAAATTGTTTTCGATGTTTTAATTATTAAATTTTTGTCCCTAGGCACATTTAATCGGCGACATTAGCAGTTTAATTTATCTGGATATGAATTAATTGTCATGGTTACAGTTATTGGAATTCATTGCAGTAGGCTAACATTTTATACGAACTGTTGAAAAACTTTGCAGTATACTTAAGATATGATTATGTATAGCTTCAAAAGAATCTATACACAGTACTGTGCAAAAGTCTTAGGCAGTCAAAAGAAATGTTTAAAGCTATCTATCTGGGCAGTAAGTGCACATTTGCACAGAACAAAAAACACAATTTAACATTAGAACATATACAAATTAAGAGTAA
>JAODLD010000045.1:10763829-10794298 GCA_026781065.1 Mormyrops boulengeri | reverse complement strand
AGTTAAAAAATACATGGGTGTATTGAATGGTGGCCGCAAATACTGGGGTAATTTTAGCAGAGGTTTTGAAATGGCTAAGCTGACACACTTGACAGCCATAATAGCATAGTTTTACACCAGCATGAAGATCATTTAGACACCACTTACTTTGGCTGCCTAAGACTTTTGCACAGTACTGTAGCTTAAATGATCTTAAACGTGTATAATATTATCAGCGGGTAGAATTATGAAATGGTTATTTATGCGGGTATGGTCTTGAGTTCGGCAGCTAAAATTAAGTTTGACGCAAATTGCCTAGATGTGCGAAATATTTCAAAGGGACATTTTACTTAGCACTGGAACATAATATCCTGCCAAAGTAATCTCGCTAAAATCGAAGGAAAATCGACTGGAACGTTTTCAGGAATCTATGATTCATTTTAGAATATAACCTTCTTGCACTTCGTGTATTTTAGCTTTATTTGATATAGCGTTCCGGATCCTGGATAACAACCAAGAAAAATCTGATTCCTGAGACAATCTGATTCCTGAGAAATTGTATATTTAGAGAGAATGAAATTGTTTTTAGTTATACTTGCAGAATAGGATTTCAGAAATTCGGAGAGGTTTGCAGTTCTATATTTAGTTGCGATTTGAAGAGTAATAGCACAATTAATTATCCACTTCAATTTCATAGTCCTGGTATTAGTCTTTGTGCTGACAGTGATCAGTGTTTTAGAATAATAGTACAATATTATAGGTTTGACAGATAAGGAATAATATCCATTACTCCCTCCATCCATTGCAGTTACCATGACGGTATATTCAATGTAGAATCCCGGCGAGTCTGGGGGCTTCCTCAAAAACACTAGGCGAAAGACTGGAGGCAGCGTGGCCGGGATGCCAGTCCGTAGCATGGTTTGGGCTCGCCAGAGTATTTATTCGTTTGATGAAGATTGTTTCCCCAAGAAGACAAAGCTTAATTTACCTATTCCTTTACCTTCACAATATATCTGGTAGTAGCAGAAGCTTCACAACCTGTCTAAGGTTTTTTGATGGAGTCGCTAGGTTTTAACTCGGATTTAACTCGGTTATGGGTTGATGGTAACCGATCATTTTAAGTTTTTCAGGAGATTAATTGGTTTGTTTAGAGGATTTATTGTTAGTCTGGATTCCAACTGTTACAGCGTCGTTTTCTAAAACGAAAAAACACGCAAAATCCACTGCTATCATGTCTTATGGAACCTTATGCCTTCACACTACTGGGAGATTTCTTTACTTTCGCGTCCTCTAGAGGGCAGTGTGTACGGTCCCAACAATGTTTTCTAATGTCTCCTACTTTCAAAGGAAGTATGTTCTATTTGTATATATATATTTTCACATATGGATTATATTCTGATAATTGTGGTTTCCATGGATTTAAAAAGGTAAGCAAGCACCGCCAATTACTGTGTTTAGGCAAATTTTAGAGTCACAATTCATTTTTCCACCAGTTTGACTTGTTTTAACACTTGTTACTACACTTTATCACTTTCGATTTTCATGGGTATCGTAACTCTTGGCATCTGTGTTTACTCTGGACCTGATTCTGATGGTCCACCCTGTTTTTGCACATTGCCTGGGATATCCTTCTCTGTTCTCCAAGTCCAGCAAAAAGCCGACATGCTCACATCCCACACGGCATTATCCTGGAAAATAAAATTTCCCCCTGACAGGAGAGCATGTTCTTCTCCCTGCCACACTGTCATCGACACTAAGTACAGCCAAATATTACTGCTAAGAATGGTTTTGTGTTATTGCTCAATGCTACTAGCAATACAGTGGGATCTCTTTCAAAACATTTATTAAAATATAATTATTTAATAGTTTTACAATTTCGTTAATAAATTATTAGAATTGAGTGAATACACAAAAAGTAAAACATGACGACTGTACAGTTTTATATGTTGTTTTGTTCTTACAAGTCCTGCTTTATCCCTATTGGTATATGCAACCATTAACCTTCACAACCTGACATTCTAAATTCTACTGGCAAATACTGTATTCTCTAAATGCCACTAGTTGTGGTCTCTAGTTCAGTCAACAGCTTTACCTCCCCAGCCATTTAACCTCATCTGCAACAGTGTCCCTTGCCTCATCTTGTTTGTTACAGTAAGAATTCTTCTCCCTTGAGACTCACTGTGATGAAAGGATCTTAGAAAAGCACAAACGTGGAAATAAAGACCACTACAAGCATAATACTGAAGCTAGTCCAAGTCTCTCACTCTGCTCTTAGGCTCTGAAGCTTTCAGTTTTCCATGGTAAGCTAATCAAAACCAGATAAGCTACTCACATAGAACACAATGCAAAGGTTAACTGTGAATAATGATTTAATACGTTTACAGGCCCATAAAGGTTCTCTGTTCCCCTCATTAGTCACAGCACTATTTCCCTCACATATATCGTGATCAATTGAGCATAATGGAAATGCAAAGATCAGTTTACACTGGAATATTTCTAGAAGTCAGAAGCTGAACTATTGTGAAATACATTTTCCATATTGAAGGATAACTTGCTGTCTATCTGGAAAGGAACAAAAATTGTACTGGCTGTACCGGCTCTTTTGTATACGTCACATTAAAGTGAAACATTGACAAACACCTACAGAAATAATTAGCAGAATAAAATTTCATTGAAGATGCTCGTCATGTCCTCCGCCCCCTGCTGGATGGTTCATTTTTATTGATCTGTTATTAGCCCAGAATTCCCTGTGCTGTCTAGGTGCTCTGACCTTTACTAAGACTGAGTTGTTCTTTTACGTAAAGTAATTTATTAAACTCTGGCATTGTTTCAGTTGGGACATTGCAATTTTCTCTTCAACCACCCACTTTGAAAGCACATTTTAGTCTTTTTAATATAATAGCATACCTTCTATGGTTTTTAATCTTCATCTTGAAAAAATGCTCATCTGCATTGGTTCCTTGTGCCAGTACAAGATTTGGGATTAAGGTATGTTGGCCATTTTTCTATTATCATCTACTTATTCATTTACAAAATTTGCTTAATTTGATTTAGTGACCTGAAAACTCTGCTATCATATTGCTATACTCACTCAAAGTTGTCTGCCGTATCCTGTGATGACGTCCATGTTTGTCTAATGGTACATTTTGGTGTGATCTTACATTAGCCTACATTATCCCTTTGATCAATCTAAAACTCAACTCTACTTCCTATTATGCTTCCTAATATGTCTGCCTTGGTTATCCAGCTCTCTTATGATTACTTATGTATTTAATTTCAACTAACATGCATCTAAAAATGCTGATGTACTCACAACTAAGAACAATATATTTATTTAATGCATTCAATTTTGAACCAATAATTAATAGTTAATACTTCTTTAAATGTTGCCATGACAGCAAGGCTAATTTCCTGTTGATGAATGAGTTTTACTAATATTTTTGTTTTGTTCCTTTGCCTTTGTAGCTTAACTGAGATACTCGTGGATCATTTTCTAAATGATCTCTGTAGCTTATTTAGCAGACATTTTTATTAGAATTAGAGATGCGCCGATCCAAGCCTATTTGACAGATTTTGGTATCGGTCATACGTAGGGAATATCAATCATACATTACTAGTTAGTATCAGTATACAAATCAGGGTGAGTTGTTGGAGGGTAGATGAAGGTGTGAAAGCTTTGATTTGGTCAGTCTGAGGCCATCTTGGTCATTTTTAACCCCTTCAAAGGCACCTAGATTGAGGCCTTGATCCACCATAAATACTACTGTACTTTAATCAGTCATAACTCATAAAATATGACTTGTGAAAACTTCCACAATGTGAAAATCGAACCGCAAACTAACTTTACTGACGTATCAAACGTAGTTTTCAGAGTTGGGAGTACCATTTAGCGGAAAATCCCCCTAAACAAAGCGCACGCAGTTATTTAATATGAAAACGCAATGTATGATTTTGGGAGTCGCTAGCTTGGGCTGTTTTGTGCACTCGGTACAGCTTGTGATACACGAGGGGCTACTATCGCAACGAAGTTGCCAATGGGAGAAAATTTGTGAGGCATTTTTATAAAGTATAAATATCTGTTATATTTTATATTTACTATATTGAAATATTACAGTAAATATCGGAACTGAAAAAGTGGGGATCGACCTATCCATAATTACAATCAAGTTGCGTACAGTTCTGTCCATATAGAAGCAGCTATAAAGTAGGCAGTGTGTGGCTCAGTGGGCTAAGCCTATGTGCTTGTAACTACAAGGTCGCTGGTTCAAACCCAGCCCCAGCACGTCCTTGAGCAAGGCCCTTAACCCCCAGTTTGTAAGTATGGGGGTAAGGCTCATTCCATCGGTGAGGGGTGAAAGCCATTAGGAGATGGGACTGTGAGTTCTCACTATCTGAACAGGGCACTCTCAGAGGTCTGGAATACTGCACCTTCGCACTCTCAGAGGCTGTGTGATCTAAAGAGTTAACAGTGATGACTTCATTATGCACCACATGTTCTCCCAGTTTTAAATAAAAAATAAATTAAACTGAATATAATACTAGAAGTTTGCACATTTTCTTCATGTCACATGGGCTTCCTTCTGCAGTCCAGAGACATACAGTTAGGCTAACTGGTCTGTACATGTATGTGCATTGCAATGAAATGGCTTCTGTTCCAGAAAGAACCCAGCATTGTGCTCTATGCTGTGTGGGACAAGCATTTCCCGCTATCCTATCTAAGATGAATGGTTGAAGGATAGATGGATGGATGGATATGTGCTAAAAAAATACTAAAATAATATTGAACTCTGCTGCAGAATTATCCAAGTGATCACAGCATGCTGAAATGCACTCTACACTTCTTTCTGTATATAACTGAATATCAGTAATTATTGGACGGAACACCTAAGCAATTATAAAGCTGACATGGGCATCATTCACATATAGTTTTGTCACATGAGCTACTCCTCAATTAACTCATTAATTCCTTACATGCCTCGTTTTGCTTTTGGCCTGTTTATTTGTTTGCATATGCAGACATTGTTTTCATTATGGCTTCTATTAGTTGTTTCACAGAAGCTTTTTGTTTGTCCAGCAGGGTGTAAAGATATTGTATATTTCTTTATCATGGAAAATGCCATTTCTTTATTTTACTGTGTACTTCAGATTTTACTTTCCACTGTCCATCACGCGTGGATATATTTCTGTAAGTCCTCATACATAATAATACACACTTAGGGTCACCTGGGGTGTTGTTCCGCATATTTTAGGGGGCTTTAGCCCCACTGAAATGCCCCCCCCCCCCAAATAAATGTGTATTTATTAGCTTAAGCCATGAATAGTTTGCCATCAGTGCCCCCTAGTAAAGACTCAGACCCCCTATCCATTCATCTCTAGCTACACCCCTGGTTGTCAACAAATTATTTTCACCCTTAAGAAAGAATTTTTTGTGTGTGTGTTTTTTTTTTGTATTTTATCATTAACGTAGCTTTTTATTTATGTATGTAATGTGTATTTATATTTGTATGTAATTTGTGTATTTAGACACACATGCATGTGCAGGCACATATTAAATGAATTATTTAAAATCAGTTAATTGAATTATCAATAACAATGCGTGTTTCTATTCTAAAATGGTTAGAATTGGTTCAAAATACAAGGTATTTATCAATTAACTATTTAAAAATAATTTAAAGCTTTCTTTTTTATTGTTCAGAGCGGCGCAGCAACCCACAGACTTTACATAGTTGTGGGTTCGATTCCCTTCCCGGAGTTTTTACGGTGTTTGCTTGTTCTCTTTGTTATCTACCTGGACCGATGTCTCTGAATCACACCCACTGTGTGAGTGTTATATGGACGGGTATCCTGTCTCGAGTTCACTGTGGCACTGCCTTGGGGAAGCAGTAATGGAAATGGGCGCAAGTTCTCAGTGTTCCCTCTAGTGGCCGCAGTCCAGAGAATTGTTACACCTAAATAGCATAATTTGTGAGTAAATTTATGTTGGCGTTATATAATATAGGACATATGTGTTTTGTTGTTTAGTTATCCGGGGTGCGTTTACCGAAAGCTTCGTAACACTAAGCACTTCATTATCTCGTACAAGAAGGCCTGACTTTCACTCTCCACTGTAATTCATCCCAAAGGTGTTCTACTGGGTTGAGGTCAGGGCTCTGCAGGCCAGTCAAGTTCCTTCACACCAGACTCACTCATCCATGTCCTTAAGGACCTTACTTTGTGCACTGGTGCGCAGTCATATTGGAACAGGAAGGGGCCATCCCCAAACTGTTCCCACAAAGTTGGGAGCATGAAATTGTCCAAAATGTTGCAGCATTAAGAGTTCCTTTCACTGGAACTAAGGGGCCAAGCCCAACCCCTGAAAAACAGCCCCACACCATAATCCCCCCTCCATCAAACTTTACGCTTGACACAATGCAGTCAGGCAAGAACCGTTCTCCTGGTAACCGCCAAACCCAGACTCGTCCATCGGATTCACCTGACAACCCATGGACACATGATAAAGCTACTGCATGCATACACACGAGCAGTTAAGTATATGCTGCAACAAAACATATGTGTCCAGGGGAATGGACTTGTAGGTACAATATAAACATGTTGATGTCCTCCCAGGCCTTCTCGCCCAACATCAGGGTCTGACCTTACAAATACTCTCCTGAAAGAATGGTCAAAAATTCCCATAAACACCCTCCTAAACCTTGTGGACAGCCTTCACAGAAGAGCTGAAGCTGTTATAGCTGCAAAGGGTGGGACCACTCCATATTAAAGCCTATGTATTAAGAATGGGATGTCATTAAAGTTTATGTGTGTGTAAGGGCTGGTGTCCCAATACTTTTAGCAGTACAGTGTACATCTACCATCTAGATAGTAAACCTATTATATAATTATGTTTTGCTAGATTAAAATACATTCCTGTGTTGTGTAATTACACTGAATTTCTCTCAATTGATATTAATTACCACCTTCTTCCCATCATTCCAATTCAAATTCCAGTACAACGTCATGTGGGATGTGGCCTATAAATGAAACGGGGCAAAATTCATAAATTCTGAATTTTGCCTATCCCTGGTACATAATGAATTAACCAATCAGATTTACTGTGTATTTTTGTATTTCATCACATCCTTTAAAGTGGCAGGATGAATCACCCCTTATGACCAGCAATGACATTGGCAGCTATCTGTAAATTTGTGGAACTGTGCCGGAGATGCAGTCCGGAATACCATCCAAGAAGCCAGGTTGCTGGTCTAAATATTTTGTGTGCGGACATGAACCTCTTGGACCATCTCAGTAATAAACAATTAACAGAGAAATACAGGCTGGCCTGGGGTGAAATAATGAACCTCTTTGGTATGATGCACGATGGGTTGAAAAGAGGAACGCACTGGAATTTTGCGCTCAGCCGCATAGTGCAGCTTCTGATAGCTCATTGTTTCTACACCACTGGTGGATTCCTGCAGACTATCGGTGATGCACATGGCCTCAGTAGAGCTTCTGGGTCCAAATCTGTGTATGCAGTAACCAGATTACTATTGTGCCATGCATGCAACTACATACAATTTCCAGCAGGAGGGGATGCCTTGCATGACACAGAAAATGGTTTTCATGCCATTGCAGGCATGCCTGTTATTGTAGGTACAATGGATGGAATATTCATTCCTCCTCATACTCCCAGCCTCTTGAATCTCATCTGCACCTCTAAATAAGGGTTCTCTGCCCTAGGCCTAAATGTCCAGGTGATATGCAGCCATCAAGGAATTTTCACAGACATTGTGGCCAAGTGACCTGGGAGTACGCGATACTGGGGAGGAGCCGATAGAGAACTAGGCCTACTTTAAGTTCAGTCGTCATCTCGAACAACAAAGGGTTTTGGGAAACACTCTCAATCTCACTCATCATTTTTGTTACAACATTTGTTATCTTGGTTGTCATTCGCCAAGATCGTTGAACTCTGTGGCGTTGTGCCAGTCAATTTAGGTAGACATGTGCCTACCCAATATTTAAAAAAATATATGTTACATTAATTATTCAGGCTACCATTAACATGCCTACATTGACTGTGAATAACACGTCGTTAAACTTGCAATAAACTTGCAGTCAGGGTAATCTGGCCAATAAGTGAGCTTCCTCAGTCAGATCACATCCCTCATCAGTGCTGTCTTCTACCGATAATGCTACACATAATCAACAAGTTGTTACATAGTGACATTCATGTGTCACATCTCAGCGGCAGTAAACAAGGTTAGCTATCTTTAGCTGTTTACAATTGCTAGCCAGTTAATGTATTACTGCAAGTATAAGAAGGCAACTTAATTGTTTCTGTGCTGTTGTCCCACAGATATGCTGCATTAGCCTAAAACTTTCAAAATATATCATGCACATGTCTGTTGAGGTAGCTATGTAATCAATGTGCTAGCACAGGCATTTTGTGAAGCTGCATTATGAAATGATGTTAATGTTAGTTAGCTAATGTTAGGCAGCAAGGCAAGCTCAGTTTGAAGTCTTGCCTGTAGAAATTTCACTGTCCTTCAGTATTTGCCGCAAACACCAACACAACACAGCCTTTTCCATCATGTATTTTGAAAACAACTAGCAAACTATTTTCTGGCTGATGTTAACTAGCTAGCCAACTAGCAGAATGTTACATTGCCAGTGTTTACGTCTCTTCTACATCACTGCACAATGCACTATGCTAACCACAAATTGTTGTATTAAATGGGGTATTTTTGCTGATTAATTTATGAACTGGTGGTCTTTGTGTATGTGTGACTGTTCTGTGTACCTTTATCTTCTTTGCAGTCCAAGGGAATCATTGCCTGTGTGGCAACTTAACACAGGGCACATACTGAATTAGACAGTAGTTATCCACTTGCCGCTACTGCTGAATGTTTGACCATCACCATGTCAGTGATGTCATTTTTCTATTATTGCATTTCTTTCCAGAATGGCAAAATGAAGCATACTAAGTTAGAGGCATTTTAAAAGTTACAGGATAGGACAGGATGCAGATAAAACATACAGGACAGAACAGAGTTACATAAAGTTTCAAGAACATGAATATCTGTGTATTTTGTATGTCTTGCGTGTCGTTTTGAAATAGCGCCTACCCACAAATTTGGTTTGCACAACGCCCTCGCATTCGTTATTGGGAAACAGACCCCTAGGTAGTAAACAAGTCATTGCGAGAAAGTGGTAAAGTATATGGAAAGGCGTCTTTAATGTAGGTGTACTCCAAGCTAGAGGGCTGTATCGGAATGGGGAAAGCAATAATCATGCAGACATTCACAATAATCCATGGGAACAGGGAAATTAATAAAACTGTTCCCATGGTAACAGCTTTACAGTATTTCCACCGAGATGGTAATAAAATGTATGGTAACACCGCAGTAACGGTAATGAAATTGCTTGTATATGCATTTTCTTATATCTGCTACAGTCCTTATGGTCTGTTAAATTATGGATAGGAATGGGGATAGATTTCATTCCCATGTGGCTCTTTAATTCCAACCCTGACTTTCCTCTGCCTCACTTTCACTGGTCAAGGTGTCATTTGGTATTTGTAGTAATACAATTAAAAATTACAAATAATAATAAATAGTAAATGATGGGTAATAAGCACGTAATCCCTTTACGAGTAGCCAACATAACTTTTCATCTACACCGTTTTTGATTATTCGTCTTCAAGTTTTTAAATTTTTATTGTCACATGTGTTGCAAGGAACTAAGTGAATTTATTGTGCTGCAGTTGCGGGGGACAGGTGCATGGAGGGAACAGCAGGACAAAACAGTGCAATACAGGACGAATAGCAGGGCATGTAATAAGAGATGAGACAGTGTAAGACAGAAGACAATACAGGGAGGGACACAATAAATATGCAATAAATAGACGGTGCATTGGGAAAGGATGTACAAATAGCCACTGTGGTAGAAACTGCCAATAAAGTGTGGAAGTGGAATATTAACAATACTGTGCAATGCAATTCAACAGGAACAAATGCAGGCCACTACTTATTTAGCAATGTATTTGCTTGAGGAAAGAAGCTCCGTGTGGATTTGAGGAAATATTTCTGTATGGCAATGCGGGTAATAACATTTTTCAGCCAAAACTCATTAGCATAAGCAAGCAAAAATTAGCCCTTACATCGTTCTGCTGTATGCAGTGGCATAGCCAGGAGTTTTCGACAAGAGCTGCGTCCAGCGCGTATCAGGCCTTTCACCTCCTATGCGGCACGGCCCAACCTATTTTAGCGTTTCTTAAGAACAGATTTTTAACAGAAACTGTATATATTTTAAATGATTGTTCATAACCGCAGACATTTAATTAATTCATTGTGATTACAGTGATTTTATTTTTAAATGCTGAAAACTGCAGAATGATGTCGAAATTGAAAATATAGTAAACTGATAGTCTTTTTGCTATGCAATTTCTAAATTCAGTACAGTACATGGAAACAGTTAGATGTCACCCGTGGGCACGAAACAGCAACGAACCGTTACAAACTGTTTAACGACACAAGGGATTTTACGATGACGGAGAGCACGGGTCTTAGACGTAAATATATTCTGAATTTCATAAACCAAAAAATGACATTTCCGTTACGGGGGGTGCGTACTATGCACCTTACGCACCGTGTATGGCTTCGCTGCTGACTGTACGTAATATTTGTCTGCTTAAATTGTTTATGTATACACATCAAGAGCCGAGTTTGATCTATGTATTTCGAACATAGGGACGATTTCGAAGAAATTGTTA
Organism: Mormyrops boulengeri; assembly: GCA_026781065.1. Lineage (NCBI taxonomy): Eukaryota > Metazoa > Chordata > Actinopteri > Osteoglossiformes > Mormyridae > Mormyrops > Mormyrops boulengeri. Next base: position 10,783,572 of record JAODLD010000045.1, on the reverse strand, counting down.
CTCTCAAGGCACTGCTGCAAAATGTTTTATATAGCTAGATAATCAGTTTTTGCAAAAAGACAGCGAAAAGTACTAAATATTTGATATAATCAAACCTGTATGCGACAAAAAAGATGAGGAAATATTTCTAGATGGTAATGCGGGTAATAACATTTCACCACTAGATGTCAGCCTCAGACATTATATTGTTTATTCGTCACCATTTTTAGCATGGCTCTGATAAAATGTACATAAATATGTGCAGACAAAATAGGCAATAAACTATGAAATTCTACTTGTTATGTTATAATTCAGTGGGATACTTTTACAACAAAGTCCCTAATAGAATGAGAATTGTATCATGTGAAACTGTTTTTCGTATACGTAACTTTACTCGAGATACTCCTGTACACATAAACCTAGCTAAAAAGAAATCGTGTTTACGACCGTTGTTATAACAGTTATCAGGTGAAGAATTGGCAAGATACTCTTTTGGGCAATTAGTGCTAATTGGCCGCGATAGCTGTGCAATTACAGAAAACAGTTTCCAGTTAGGATAATGAAAGCTTTCGAAATGTATTAAATTGACAAGCAATATTTAATTAGATATTCTTTTAATCTCCATTACCTCGCATTTCATTTTGACATCATTTAATTAATCATATAAAGCACATACAGATAAAGATCGATTTTAAAATAATTAAATATTCATAGTGTTTTGTTTTAATTTGGTGTTATAAATAGAAACATATGAATGGACGGCCAATAAAACAACAAAAAGTGTTCAATGTTATAATAAATTCGCGCAATTTTATTGAAAAAGTGTGATTTTAAACCTTTATGTGGATACTTTACATCATATAGGAATATGAAATTATCCATAAGATAATACGTTTTGATGGACAACATATAATGATATTAATTTTAAAGGGGCGGTTCAAATATTTAAATAAACGGAATTCAATCAATACTGATCTAAAGACTTCGTCCACGATGCGTGCAAACTGATACAACTAATTGAGTGACACGGGTAATTATAACGGGGGGGGAGGAAATATTCAGTGAACTACAGTACATCCTTTAAATGAAAACAGTATGAAGAGGAGTTAATAGATATGGTTTGCAACATTTAAAATGTTTACGACAGTCATTTAGAATTAACCAGGACCAAGGTGATCTTAGACTGCCAGCCATCACTATTAGCACAGCGTAGCTCTTTCTCCGTCCTGCTGCACACAGAACATGCTACTGCGTTCCACTTCTAATTCCAATGCTGGTGCACAATTCGCTCTTCCTGTCTTTACCTACGAGTTCTCATCAGTCCTTATAAAATCCACTTCATGCTCCTCTGAAACTAACTGTCCTCCCTTTTCCTCCACTTTGTCCCACTTGTCCAGCCCACCTCCCTCCACTCAATGTACATTTACTCTGCGCACCCAAAGCGATCAATGATTTCCATTGATAACAGAGTGATTCACATCCTGCTAACTCTGGCAACAAGAGGTGATGGCAAAAACGGTGATGTCCATATGTGTAAATTATGGGGGAAGTGGGGTTGACCCCCTCCTCAATAATCAAAACCAGCCAATGCAACCCCATGGACCCCCTTAAATGAGTGGAGTCCTCAACCCAAAGTTATGCCCTTGGTGATGCCAGTGTAAATGATACCCTTGAAATGTGTATTGTACATTGGGTATTAGGCAATCCCATCATTGTGAGAAATATGCACAGTGGGTTACGCGTAAAGAAGTACGTAATAATCTTTAGTAATGTTAACTGTATAAAAACAAAGAAGGGTATATTTTCTTCACTGTGCGCTCTGTGACGGAATGAAATTTCTCTTCGTTTTTCTTTTTTCTCATGGATCTGAAATTAGGGCCCGCAGTGCAACAAAGTTCAACGCCTTGTTGCACAAAAAGATGATCAGATCATTTTCATAATGACGGAAAGCGATGCGCGGGATTTTAAGGTACGGCAGGTTGTGCAACAGAAGTTAAGGTCAACGGCACCTTAACATTCGCTGAGTTAATTGCAACCTCCATCAATATTACCATATATCGTCAAAATATATTTAACAGTCCAATGGGGTATTATGTACTGACTGGACGACTAATAGCTTGGAAGGATTTGTTAGGTCCATTAGTATATTATCCTGAACGGCTCATAATTTTGTAATAATTTTGGTTTAAAAACAAATAAACACAAATGAGTGATAATTCAACGAAATGAATCAATTAGGATAAGCATTAACTGATCAACAATACATAGGCCATAAATCCCTAAGACAGTCACGAGATTCCCGTTCATTTTATGAAATTGTTTTTGTAGATGCCTTATAGCTTTATTTCAAGACCTACGACACCTGTTATCTTAGCGATAGCACGGGCGTAAGATCGTTCGCTGTAACTGTTCCAGTCCCACATAAACCTCAGTGAGCCAAATGCACTATAAAGGGATTCTCTTTGCCTAAGTTATGTTATACGTACAAGCGCATTCAATCGGCGTCTGTGCAGAGAAGCACATTCAAAGTTTGCTTAATTTAGGCCTAAACCACCTGTAATTATCGACACACGTAATAAATTAATTAATAAGGTAATGTAGATTTTCCTCTAACTTATTTCTTTTGCACAAAGGCCTATTTTCTCTCACCCCGAGACCAAGACCAGAACAAGCCGTTAGAAGATTGACGGATGGATTAATTAATGGATATTTTCGCTTAGCTTTAGACTAATGTTTTTTTTTAAAGTTTAAGTTCTCATTACGGTGTAGATTTTAATTACACAACGTGCTACTTTATGTTTTAGGGAGGGCAAAAATTAAACATTTTAAATCTGCAGATTTTTGTACTAGTCGTCGATCATAGAATGTTTGATTTCTGATCGAGATTCCATAACAATCAATGTATATGTCATCCATTCACTGTATTATTTTTCTCAATATCATGTAACCTGCTGTTAAGTAAACCGTATAACTTAATAAACCACTTGCAGTGTCTGTCAGATCATTCCGCCAGTGTCTAGCTCTGAAATCTGTAATGCATTAATAATTGACAGTCACTTAAAATAGCAGGTGCTATCCTTCATCTGTCTTTAATGTCACTGATAAATCATAAATTTTATACATGAGTTAAGTGGTGGAATTTAAATCCGGAGAAATTCTGATTGCATCTAAATAGACTACAATGTTTTTTTTTCCCTGTAACATAATAGAATGTAACAATCAATCCGTATTAAGCGGCACTCCATCGCATTCCGAACAATAACTTAATTCTTGAAATATCTACCGCCAGGTTGAGACTTTTCTGTTTTTATCTGAAGCACGATTTTATAGAGCGCAGTCACAATTGCACCTAGAGCTGAGATCCAGGTAAAGTTATCAATAGTAACATGCCGCATGTATATCTACATACATGCACACACGTCAGCTGTTACTGTTGAAAACTTGCGTATATACTGCTCCTGTATATGTAGAATGTAAAGGCGCATAAAAGCAAGAAAAAGGCAAAGAGAGACCTTTCTATTGTCGCCCTGACTGCTGATGCCCCGCCTTTGGTGGCTGTGTCAAACCTGGCGCCCAGCTAAAACTAACAAAAGCGAGTCCTAAGCTTCCACTCACTCCAATTAAGGCGGACTTCAACTACTCTCTTACGTGTTCATCCACTACCATCGACGCTGAGACAGGAGGGACAGAGGGCAACAGGAAAAAAAGAGGGGGAGAGAGAGAGGGAGAGAGAGAGATTGCTGTTTAGTTTTCCCCTTTCCTGCTGCAGAACAATGTCGATGAGCCCAAAACATACGACTCCTTTTTCTGTTTCCGATATCTTGAGTCCCCTTGAGGAGTGTTACAAGAAAGTAAGTATGGAAGGTAACAGCTTGGGGGCTTCAATCGCCGCTTACCGACAGCCACAGGTCTCACAGGCGGCAATGCAACAACACTACATGGGGCACAACGGGACAGTGTCCGCCACTTACCATATGACGGCTGCTGGGGTATCTCAGCTGTCGCACACCGCAGTGGGGGGCTACTGTGGCAGCAATCTGGGAAACATGACCGAACTTCCGCCTTACCAAGACACCATGAGAAACGGCACCACGGCCGCTGGCTGGTATGGAGCCAGCCCAGATCCGCGCTTTTCTTCAAGTAAGTATCTTCACCTTTGGCGGTTTACGGTAGATAAGGTCTATCCGAGAGAGTCACGGTGCTGATGAGAATGCATTTGCAAACAAAGTACTATATAAGACCAGGCTAACTCTTATGAATTTAGATGTCTTCATCGTTTATAGAATAATGACGACTTTTTCTCTGGCAAATAATAGGCGGAGTTCCCGTTTCGTCAACCACTTATTTTGAGTAGAAATGTGCAGTTCTATTTATGTCACTTAAGTTTACGCCTATGTAAATGACTGTGCAAAGTTCATTACGGGGGTACTCAACAATCTGGAGGGCAATCTCAAACAATTACTTTTATTGCGTTAAATTGTTGTTGCGTCTTCCCCACTAACCGAATATGTACTCCAATCACTTTGAGTCTCAGTTTTCTGTCAACAACTTGTGCTCAAAGTAATGAAAACCAGTGTTGGCAGAGATTGTTAATAATTTATGTTTATGTAAAGCATTTGCTGTATTATCATTTGTAACAATGGTACTACTATTATAACAGGTGTTTCTTTCTCCCCCTCCCCCTCCCCAGTCTCTCGCTTTATGGGTTCGTCGTCGGGCATGAACATGGGCAGTATGGGCAGTCTTGGCTCCCTGGCGGATGTAGGCAAAAGCATAGGGCCCTTACCGAGCACCCCCCGGAGGAAGCGCCGGGTGCTCTTTTCCCAGGCTCAGGTGTACGAACTGGAGCGGCGGTTCAAGCAACAGAAATACCTGTCAGCGCCGGAGCGGGAACACTTGGCTACTATGATCCACCTCACTCCAACGCAGGTGAAAATATGGTTCCAAAACCACCGGTACAAGATGAAGCGACAAGCTAAAGACAAAGCGTCCCAGCATCAAATGCAGCAGGACTCCAGCTCCTGTCAGCAGCAGCAGTCGCCCCGCCGAGTGGCAGTGCCCGTGCTGGTGAAAGACGGAAAGCCGTGCCAGGCTGGTAACCAGACCTCAACAGCGGCCATACAGAGCCACCATCCGGAAGTCAACAGCGTCATGGCCATATCCATGAACAGCTCGGCGATGAGCCAACATCATGACCAACAGGCTAGCAGCTCGGAACACTCTCCGGAACTAGCCCATCACTCCACCAGCCCGTCCTCCCTGCAGACCCAGGTGTCTGGTCTTTCTCACCTCAGCTCCGTGAGTTCTGAGTACGGCTCGGCCGTGCCTTGCTCGGCTCTACTGTACGGACGGACATGGTGAATAATCATGATAATCAAAATATATCAGACAGAGATTGTTGCACATTCGGGCACCAGAGACTACACATTCCCACTCTGAAAATCTGCATTTTATGAAGAAACAGAAGGATTAATCTTAAACTGGATATACGTAGAAACTGGTCGAATCAAGACATAGTGAATATGTATTTAATATGAACGCACCTCGAAGTGAAATGAAACCTATTTATATAAATGAGCTCGAGGACTGAAACCCCTTTTCGAAAATATTTTGTTTTAACGGTTTCTGCACCTCGAAGCCTGAGTATCTCAGTGGAATACCCGTTGAAATATATTTCTGAGGATCTGGTGAGATCCAACAAGAAGAAAAATTCGCGCCGAACCGGGGACTCGGTTGGGAATTTTGCTTGTTGGGAAATAATAGTTTCATTTTCGAAAGTTTAATGTCAAGCGTAATTTCTATCATTTCTGTCAATGGTCTGAATTATTTGTTAGAATCATAATGTAGAAAAGGTTTCATCGATATTATTAAGGGTTGGTTGTATTTTATTGTTATTTGACCGCGTGTTTTGTTCTTATGTAACTTATATAGCTATTTGCCATAAAACAGTAATACAATCCTTTTAAATAAATTATTAAAATAATATCGATATCCATTTATTGAATTGGGCGATTAGATTGACATTAATACTAATACCGTATTCTGTCAAATGTTAAAAAGTAAGGGGGATCTTACCTCTAATATCACAATAGCATCAAAGAAGATGATGATAGTAACAATAATAATAATACATTTTACTTGTGTAATTTTCAAACGCCTTATTGGTCACAAAAAAATCGGCAATTCAATTTGTGGCCATTTTGGGCGGTCTTTCTGCAATGTTTGGCTTGCTAGCCCTTGCACGAATGTTTCATTTACGTAAATTACTTAACATGTTTACTAATAGCATTCCCTTACGCGTTAACTGCCGAGAAAATGAATTCATACCAAATGGAGATTCTGTTCGTTCCGTCAAGGGTAAATGAAATTACATTTCTTAATTATGTAAATCTCTTTACTCCATAAAGGGTCATACGTAGGCCTATATAGTTTTTGTATTGCGTAAAATTATAGCTGTGTCATATAACAGTCTCACCGTTTCACAAATTGCCAAGTGAAGTCTGATTGAAAACCTTCGTTTATCCTCGGAAAGGAAGGCCAGCGTTATAAAGTATTGACCTCAAAGCTTCTTCATAATCCGCGTTTCAGTTTAAAGCATTCATAACTCGTTGTGCGGTTGGTGTTTTATTGGTATTTATTATTGTCCAAACTTCTGCGAGTTAAATAACCGATGAATCGTCAAAATTGCTGCTATTATATAAAACATTGAGAATGTTTATTTAACATGTCTTCATCGATATGTTTGGTCCTATTACTGCAATTAAATTGACTAAAAGACGTTTTGACTCCAGGGCCTTGTTCAGTCTGTTTTAGAATGTTTCCCGTCCCAAACATTGATCGTGACAAATTAATACACATTGACGATGTCAAAGGACTTTGGGGATCTTAAGGCATAGACACACAGTAATTATACATGCACATTACGTACACCACTTTATATGAGCCGCATGTGTTTTTGTTATGAGAATAAACCGTACACTTCTAAGATGAACAACAATTTCGTGTAGCAAAGTATTGGTGAGAATTCTCGCTGATCTGCTACGTCGCGCATTTTTGTTATCAAAATTATTGTAATCAACTGCTCAAACAGCCATTAGTAACAATGTTTAAGTCCATCTACATATGCTGTAATAAATGCATATTTTATTATTCTGCTTCGATATTACTGACTGCGAGTAAGATTCTTGGTTCTTTTATTATTTACATAGCAAGTATCATTGTCTTGCAGTATCATAGTAATTGTCTTGCAGGTTTTAGTAAATCAATTCGAAGAATATAAAATTATGATCACTTCACGTCGAATAATGAAATATTTTCTATATCATGCGGTAAAAATGTTAATCATTTAACTATATATTGACAATCATCACGTAGTTTTTCGTGTAAAAATAGTATATAACAAGAAAATAAGGTAAAGACATTACTATGGATGTATAATTATTGTTTTTTGGATTTGAATTTTAGACATCTTATGTATTGTTAAGAATTCTAAACATCCTATGTATTATTAAAATCAAGAAAATCCGGTGCGCTTTAAATATGATTTAATATAAGCAGTAATGTATATTTTATATCAAAAATAACAGATTTGTCATTCCATGATGCAGAACAAATACAGTCTACAGTAATAGCTACGTAGAGTTTTTGATACATGAATCTGGCGGATCGGCGTGCTTTACGTTAATGATCAACTGGCCTTATCCAGAATTCAGTTCTTAAGTTGTTATCGAAGAAAGACAAATATCTATTTCAGTCCACAACCACATGCCTGCAGAAACCAGTATATCTTCGCGCAAATACAAAGCACAGGATCAAAAGCTCTGAGCACAATTGCTAGCTGCAGCCGTTTTCTTTGGCTAGATATGTTAATTCAACTAAGCTGCATGGGAGAGGCAGTGATATCGATAATTGCACTAAATGATTTATATTGTTCATTTGTGTGTGGGGGTGTGCGGGGTGGAGTAGAGACGCATATCAGCTGCTATTAGAGAACACGTGCACGTAAAATATAATTTATATAACAGGAGTATGAAACACATGGAAATTAGTTATTTGGACACACCTGAACTGCTTTAAAAGTTTAACATTTAGGTGATCAAATCAAGAGTAATAAACTTAATGTGAAAGTAAAACTAGTTTAGTTGCAGGCGTCATCAAATGATTCCTTTCTGTATGTGTCACTACACAGCATTGAAAGGTGCCATTAACATTACATCAGAAACAGGCGACGTAAGTCTGCCAATAATTTGAATTTACATCGCCAGTAATTTGAATTAACATCAAAGTTATTTAAATTGACATCAGAAGTCCCCGGGACTGGGTTTTAAATTGTCACTCAACTTTTTAAAATATTTGAACAACTCCTGAGAACTCTATGAATTGCATAATTCTTCAGTGACACGTGTTTTAAACTATTATTTGGGGTATGTTCTGCGAAATTTCAGCAGCAGTCTCACATATGAAAAGTGATTCGCAAGGTGTACAGCGTTAATCACATGACTGGAGCTTCCGTAGCATTAGCATTAGCGTCGCATACATTGTATTATAGCCTGCTGTATATACCGACTTTGTTTCAGATAGGCATTTATATACTATCCCTTTTCATTAGCTATTAAAAAAAAATATATTGGCACGTCCTACTACGTGGATGTAATCAAACAGCGACTTTCATTCTGTTAACGAAAACACACTTGACAGGTTTTAACACGCATTCCAGAACACAAACAACACACGTATATGACAATTAGCCGAAGTTTGTGCTTTAAATTGAATAATTATAGTGATGTCGAAACTCAAATTCAACCCGATAATAAACATTGATTTTACGTAATCCTATTTTGTGACTATTGAAAGTAGGAGTAACTAAAAAAAATCCACAAGATATTTGTCATTCATTTTTTTCTACACAGTTTACAGTAATACATGAGTATATTTGCAAGGGACCTTTGTGCCAAGCTTTACTATGCACTCCACGACCAAATTCACCGCGTTAAGAAGTAATAATTAGCTGCCGGACATTTTTCCAGGCTTCTCAGAAAGTTTATCGCAATGAGCTTCAGATCCCCGACTAGCTACAGCGGCCTCATGAACCCCCCTGGATTGTACGAGTTTTGTTGAGGCGACTGATTGTAATGGTTCAGCTTTGATTTAAGAGTTGTTCAATCAGTATTGCCTTAGGCAGATTAGACCCTAAAACGATTTAGTTACAGTATACTTATTTCAAATTTATAAAAAATAGCCACAAGGCGCTGCGTGAGAAAAAAAGTAGCCCGTCTTGGGTGTGTCCAATCTTGTGCTGAGGATAATTAAAGTTCTTCTTATTAAACTCATAAGGAATCAATAAATATGACCAGTAAAGTTTTCTTCAATATTTATTAATAATATTGGAAAACGCGAACGCTGCCACTTAGTAAACTAAGTCCTATTTTATTTTATTTTGGATAAATTCTTTAAGTATAAGCTGTTCAACACTGAAATAATTGAATATTATTTTAACACGCTCTGGAAATTAATTGGCGCTTTATTTGGCCGAATTTATGCGTGTCGTACAATCAGCAACGAACGGACTAGAACGCAACTTTCAAAACACTTCATAACGCCGAAGGGCAAAAACGTTCCTTTAAGGCATTGTAGCATTTTTTCAGAGAACATTTGAGAACATCTTCTAAATTTATAACATTATAATCATCGTGTTCAATTAATTCACAATTATTTACAGTTTTGTTGTTATACACGGTAATTGAAGTTTTTTATTGTTTTGCGTAGGCTATTATAAAACGAAATTTTTAACGAAAAATGTATAGCCTATATGCTATATGCTCCCATTCTCGGCATTTGGGATAGGCCTACAATGTGACACGTAGACTTACTATGGTTATGTCGACAGAATTTTCCGACGAATTTTAGGTATAATTACAAAATTTTGATGGCGTGCGCAGCATCGAAGTTGTAAGGATTTAAGTGAATTTGAATCTATGAAGATGTATATTATTAAACAGATCTGCGACTAAACTGACTGCTCGTTGAATGTAGAACCCAGTCTTGCAAGCAACAGGTCGCAGCTTCTCATACATGCAAGAGATGTAGTGGGGGACGGGGGGGGGGGGGTCTTAGTTTTGTCCATTTCGTAGTTTCAAAGCGGTAGTCATTTACTTAGAGCCGTACTACAAATTCAGTTGTTTTCTAATCGAATCCGAGGGACACCAGTGACTGAGAACCGATTTTATTTCTGTTTGGTTTAAGGCGGGGTATTTCTTAGGAACCACTCAGAATTACCACGGATTATATTTGCATGTCTTAAACACTGTGTGTGGTCTTTGTGCCGGCCTTGTAGCTGTTGAAAATTACTTGTTGGAAGCGTGTGTGCTCTCATCTCTATCTTTTGATGGACTCATTGAGGAACTCCTATTGGCCCTCCCCGCTTTATCCTTGCAATTCTACGTAAACCAGAACCAATTAAACTCTAATCTCAAGGCAATCATATATGAGTTAAGGTTGGGACAGTTTATCTCCTTATTTACCGCGCATCTGTTAATTGGTGACTAGTGTGGGAGAAAAATATGGCCTAGTCGAAAACATCTCTGCGCATGTAATGTAATTTTCTGGATGTGAACAGTAAATTAAATTTAAAAAACAAAACAGAATTATACAATAAAACCGAAACACCAATTCATTAGGATTATTTGATACAGTTTAGCAATTCCGTGTATCGCAAAATAGAAAGTGAATATATTTTTACAAGAATTTGGTTATCATGTTTTTTTAATGAAAATAAAAAAATGTGCGGATGTAAACGTAACATAGCAGTACGTTTTCTGTAAGTGTACCACCTGTTTACGGTCTATAGTCGATTTTAAAAAGCCCCAGGGTTATGACTGCTGTTGCCGAAAACGTGTTGTTGTATCCTTCAAGCTATTTTTCGCTTGATAGATATTCTATGGAGGGGTTCAGTTTGATGCATTACAACAATGAATTTTGTGCGCTTGGCGATTCTGAAATGGATCCCCCCTAAATAAATCAATTCTTGGCAAAATAGTGAAGCTAATTATTTCAAATTATAGTTATATAAAAGAAAATATGTCCTGGGCTGTAAATTGCAACAAACGAGGCTTTTGAGGCACGCTCGACAAGGAAGGTCATTTATAAGTAAGCGCAGTGTCAGCAGTTTAATCTGTCGTCTTAGCGTGGCGAAAGGAGAAATTACCATTTAGATTCCCTCTCCCCTCCAGTGGGCATGGAGAGCCGCTCGAGGCACCTGCTTTCCTCGCAGGTTCGTGTGAATCGCGGGTGAACATTTAGAAGGAAGTTGAAACAATTTGAAAAGAAAACCGGAGCTGAATAACGGCGAGACTGGAGGAAGATAACTACGTCGAAAAAAGGAAATATGTTCGCTTAATTTACCTTTGGGCTACAACGTCACCAAAACATTTTAAATCAAACACTAAACAGGCATAATCAATAGCCCTACGCATGACATGTAGATGCAAGCTAGAGTTGGTTAAAGTTTTTGGTATTTCATTATTTAGATGTTCTAAAGGTTTACATATTTCATGCTGTATTTGATACGCGTTCTAGTTAAATTATGGGATCATTTGTTTTCCGCCGTCTGGTCCTAAACATTGATATTTATTTCGGTTTATTCTAACCTGTTTATAATGTCAGTTAATATTTGAAACGATGTCAAGTCAATAAATCTATGTCAAGGTTAATAAGGTTCTAATGTAATTTAGTAATGTGTCACTATATATAGATGACGTGCTTATTTATTACCGATTATTGTTCTGTACCTGCGGTTGGGGGGGTCAACACTTCGGGTGTACAAGCATATTTAATAAAATTAAATAAATTGCCCTTTTGGTTTTGTCTAATGAAATCATGAATAAAGCGCATATGTGTAAATTTGTTTATGGTTTTAAGGATCAGCATTAGATTATTTTCAAGGTGTGACGCATGGCTGTATTCTTAATGTTGCTTTTCACATTCCATCTGTGTTTTTGTCCTGCAACTTTTGCGTTGCATGCCCTATCCAAATGCAAACACATTTTGGCCAGTAATCACCGTGGGATCTTAAATGTATAAAACATAACACCTAACGTCATATAGAAGAGATGTGAAGATATGATGGTTTACAGGACAGACGCAAAGTTACCTTGAGCCACGCGATTCCATATTGTACACAACAGATTATGGTCGAATGAGTGAATCTGTTTATCACAGACTAGCAGCCAGTCTGACTGCCTGGATCGTCTTAATGTGTATGGTTGAGAAACAACGTACCTATTATCTTCATGCGACTGTGGATTCTGCGAGATGTCTTTATTAGCTCTGCTAGTCGCAATTCCGCGTAGATCGATTTGCGCTGTTTAAGCAGTTTTTAGATTCTTACTGGCGTATAATTTGAAAAAGAAAAAAAGAATGACATTTTGTCCAGCTATGAAAGCTTCATCAAACTGTTATCTCATTCTGCATGATTTGTAAGTAAATGTATGTCGGCTTCCAGCCTCTTCATATTACAAAAGAAAAAGCAACCGGAGCTTACCGCCCCCCGAGCCCCGTCCTTAGCGAATATTACAGGAAAATGGGGCCTCTACATATTCCGGGTATGTAGCTTGATGAAATGAAATGATTGGATTAATGAAGTTTGTGCCTTACCTACTACTGCCATCAAAAGGCCCTCAGTCCATATTGAATGTCCTGTACTATAAGCAAATGATAAGGACTGAGTGGGTCATCTCTACACTTAAAACTGATGAAAATTTACTCCCTGGATAACAGACAGCTATAAGGTGTTTTTCACGTTTACAAGCTTCCAGAAAGTTGTCAGAGGCAGGAAAATAAATGGTATCTTTAAACTTGTTTTAAAACAATATGCATTTTATGCCAAATAAACTTGCAAAATATAAAAGTACAACTAAAAATGTCATAAGCGATGTTGGATATGTCAAAGATGAATATTTCTTCAGTATTTCTTGAATACTACGCAAATACTACTTATTACCATTATTAGAGCATATTAAGGTTGTACTTCCACTTTTATTCACACGAATGTGTTGGAATATGCCTTACACTCTACATATGATCCAATCAGCAACCCACCCCCATTATTCTGCTAATATATCATTTATATAATTATTGTAATTTCACAGTGTTACGGCATTGATACAAGGTGTTACAGGATGTAGTAGACAAAACTCATGCAATGTTGATTTTTAGGGGAAAATCCTAATAAATGTTTACTGTAATAGAGTCAGGAAGAGCACATAAACACACATGTCTTAAAGCATTAGATATAAACTAATAACTGGGCAAATAGTGCAAATATATAAATAGAATCTAAAAATGGTAAACTTGCATCCTCTTGTCTTTCAGTGTATTCCTAATAATGGCAATTATTATGTATAATTTGTGTCAGAAAAGTGAAGACAATAAGATAATTGCATAGGGTTAATCATGGGTAATTATAGTGATTTGGTCATAATGTTTTGTTGAAGGAATGACCCGCTTCTGACTTTTTCCCCCTTGGTTTCACTACGTGTTTGTGTACATAATTATGCTGGAGTTTTTTTTCAAGGCCATTGCTCTCCTGCTTTAGCCCTCATATACATTCAGATATAAGCTAATTGTTGCTTGAATATGACAGATGTGCTTCCTGTGATCCACAGCACTTGCAGTCTGGTGGGGGGGGGCACACCCGGTGCTTTACGCTAACTGCCAGTGTGTACCATACCTGTGGGAAGCCTTTAGCACTCAAGCAGCCATCACTAACCATGTTAACACCAGGGCTCTCTTGATCGCCCCCCCCCTTCCCCCCCCACTCACAAACAATACACTTTCCTTACTTTCATACAAGCGTTGTTTGCTGGTGCGGTGCCTTGCATTGTCTGGGACAGCTTCAGAACATTTTGCACTTTATGTAATGGTTTTGTGTAATGGAACTTAATTACAGGACTTTAAAGCCACCCACTGGGCTTCAGTATGGTGTAAGAATAGGTTTACTCAACTGGATAACATTATTTAGCCTGGCTGCCATGATATCCCCCCCCCCCTCCTCCTTTGGCTGCGGCTGGTCAATGCACAACCAAAAATTATGCCTTAATGCGAATTCAATAGGCCAGTGAGACCAGGGGAAAGGATGCCGTCACTGCCTTTGGGATGGAGAATTCAAGTAAAAGGCTACGTTTGAATTGCAGTGGGCTACTTGTGTGGTATATGTAGTATGCATACCTTTTCCTTTATATGGTGAGTGTTCCTGTCTTGATTATCATTCAGGTCTGCTGAAATTGTAATGTAGTCCTGAGTGGCTGACAGGCCAGCTGAAATAACTGCAATGACTGCGCCCTATCTATTTATGGGAGCTTTTGGGGGGTATCGTGTCTACTTATTGCTTTTATGGACTACAGGTTAGGCTATACTAAGGAATAATAGTGCAACAATACTCAAATGGCAAATGAATGTAAGCAAGTTGTTGAAATATGAGTTGATACATGTAATAGATGCATATGATATTATTAAAACATTGACCTAGGTTTCAGTAATTGTATTAGTCATTTGGAAAAGCTGGCAAGTCCTGAAAACACGAGATCAGCAGTGAATATTTTAAAGAACAGAAAAGATAAATGCAGGAAACAGACAAACCAAAGAGCCTTGTTTACACCTATGCAGAGACTTGTCAGAGGAATTAATAGAGACGCACAGGTTCGGTTTAGGCACACGCTGGGGGATGCCTGTTTTCCGCTAACCCAAATGGAGAAAACCACAGCAAACTTGTAAATACAGCCTATTGAGGGAGCTCATTGAAAAGCCTGACCCATCCCCAAAAAATGGCTCCATTAGGGAAGGAAAGGAGGCTTCTTGCCCCCCAATAAAATGTCATTACTGAGTATTCATGTGGCACAAAGGGAAAGGCTGCCCTTCAGCTCGCTCACACCGAGGCAGATGGGGCCGGTCCGGTGCATAAATAATGCTGGATCCCCTGTAATTAGCTGCCACAAGCCGCCCAAATGAACAAATGAGCTTGCATGCAATTCTTCCTCTGCCACCCAGCAGTTTTTTTTGTTGAATTGACATTGTATTTCCCCAGCAATTACGTTTTCCTATGTATATAAATAGATTTCATACATGTATCGTTTTGTTAGCAGCGGTCACCTGGATGTGTGCGGCCTTGTGCAGAATTTTCCCGATGTTTTTGAACTGCACCAAACTGTGAACGGTCAGATACTCCGCCGTGCGGTTGTTTATTTTTTTCCCAGATTAGTTATTTCCATTCAGCCCCTGACTCCCTCCTCCCCCCCCACTCCGCTTGAGGTTATTGGTGAGGTCCTGCTACCCCCTTCCAGTTGCTATAGCATTTTCAAGCACCCCCCAACCCCCCCAAACTCTTATCATAAATTATCCTTGAGAGAAACAGCTCAAACAGGGTATCTGAAGCAACTGGATCAAATCATGCATTTCCAAGGCAGTCTACAGGAGAGGCCACTTGTCTTTTCTATATACTGCTCTGGTAACATGTGCCATGTTTCGTCCCACATTGGCACCAAATCGCATGCATCCGTTGAAAGGGCACGATCATCTTTGTTTCCTCTCTGTGCGCTGCATGAGACGTGGTTTTTGTGATGGAACAATGCAGACATTCCAACAGCGCTTTGAGGCAGGAATTTGTTAAGTTATATTCTCACCAGCCCTCTTCCGGGCTGTGAAGGGTCAATGTAGGGATTGAGACAAGTGATGGAGAACGGGGTTAATATGCTGATAAATTAAACGCCGAACACCGCAGCCCCGTCAGACCTCTAATATAACGTTCTAGTGCCAAATGAATTCAGATGTGAATTTGTCTCCTTTTATTATCTCCACCCTTGCCAAAACTCATTTACAACTAATTATTGTACTTCAGCTTGTGACATGTGGAAGCATATTCTGAGCAATGAATATCAACACAGAACAGCGTCACTGCATTCCCAATGGCAGGGCCAACAATAAACAGCACACTGTATGTATAGACAGTGAGCAAAGCACTCCATTCAGCAGGCCACTCTGGATGCCAGTGCATCAACAGCGGTTTGATGCATCTCTCACGGAATCTGGAGCCATTGTCCATGTGCAATTCCTTATTCAGATTTCTTGAAGGTGAACACCCCTCTCTTAATGCCCCAGAGGTGCTCCACAGGGCTTAGGTCGGGTCATTACTACAACTGTTAAAGATGGAGATTCATCTTTATGGAGCTTTATCTTCACGGAGCTTCATCGCTGTGCCCTATGTGTTCATCCTTAAAGCACCTGTTGAAAGGCCACTTCTCCCTGGCATATAGATTGCTGTGGAAGGTATAGTATAGTGCTGTAATAATTAATTTCAAAATGGAAAGGAGGCAAAATCTTTTACAAAATTCTAATATAAAAGAAACATCTCTCTCATGCTATATGACATATTCATGTCACAGTAGGCCTACAGAAGCATGTTTTTGGTCCAGGTTTTTCTGGGATCGAATTTATTTTCAAATCATTTGTGGTAACTTCTCATATGCTGCCTGACTCTATTGAACTACTAAAACTGCTCTAACAGACATCATGATCCTTCAGGTATTCACCACTAAATATGTCTTCCTGAGAAACTTGTTGGTTCAGATCTGGTCCATGGTTGTAGAATTCTCAGCACCTCTCCCTAACTCCTCTTCCTTTTTCTTCCTGCTTTGCACTGCCACCCCCCAACCCCCCCCCCATATACCTCTGTAGTGTGACATGCTCTAATTTGGCAGGGAATCAATAAAGGATAATCTGCTCCATTCATATGTGCGTTTACCATCACAATAAACAATCAAAACTAAGACCTGGGCATTTACTTCATCGCTGCAGCCTCCCAATTTTCTCCTGTAAATTGCGAGCTAAATTAGTACCTTTGCTTCCTGTGCGGCTTATAATGACTCTAATTTGTGAGCCGCCAAATGAGGTTATGTAAATTGACCTTAACATGGGCCAGAACCCCCAGGTGACAGGTGTATCTATCCCTAGTGACGGAGGTGGCTCCATGTTAGTGACTCCAGAGGCAGTCTGGCACCTGGACTGCTGAGCTCCACTACCAGCGAGGATGAAGCTGTCTTGGTTCTGCTGTTTTGGATGTTGCACACTTTGGACATTGTCAAGTGGCTGTGGAGAGCAGGAAGGAAGCTATGGGCAGCTGAAAAGAAATTACAGCTTAATTAAAGTCTTTTCTAGGCACGTAGAAAAAAAAATGCCATTTCAATAGTGAGATCTGAAAAATCTAACAACCGGAATGAGAAAAGGTGTGACAATGGCCATTCAGGAAATTCAGGAGTGAAAAGGGACAATTAAAATATATTACTACTAGTGAGTTCTGTGAGGATAAGGGCATTTGGTCATATGCAGTAAAAAGAATTCTAACGATTAAGGAACTGGACTACAATTTTGCTTATTCAAGTCGTAGGAGAGTAATTATACTTTATAAAGCAACCTGAATTAAATAAATATCTTGCTCTACAGGTATTACTGCAGAAACGTTCTCTCTAAATCAGCTTCTTTGGCTGTAGTGACAGAATAGAAGTAAATACTTAAAATAAATATAAATATTCATGCTGCCAGCTGCCAGCATCAAACGATGAGCAGCCAAGGATGAAATGTTGACTGTGCCAAAGCAGCTGAGAGCTGTGTGGAATGCCACGAGCTGCTTAGCTGGCTTCAGCTGATTGTGATATCACCAGCAATCTCCATTGGCTGGAACAGAATCAAGGGTCAGAGGTCAGTGGTCAGGGGGTATTCTCATTCAGGCTTTAACTGAACTAATTATTTAGCCATAACTGACATGTTGATTAAATGTATAACATGTAATTATGTCCAATCGATTTCAATATTGGTGGTTTCAGCCATACTTCGTTAAATTTGTAGCATGACAACTGTAATGAAGAAAATCAAAATATATTTCCCTAGTGTTTTTGTTTTGCAGTGATTAGGGTTAGGAAATAGATTTTGTTTTTTTGGGAAATAGATTTTTCGAGTGTTTTTGTTTTGTTGTGATCAGGGTTCATCGTATCAATTAATGATTACTTAATTGCCTTGGCTTGGAAACGATTAATTAACTAGATAAATGGGTAATCTAAATTAGGTTCATTACTAATTTATTCTGTTCGGTTATTTTCACAAATTATCAGATATGGGGGACATTTTTTATTTGCACAAAACACTAATAATAGTGCTTTCATTTTGCTTTGACACAATTTCTAAATTATGCTGAGGCCTCATCAAACATATTCAGTTTGACGTGATTTGAATTGCACGTCGCATTCAATCAACATCTCAATCAAGACTAATTAATTAAGTGCCTGACTAAATCAAAAACCAATGTTCTCTATGGTTCTTGAAGACTAGGGCTGCTAACCACTGAACTTTTTGTTGAACCAAGTTCTTGTAAGCCCCAGCCATGTTTGTCCTTTTCGAAAGTGACTTAGCTTAGTCTGCAAGTTGAAAACTCTGTGCTATACCTGCATTACCTCAACTGCTAAGACCAAGGACCAGCTGAAATTAATTTGTTGTTATTGCAGCTGTTTAAGTCATATTTTCTTATTAAAATTTCAGTGGCGTTGAGAACTTCTCCTCTCCCCGTCTCAACTGTATTATGTAATACACTTAAGTTTAAGCTGTATTAAATGTATTAAATCAGCACTTGAAATGGCAGACAGAAAGCCTTACTGATATTGTGAGAACAGGAAATCTGTGGCAGGTGGGATTTGCTTAGTTTTATAACTTCCATAAACATCCTGGCACCAGCTTAATGTTACACATACAGGTGGGTGCAAAGCCACCTGCTGATATACTGGATGAAGTTCTGGATACATAAGCTCTGGATACATGGAGCTTCATCAGTGGAGGAACTTAATAGGAGCAAGGGATGTAAACCTGTGCACCAATCAAATCTGCAATGAGGCATCTCACCTGGATATTAAAGGTTTTGACAGAGGGATAATATGGCTGAAAGCTGGTTTTCAGTTTCGCATCTGTGGAGGAGCCTGCAGTGTACCACAGCTTCAGTGGACCCTCATGAGAAAGCGTACGTGTGTCACACAGAGCAGCTCAGAGGGGGGAGAGACAGAAGGGCCCTGTGTAGAAAGGGGACCCCCGGCACCCCTTTATCCCACTGTCACTTCAGGAGCCTCCCCTGCCCTGAAACAGAAGGGGCGAATGAGACGGCTTTTGATTTTCCGCAGGTGGCTGATAGGAGTAGCCCCCACGCACCCCGAGCCTGTTCCTCCTTGAGAGTTTACGTGAGCCTTTGTAAGGACTGCTGGAAGGACAAAAAAAAGAGGACGCTGCCTCTTTAAATCCATTCAGCGAGTCTGTCATGCCATGAGTGGCCAATCACATCCATTAAAACTGAGAGAAGACGCAGACGCTCAGCCCCTTTTTTTGCCTCTTCTATGGCACACAATGGACAGCTGAATGCTGTCGAACCCCCCACTCTGGGGGGGGGGTTACACTGGCCGATCACTTCCAACTGTTCACAATGAAACCTGGATTCACACCCTGCGAGATCTTTCTACCGCCTTGTACTTAATATTTGTACTTAATTTTCTCTTAATTTATTAATTTGGTTGCCTGCTAGCTTCCCACCTTCGAGCTGCATAATCTAATGAAGGTGTTCCAGGGTGGGGGGGGGGGGGGGGGGGGGGGGGGGGGCGGGGGGGGAGGGGGGGGGGGGGGGGGGGGGGGGGGGGCGGGGGGGGGGGGGGGGCGGGGGGGGGGCGGGGGGGGGGGGGGGGGGGG
>JAODLD010000045.1:10747667-10758143 GCA_026781065.1 Mormyrops boulengeri | reverse complement strand
AAGGTTGTCATAGTTAGCATTAGCATTTTTCCCATAGAAATAAATGAGCGGTTCCCATAAGGATATGTTTACCCTACGTGTGTGTGTGTGTGTGTGTGTGTGTGCATGCCTCAAGACCTAGGGTGAATTTGTGGCAGGACAAGAGGACCTTAGGCATAGATTATCAATAGTGAGATTTTCACTGGCAGGAAGTAACTCCTACAAATGCATTATGCAAAAGCAAATCAAATTGGTTCTTTTACAATCTAATGTCCACGGTACTTTTCCAGAAGCATTGCCTGGTCAAACCTAAAGGAATATTCAGCAAAAAGTTTGATTAATAATAGAGCTATATCCCACAGCTAACATCCATGCCTATGCTATTAAAAACACAAAAACGATACAAAGGGGTTCAAATGAGAGCTCCCGTCAAAAGCTGCAATTCATTACAAAGTACTGTACATGAATCTCTTTGTCATTTCTAAATGAGGCTGGAGTGGTGAGAGAAACAGAAAGGTTGCTTGCCATATATGTCACATGTAACAAATGAACAGCAGCAAAATCTGTTAGCCGGTGTCCAAACCCATCTGTGGTCCTGATAAGTTCCCTTTTTCTGGCCTCCACCTCTAGCAGGAATGAGCTCTCCTCACCAGAGCCACCAAGAGGTCTCTCGTGTTCTGTTATTTTGCCTGTTCATGCATTCAGAACAAGAGAGAGTTAAGAGCATCTTTAAATAAATTGAGCATTTTTTTTTCTGGTGCCCGCTGAATTAATTCAACCTTTAAACACTGTCGACGGCAATCACAGCTCCCTGTGAATAGAACGCGGGCCTACTTTCTGGGTGACTCTGGAGAGCGGTGAACAAAAACAGGCCCCTGACAGAGGGCCATTTTGGGCTGGAGAGCATGGTGGGTGGAGGTGGCGGTGCCGGGGGGGGGCGGGGGCTTTCTGCGAGTGCAGAACCAGCCGGGACATCAGTACCCTTCCGGAAGGTCTTTCAGGCCAGGCTACAAAGCAGCTGCCTGTCAGGTAAATAGACTTTTGACTTAAACCGAAAGAAAAAACATGTAATTGTTTTAGCACGCGAATCCCCCCAGGGCCTTTCCCCAGGCATCCTCTCTGTTTGCTTTGGTATTTCTCTGGAGAATTTCTTTGGCATTATAAAAAGTGACTGGCCATTTATTTTCCTGACATCTTCAATCACCGTAATCTCTAGACAAATAAAATCTCTCTTTTCCGTGGGGTAAACACACAAGTGGTTTTAAATTCTTTTGCCATGCCAATTTGTAGTTTCCCAGGCACCAGTCAAATTTGCGCATTTCGAATTCTGACAGTGGCAGATGCTGAGTGAGATTTTTGAGATAAGTAAGTCATTGGTGAGTTCTTGTTTGCTATGATGCCTCTGACTGCACTGAGAGACCAGCTGTGTACCTTCCTTTAGACCAGAGATAAGAAGTCTCAAAGCCAGACGAGGGTAAACGTGTTCAAGATGACAAGAGGTGACAGACAACCTAGTCACAAGCTGATCACGGTCTCAGCTTTGCCAGCTTGACATCCACTCTTCTGATTAATTCCCTCAGACTTCCTGAAATTATTCTGCTCATTTGAACCCGGCTTCCCTATGTACTTTTTATGGAGTTCAGGAGGAACAGACAAGATGGAACTTTATTTCGAACATTTTTTTGTTCTCCGACAGCATTGCAAAAATAAATAGCAACAGAAAAATCCACATTAAAGGAAATAAAAAGCCACCTGAATATGGGATGTGTGATGGAAGGTGGTTATAGGTGGCTGTTGTATTGCCCTTGAAGTTCGGCATTGTGAGGGACATGGAGACTTGGAGCACATACTCAACCAAATGGCAGTAGATGTAATGGCCAGAAACACAGCCTCAGCCTCTCCACATCATTGCAATGCTTCTACTACTTATTGTTATCGTGTCATTATTATTACCGCTATGTGCCCTGTCTCCTCACTGAACTACCTAACTCCATGACCTGTGTTTACACATTCTGGCATTCGTCACATTGTACCATACAGCCACAGGTCATAGACTTTGGCTGCTGATTCCTTGTCTGTATACAGCACATTGTTAATATTTTAATCTTTATGTCCTTTCATACTGTGCTCTTATGTTGTGTGGATTGTCTGATTCTGTCTATAACTGCTACTGTAACACTGAAATTTCCCTTCATGGGATTAATAAAGGCTATCTTATCTTATCTTCTTTTCTCTTGAAAAGTGCTCTTTGCAAGATGAACTTCTGTATGAAAGTGTGCCTCAATTGTACCAGGTGTCTGTTGAGAGGATGGGCCTCATTGTTTATGATGGATACAATTCTTCCTTCCACCATTGCTTCCTCTGTGTTTTCTTCAAATGCTATCTCCTCAATAAAAACAATTTACTCTGCACTTTCTTGTTGACTTCCTCTGTGTTGTGATGCCAGTCACTGGTCAGTGGCCCCCAACTCCTTTACTTTCCAACATTCAGCTGCAGGTGGTTCTATATGGACCACTCAAGAAAACCTCCACTGTTACATCCCTGAACCTTAAGGAAACTTGTGAAGATGGAATGAGCTGGAATTATACCTGGAGTTTGTGGTGTAGAGTGGAGAGTTTTTCCCAATCCGGTCCACGGGGATCCTCAGCAGGTCCATGTTTTTCCTCTGTCTGAGCTCCCTGCCAAACAGGCCACGGTTTTGCTCCTTCCCAGCTCAAAAATGTGGACTGTCTCTGGGTCCCCGAGGACCGGATTGGGAAACACAGGTGAAGAGAGTAAACAGGAATGTTGATAGTCCCCCCCCAACCCCTCCCATGTCCCAAGCACCACATTAGCTATGCAGTTAATGATGCTGACTAGATGTAGCTGGTTGGGTAGATAATCTGTGATCCAGGCAACCATGACATCCTAACCCTGCATCACCTTGAGGCTGGATGATCTTAAAGGCACTGGAGAAGCCAAAAAACAGGATCCACATGATGGCCAACTTGTCCAGCTGTGAGTGGGCTCTATGAATACCTTCTATGAACACCTTCATGAAACATTGCGGGGGGGGGTTGAGGTTCCCACTCATTCATCATGACAAAATGATTATTCGGTGGTGGGCTGTATTAGCCAGTTCTGATTGGCCGCACTTGTATAATTTACACCGATGCATTAGTGTCATGTGGATATCCTTTATTGGGTACAGGAGCTATGAGATTTCATAGGGACACCTTTATGGATGTAGCGACAAGTTGCATGACTGTTCTCTGTTGGACATCAGTAGTTTGTGGGGGTATAGGAATGTAATCTAATAACCTGACATTTTTATAAGGGAATTTTAGTTCTATATGCAGATGATCATAAACAAACAAACTGTAACTGGTTCTAAATGTCTGCACTATTTCCTCAGATTTACTGACTGTGTTATATTACTGTAATGTGTTGATGATGTGAGTCCCTGAATCATCCTGTGGACAGGCTTTGTCTGCCTCCCCCCTCATGGCTGTCCATAGCCGAACATTTCACGATTCACCGTGGTGAGACTCCCGCTTGTCCAAGGGGCACAGACGTGGTTGAGCCGATTGCATGGCGATGATTGCCATGGTGCCTGTCACTGCAGAAGATAACCTGAATACATGAGGCTAACGTCACGCCCAGGCTGCTTGCACACCTGCGTTTTAAGGAAATTGCTCCTTGTCTGATGTGGTGAAATTCAGAGCAAGGCTGTCATTTTGTAGGGATTGCTGAAAAATTTGGACCAGTAGGAAAAGGACTACAGTTATGGATAGAAAATTGTTTAGCGATGCTAACTAGTGCCACCCGGAAAACAATGTGTATGTTAATGGACTGTAAAGCAGTGCTGCGAAATGTCAATGGCAGAAATACTAAGAGTTTCCCCAAAACAGAATGATGGTACCACAATATTTAGCTCTAAGTAACCTTTTGACATTTACCCACAGAAACAACTACATACACGGTATACAGAGTCCCCGAGTTACGACTGTCGGACTTACGATTTTCCGATGACAATTCCAATATGCTAAAAATTGTAAAATATTTTAAGATTCGCGGGCAGACATTGCTGGCAGGCAAGTGTAGCAGCGTATGACGTACGATACGTTGGGATCTGCCAGGATGAACGCATCCCCGCCTTGTGTGATGCCTCACTGTCGCCAACGACTCGTGGAGTTAAGTTGTATCGGTGTTAGAGCGCACATTTTTTCTGTGTTTTAAGTGTGTTGTACTGTATTGAAATGCATTTTCACCTTACCTTATTTTTACCTTACGATAGGCTTGTCGGGACGTGACCCCATCGTAACCCAGGGAGGGGTTGTATTATGGATGGATGGATGGATGGATGGATGGATGGATGGATGATTCCAAGGGGAATTTAGGAGTTTTTTTTTCAGCCTGAGTTAAGGATTTGGGCAACTCAGTGGGTGGTCTAATAGGTGACTTGCACCTCCAGGGCTGCAGGCTTGCGTCCCACCTCTGCATGCAGTTTGCCGGCTCTGCTTGTGCTGTAAGAATCTCCTGTAGGGTACCCGTACATCTTGCGATAGACTACGCTAATGTTTGTTAACTTAAAATCAGCCAGGATAGGATCAGGTTCCGAATTTCAATGTTTAGATGGATGCATGCGGGCGCACTAAATTTAAATTTCTGATCCCTGTGCCATGATATGGCATCTGGCAGTGAGCAGCCAAGCAATTCCAGCCTAGATGAGAATGTTCATTCATGCCTTCATACAAACATTTCTTTATCTTGTGGACACAAGCCAGTCTCATGAGTAGTATTGGAGCAGCAGAGGATCATGGGACACAGTTCCCAGGGCTTTTGTTTGGGCCACGTCCGTGATATGGGTTAATGAGCACAACTTGCTCTGCATCGATAAATGGTTTGTTAATGTACCAAAGACCACCCTCTGCCCCCCCCCAACCCCCTTCCCGCACTGGCTGATCCACACACAGTGTGGCTATTGAGCTTAGCCTCAGACTAATGGGGTTCTTAAGTGCTGTTTACCAAAATCTAATCCTACATTTTTTCACCATGCAGACATTGCAGATGAATAACGGAAGCAGGCACAAAACAGTGTAATTTCCACAACCATGCGGAAAATAGTTTATGCTGATTTGGACAGAGTTTCTAAAATACTACCTTTACATCAATACTCATTTAAAGGTGACGTTTCTCGAAATTTTAATGCGACAATGAATAACGTTAGAATAAGGTTCCTCGAAACTGGAGACTCTGATGATTATTTAGACATGGTAATTTCGTTGTATTCTGAAAAGGACTATTAAGTTTGCAAAAGTTGTTTGTTATTCTTTATGGCATATAATTAATTTATTGGGAATGTGCACCTTATGTGCATCTCAGTTACTGCTCAAGAACTAAGCATGACCTAATATAGTTCCTGTATGAAATACATGAATCATAATGATTTATTAATGATGAATGAACTTGGGATCAGTACATAACTAACACTTAGTTTGTGGTTAATGAATACATTAAGTAAGAGTGTACTACTACATTATTTGTGCCCCCTTCAAGTAAAGTGTTGCCTAGCTGAATGATCACAGCCTGTTTGGGCTGTCTCCACTTGGGGACAAGAGGAGGACATGCACTGAGGACACTCAGAAGTGCTCCAGTCATCTTTTAGACCTGCACTGTCCCCCACAGACCCGACGGCTTACCAGAATCTTTTTAGGGATCATTTCCATTTTTTAACTCTTTTTAAAAACTTTTAAAGTATACAAGCCCATTCAGCGCACTTGTAATACTATAGATTTTTTTTGGACCCAGACTTCATTGTTGTGAACAAAGTGTTTTTAGTTCTTAGTAAAAATGCATTGTGGGAAAATCCAGAGAATAGGTTAATCTGTTACTGCTCCTTGAGAAATCTCACGAGACAGCTTAATTTTTTGCGTTCTGACTTCTTTTATTTTCCAAAAAAAGTGCTCCCCACATCCATTCATAATTCACATAAGTAATGCACTGCACCCAGAAAAGGCTTCTCTTGACTAGGCAGACATCGTCTCACTCATCG
The DNA here is from genome assembly GCA_026781065.1 of Mormyrops boulengeri. Classification (NCBI taxonomy): domain Eukaryota; kingdom Metazoa; phylum Chordata; class Actinopteri; order Osteoglossiformes; family Mormyridae; genus Mormyrops; species Mormyrops boulengeri. Next base: position 10,752,130 of record JAODLD010000045.1, on the reverse strand, counting down.
AAGGCACCATGTCAGAAAAACATGTCACTCTTTTATACCCCAACAATGGGGAGCCTGGCTGAGTCTCCCAGGGGAAGAAAGGAGAGAAGACTGGCTTTTGATTTTGGAGATCATTAGTTTCTGAGACATTTTCTGAGGCTGTTCAGTCATAAGTGCCGCAGCTCCAGAGTCTTTAAAAACACCTGCTAACTAATTACAGGTAGCTCAGGTTACTGCTAATTCTACTGCAGACTAATGGTATACCTGGAAAACAGTTTGTTTTTCTATTCTGCTCTGCCTGAGTCATATACAGTAATGTAGATATTAAACCTTATTTTGTGTTTGTCTCTGCATTTATTTTGGTTTGGACACCAAATTAAAATTGTGATGATCAATGAACTCTTTTCATCATGTGCAATGATATGATGTGCAATTTAGTAACAAGTTCCTGGTTCAAGTAGGAATTTTGTTATGCCTGATTTAGGACTTTTTACTCCAGGATTCTATTCTATCAACAAATTTTCATTAAATTTGTAACTGTCATATATTTCATATTTAACAAATGAGATCATTTTGCCCTTGTTTCATTTATATTGCATATTGCAATATAATTATGCATAACTTAACCTAAAGTTAACCTAAACTTTTCTGTACATAAATATTCCTTTAGACTGCCTGAAAATGCACAGATCTCCTGTCAGGTTAAGTGAAAGTGAAGCATTTAATGGCAAATAGCAGAAAGAATGGTCCTGTCAGTGACATCAGGCCCCGGTGGATGGCGAGTGACGTCCCCCAGACCAGCGGCTCTGTCACCGTGGAGGATCAGCAGGGGGCAGGACTCGAGAGCGCTAATCAGCCCAGAGCTGTGCTGTTTGAGCAGGACACTAATGAGGTCCTCGCCTCACAACGTTGCTGCTTCTCCCACAGACACACCTATGGCTTTGTTCGACCACCACCTCTGTCACCCCTACTTAACTCTTGCTGTAGAGCAGCGCTTAACGCACCGACAGATGCCCTTCAGCGACAAAATGAACTGTCAGGCGCACCCTGGATATGCAGAGTCCAGCTGCCTCGAGACCCTGGTAAGATACAAGCTTCTGGAATCAAACCATGACAATGGAAGTACAAATTGAGTACCCATATGCACAGCCTTCCAAAAACACAAACTGTCACAGCTTGTCTGGGACTTTAAAAGTGCCTTAATGTCCTAAACCTTCAAGGTCCCAAATACATTGCCTGTGGTCCCAAGGCTCAATAATGTCAAGTGAACATTTACTTAGGTCAGGCCTCTGTATGGCCACTTCCTGTCCATGTGCTTGGACCCAAATGTGTGTGGATGAGACTGGCCTGTATTACTGGAGATCACCTGCCTGTGACCACCAGTCCCACCTCCCCCACCTGAAGCTCTGCAGAGTCCAAATCTGAAGGAGTGTAACCAGTGTGCGAAATATCCGTCAATATTCGGGGGGGGGGTCCCCATCTCCCTATTGTTACGCAATACCGATCTTGAGACCCCCTTAAAATTTTGCTTTTGAGGCTTTTGGGGGGTCTCATGGGTTAATCGGGGGTGTCGGACCCCCCCCCGTATTTCGCACACTGAGTGTAACGTCTCAGTCAGTAGCCTCCATTTTCATATGCTATGTATTTATGTTAATATTTTATTTTCAGTCGGACACCTGTAAACATTTCTACTTTAGCTAACAGGAATGTTATACTGGCACAAATGTGATTAACTATTCATGAATTATATGATAGTTGATATCAGTATATATGGCATAGAGGTGATGGTATTTTCAAAGATCGGACAGAAGAGATATACAGTGTAATGTAATGTAGGCGTAGCCCAAATTTAAGGCCCCCTTTGTTCAGACGGCTGGGCTGTTTAACGGCAAGGCTCTGATGACACACAGGGACACAAAGGAAGCATTTTTGCCGTCTGCAGATAACACACCCTTCTCTCTCCCCCCCCTCAAATCCCTCATTATGTGCAGGTTCTGTCTTCCCGGCAGGTATTAGGCGTCATGTCTGAAGTGCCCAGACATCCTGTTGGGGTAAAAATTTCCACGCTGTTCTACCCTAAGAGCATGCTAGTCTCCGACTGATTGCAGAATGTCCTAATGAAAATGGGAGCAGGTGCACTTCCGTTCCGCCTGCTCGGCTGGGTGGGAGGTAGGGTGGGGGGGGGCAGGCGCTGGTACCCATGTTGTGCTGTAACTCTTCCAAGTGATTCCTCCGCAGAGTTCTGCAGGACCACTGTGGTCTTCGTCTGATTCCCCGATGTTACCATCTGCGGTAAACACTTACCCGCACTCCCACTGCCACAGAAATCCTCTGCTATGTGCGAAGAGGCCATAGAGAGTCTGATTGTCACGGAGGGGCTGTCCTAATCTCACGGTGCTCCCCCTTCCACCATGATTATTACTCCCATCTTCTTCTTGCAGTTTAGATTTCGATGCCTGTGCATTCGGTCAGAAAAGTTAGTTCCTACCCAAAGACTGACAGTGGGCAACTAAATTTAACCATGGGTGATCACTGCATTGTGCTGCACTAAGCTTGTTTTTCTTTGGGTATTCAAAAGGTGGAGAAGGCTTAATGTTGCAGGTATGACTCCCAGAGCTCATCTCAGGCATAATCCTTACAAGAAGGCTGCATGGAGGGGCAATGGGGTGGGCGTACGGGGGGGTCACACCTCCAGTCGGAATGACACCATAATGGCTGACTTGCTGTTTATCTTTGGCAGGAATCAAACAGCAGGTGCTGTAATGCCCTTCTCTGCGAAATGATTCCAATTTTGTTGTGAAAAGAAACAGGATTGTGTTGAGCCTATTTCATTTCAGAGAGGGCAGCCGCGGCATTATCCCTACCTGACTCTGGCACTGAAGAGGCAATCACAGCAGCCACACTCCAGCAAAAAAACACACACACGCACTCCAGCCTGCAGATAGCAGCAGATCACATGACCAGGGCGCCGTCGTTGGCTGCTCAGTCATACACACAGAATATGTGGTTCATGTTGGGGATTTAGTAGCAATACAAAAATAACCCAGCACAATAGCCACGCCCCCCCCCCCCAAAAAAAGGAAAATGAGCAAATAAGTTGCACAAAAGTGTAGAGTCCCGTGCAGGTAAGTAAAGCCTTGTAAACAGTTTCCCAGCATGCTCTCTTCTGTGTGAGGTATTCATGCATGGGGGCGGGCTAATACCTCAGAGAGACCCATAGCCGTAATAGCAGCTTTCAAATGGACTTTTTTTGCAGGATCCTTTGTTTATATATCATTTTACACACATTCTGCTTCCAAGTTACACTTTGTTGCTGATATGTTATTATTATTGTTATTATTATAATTATTATTATTATTATGTTTTAACATTACCTATTTTAGCTACTGACTATTGGTTCTTTCAAGTAGTGACGATTACAGAGATGTCAAAATGAATAGTGAGCTACCTGTAAAATGGTTATAATGATCATGGCCTTTGGAATCCACAGGCGCCACTCATGGGACAGAAAGCTTTGTTTAAATATCATCCATTACGATGAAATATGAGTCCTCCAGCAGACACTGTTTGGTCAGCCACTTAGGGCCTTTAAGACGTTGATTCCCTCAAACAGACGTTGCTACTCATCATGATATGGGATAAACTGAAATTCCCCATGTGAAATTTCCAGATTCTTTAAAAGAGACATGTGGGTCAAACATGGCTATTCACCCAGAGGATTTTCAAATAAATTAACAAACAAAAACACTATGTGACAGGAACTGCCACCCATACGACACGAGCAGGCGGAAAAACCCCATCAAACGTCGCTCTTGCACTTTTCCCCAAAACAGCACCTCCCTGACATTTATGTTAATCTGTCAGCAGAGTGGGTCTACAGCACATTTATGAAGTTGATGCCTGGTGTTACAATAAAGCGGACAGTCCATGAATAATCAATGCAGCGGTGTTATGTGTAATGGCAGCGTGTGCGCAGTGCGGAGGGGTAATTTCAGGCAATTGCCTTTGTGAGATCAGAATGTGGAGGGAATGCTTTTCTGCAGGCCGACGTGAAGAGCAAGAAGCCTATCTTACAGCCGAACGTTTCCAAGGGATCGAAAGCGAATTTGTTCTGCTGGAAAAAAAAAGAAACATGACATGAAGGGCGACTAACTCAGATATGGAGGCTTAATTATAAGTGCAGCTAATTAACCTCGTCCCCACCTGACACGCACAGGCATGCAGTAACATATGCACACGCGCTCAAGCCTCTCAAACTCATCAGCGGGGCAGAAATCAAGCTCGTGTTTCCTGAGTTAATCCGGGACGGCACTCCACAGAACCCCGACACTAATAAGGCATTCAGCCAGAGGCAGGTGAATCCATGGTGGGGGGGCGCGCAGGGGGTGGGAAAGGAACACCTGCAGCTTGGGGAATCTTCTCTGGAGTGGGGAGCAGGTCAGAGGCAGAGAAAAGGCAGAGAAAAGGCAAGCAAGAGTTGGAGG
>JAODLD010000045.1:10712978-10730397 GCA_026781065.1 Mormyrops boulengeri | reverse complement strand
CAGTCAGGGCTGGACTGGCTATCTGACATACCAGGCATTTTCCCTGGTGGGCCGATGGGGTTTTGCCCCCCCACCGCGGAGGCGCTCCTCCTGCCCCCCCCCCCGGTCCCCCCGGGGGGGGGGGGGGGGGGGGCGCATGTCCTGTTGAGTTCTTGCAGTGGGAATTTAATGATTCGGGCGATACTTACCTGAGCTTCCTGTCTCTAAATATGTCTCCATTCCACAGCTAGCTCCCAAAACTCTGTACACAAGTAGTAACAGTTTTCGCTCTCAAGTCAAAGTTTTACAACAACATATGTTTTTATGAGTCCAAACAAAAGACTTCATGGCCTTTTCAAGTGACTGGCAGGTTGAGAGAATTCTAATGATACTTTCATCGAATTCATATGAATCTCATCTAAAATGACATCGATTACCAATCGGTGTCATACTACCGAAATGGCCTAGAGCTCACACACTGCATGTTTGCTCCTTTAACGTGTGACAGTCGCACTGCTCTGGAAGACTATCAAAATGCAGTAAATTCTCTCTTACTGAATGTCACCTTTGCAACTGTCCTTGCTTTCAAGAGAGCTACACATTTCTAAATGCGCAATTGTGTTAGTATTTAATGTAATATACTGAGCACCATCGCAAAAGGCTAACCTTTGATTTCTGTTCCTCCCACTCTTCCGAATTCTGTGGGTCTATTTATGCTTTGAAAACATTGTATGATCATTATATTGAGGTGAATTGGTGTGTCATTGCGTGTGTGAATGTATTCCCTGCACTGGGCCGGTGACACCTCTGTTTTGTCCTGCTAGGCTCCCAGCTGAGGCCGTGACACTGTACTGGACAATCAGTTATAGACGATGGATAGATGAACATTTGTAAAATTATATATCATATATGTTAATATCAGTAAAATTGTATATACTTAGCTAAAACACAAAAAATACCTTGTTAATGGAATGAAAAAGTACTTTTTCTTTCAGAGACCCTCTCATATGGAAATACTGTCCTGTCTCCAAACAAATGCCTGGGCAACATTTAAAAAATATGCTCCTTGAGCTTATTTAGCTTTGGGATTTTTGTCTCGAAGCTACGACGAAGGGGGCCATTCTTTTCCATTTTAGTCTCCTTTCCTTGAGAATGAACAGGGACGATACAAAGAACATCGAGTGTCAGACTTCTTGCTGAATGCTGTAGAATTGTGCCACCTACTGGTGCATAGAAGTAGTTCGTAGAAAGTAAACACCTCGCTGACCGTTATAGAAGTTAAATCACATCGCCTTACTTTACTGCTCCTTAAACTTAAATGAGGTGGCCCTGTGCAGCGGTCAGTCTGGCCGCTGCGACAGACAGATGTGGGCTGTCAAAAGCCGGGCGCACCGATGCAGTAGACAGGCTAAGCGGCCAAGGCATAGAAATATGCACAAGCTACACCCGGGAGAGCCCTGGAAATTGGAGAGAAATCAGCATCAGTTCTGAGAGCTCATTATTTATTTCATAATTCAGTGAATCTTTTGAAAGGAAATTGAAAGTGCCTTCGACATGAAAGCAAGATAAACAAAAGGGCAAGCTAAAGAGGGAGCCACTTAATCCCGCAGCAGACATGCACACATCGCTCTGAAGTGTACGTTTGTTATAAGCAGAGAATGACTTCGGGGAGTGAAAAAACGAAGCAAGTGCAGGCAGAGGGGAGCGGGCCATGCGTCGGGAGTAATTCAATCTGCCCCCAAATGGATTTGGCTAATAGAGTGAGTCTCTGATCCTGACCGGTGCACAGCTGCGGAAGCGCTAATAGGACGCATGAGCGGGAGCGCGGCCAGAGCAAATAGGAGCGGGCGCTTTCGGCGTGGACATCTGTAGGGGCCCCCGGGGTCCGAGGGCTCTGTGAGCACGGGACGCGGCGAAAAGCCGCACAGATAAAATACTAAATTAATTTGGAGCTGATTTGGGATGTCGGTAGGTCGAAAATGGAGTCATATATCAGGGAGTCGTATATGATTTTTCTTAACAATGCGACAGTTGCTTTTATTTCAATATTTTAGAACTATGAAAAATTACACCTGTAATGAAAATGCCCTTAATATTAGCGATTTTACACATGCGGTGTTTTTACGTGTTTTTTTCTTTTTCCTGTTTTCTTGTGAGTAACCGCTTACTAATTTGTTCCTTCACAGAAAGTAGACATTAACTGTAAGCATACACTTTTATTTCTTAAAAAATACAGGCAGTGTGCGGGTTAAGAACGTCCGAGTTACGGACAATTTGTACCTACGAACGGACTGCCGTAAAGCCCATTTCAAAGCCTATATTAAAAATTCGGGTTAAATACATTGGATAGTAATAACGAACGGACATACTACTTTGTGACGCTCGTGAAAACATTGCGCAACTCAAGCGCCTCGTTGGTAGTGTATGTAATTACTTTTATTGTTACTGTATTAAGGTTGTTGTTATTATTGTTATTATTATTATTATTAAAAATACAAATATGTAATGTATTATTATTGTTCCGACTTATCTACAAATTCGACTTAAAGACGGACTTAGGCAACAAATCTCTTTAGTAACCTGCCTGAATACTACTGCCTGTAGTATTCACCTAGTAAAAGTCATAGTCGTGTCTACAAGAGAAATAATTCATCCTTTCCCATTGACTCTCCTGTCGTAAAAGTTGAATACCAACAAATAATGGGAAATTTATCAGCATGCAATATGGCAGGACTGGTATCATTTAACAAACCAATGGAAAAATCATAAAAATGTATAAGTAACTTAGGCCTGCCTAGGACTACAACATCAGAATCGGAATTGTTTATTTATTGGCAAGTACTTTTTCATTTATGGAATTTATTTTGGGGTGTTATGGAAAAAAAACCATTCATTTTCAATACCAATTTGTGTTATGCAGGGTCGTAGGGGCCTAGAGCCTACCTCGGAAGGGACAATTCACCTTAGCATGTTTTTTGAACTGGGGGAGGGGGGGGTCCTGGAATACTTGCAAACTCCATACAAGTAGCATCTCAAACCCTGGTCTCAGTGGTGTAAGGGGACAGGGCTAACCGCTGCACCACTGTGCAACATATCGAATCCTATATATAAATAAATAAAAGATGAATTTTAGAGTATAGAAATGAACAGCTAGTCCCTAACAGGTCATGCCTACTGACAAGGGACTTTAAAATGATTCCTGAAAGAAAATGTAAGGTTTTTTGCTCTATTCAAATATGGAGAGAACATTTAGTCAGTTAAAGCTAATTACCATGATCCTTTGTGTGGCTGCGACCCGTGTGTCTGTGCAGGCCTGTTCTGAGAAAGGGGACAGATCCCGGGGCCCTAATGAGGTGAGGATAATGAGGGGGGGCTGCATTCTACCAGATCCTCAAGGGCCCCCACACCAGCAGCCCTTTATTCATGGGGCCCACATTGTTGCACAGAGCAGAAGATAAAAACCGGGGGAAAGAATGGGGGTCCTTATGTGACCCGGGGGCTTGCAGCCCTGGTTCCACCATTTCCACCTTCTCCTGAACGCAGTGCTACGGTTTTTCTCTCCTGCAGAGGCAGATGGCTCACAAACATATGTAATAGGGGCATTTGTAATAATGACAAATGTGCACAGCTATAAACCCAGCCTGGGTTTTGGTCCTTAACCATGTGATCATTAAGACTGTCAAGCTAAATTTTAATTGCTGTGCAGAAAATGTCCCCAACGTGTCCCTGTAGTGTTCAGAATTTCTTCAAAAAATACCTCAAGCACAAAGTTCACTATACCATATTTAGCTAACTATTGGGCATGTGAAACCGTCGTTTTGTTTTCCATTTCTAAATATCACACTCTTTGACATTGAGATTTAATTGTCACAATGACAAATTTAAACAACATGCCACCTAGTACAGAGACGATGGTTTTAATATTGTTTTGTGTAATAGAAGGGTACAATAGAACAATTATAGGAAAAAAGCAGCTTTAAAAACAATGTAATGAGGCTAGAATGGCCTAAACTCCCAAGGAGGGAAGAGAGCAAATTGATTAACTGATGATTAATGGCAATTAAATGACTAACAGCAAGAAGTATGGCAATAAGATCATAGGCTTGATTTGAAGGAGGGACTCCAAGTTCTTTGAAGGTGGAGCACAGAAATACACCCTAGACAACAAGTCACGAGGAAATGCAGATTAAACACAGACTCACAGGAAGGAACAGCCATGTTTGCCAAAATGCCATTTAATAAATAAATGAGATTAGACAGAAAGACAGATATTACACTTTAATTATACGTGAACTTGTTGATGATTCAGAAAAACTTAAACTGCTGTCTTGAATGACATCTAGAAGACAAACCATTTGCTTTCTAAATTTAAAGTTTAACATTGAAACATGTTTTCCATCTTAGTGCATAAGTATTCTAAATCTTTCTTCTTCAATTTTGCTCTTTTGACCATAGATGTGGAAAGTTTGATATAATTACAACTATTATTAGTAGTATTCTACCTAACCCTGGATTTTTATCACTTTTATGAGTATCTTTACATCCTTGCTTCCCGCATTTGCCGTTATTTCAGCTATATAACTGAAAGTCTTCAATACACAAGCTTGGATGAATGAGCTATGTGGTAGACATTTCCATTTTTTTCTGTGTTTAGTCTTTCCAGCACCAGAGATGTTCTTCCCAACCAGTACACCAAAGGCAGAACAAAAAGTGAAAAGTTCTTGGAGTTTCTCCAGTCCCATCATGTGCATGCCGAACCAGAACAAGCTGTGAAATTTTCAGTCCAGTTCTGTGCCTTTAAACTCATTTTGACTGCCTGTGACTCCCTTGAGCAAGGACCTTATAACGACTTTGTGTCCTTATGCAACTGAGCAGCATTTGCAAGGTTTTAGCACTACTTATAAAGTTTTCTAACTGAAAAAAGTCATAATCAGTGAACATTAAAGTTCAAGTACACAAGTTCAGTCATTCTCTGTGCCCCCCCACACCTTTTCAATGGGACCTGCGGACATGAGTTTAAACTGAAGAATATTTCGCCTTCTCGTTCTTTGTTAGTGTACAAATAGCTGTGCCACTTACAATTCCTGAGACCATACAATGGCACAAAACCACATTCAGAAAAATGACTTCCACCATCATGACTCCACTGTGAAGAGGTAGCCATATTTTAACTGTGTATTAATACACCATACTGTAGTCAAATTGCTAAATGATGTAATTATAGAAACACTGTTATTATATTTAAATGCTTTAAACTAGCTTAAGACACACCATGGGTACTCAATGCAGGTATCTCTTTCCCGTCGATGAACTTTCTGAGCAGGCACTTGACCTTCATTGTACAAGGAATTATTCTATGAAAAAAAAAGAATAAAATCTAGATCAAACCTGTTTTGTTCTGTAATCCAACATGTTGCAGAATTAGATGCGGGGGTGGGTCAGTGGTTAGTGCTGTGGCCTCACACCTCCAAGAATGTGACTTTGCATCCCACTTTTACTCTGCGTCTGGGGAGTTTGCATGTTCTCCCTCATGTCACACTGTTTTACTCCAGTTTCTAAGACATTCAGTTATACAAGATGTAATAGCTCTTAATACATGACTGTGTTTGTGTATATGTGTGCTGTAGTGGACAGGCATCCCAGCCATGAACCAATGCTGTTTCTAGACCCTGTCGTGACCCTGACCCAAACAAGTAGTTAGAAGACGGATGGACATTGGAAATAAGGATGGTTCAGGTGTGTTGGGTTGTGGTTTTGCAAAGCATTTAAATAGACATATATACAAACGCAGACATAGCAAGGAGATGAATGAAGGCCTTTCAGTGTGCATAGAAAGGTCGTCATCTAAACACATGCTTGTAAAAGCATTTTTGCCATCTTTTTTTTTCAGGGAGCGTTGAGGCGTCATCCCATCAGACCCTTCTGCTTATTCTTTGAGGATGTTCCCTTTATCCTCCACTTCTTCACCAGCGAGTTCAGCCAATCGCGTACTTAAGGACTGGAATTCATGCAAGGCCAAAAGATAATCGGAGAATATATTGGATGTAAATACACATATTTATTCTCTGCTTTTTATTCTCATTTTAGAGCTGCCATGGTAATTTCGTTCCTTCAGACAGATTCCAACTGAGAATCTCACCCCAGTCTCTAATGGCATCACCGAGACTTCCAGTTCAGACTAAGACTGTGAACTGCGAGGTGTGACCTTTATTCCTGTTACACCAAGCACAAGAACTGCTGGGTGGAAATATAGCAAGACAAAGTGTGATCTGTTTGTATTAGGGACATGCGTTATGCACATCGATGCGCACTAGTGTGATTCGACACAATTTGATTCAACCCAAAAGTGATTCAGCGTGATACAATCCCTATACATCGTCGGACGCGCCTCCAATTCACACGAGACTTGGCCGAGAGACTTGATGAGAATGAGCCAATGCCAGTGTTGCTTAATTGGGTGGGTTCCGGCCCAGTTGGGTGGTTTTGAATTTGAGGTGTGTTATATCATGTCAAAATTTGACTGCAATGAAGAGCATTTTGCCAAATATTGTACACTGCCCGATGATGAACACTTTCTAAAAGGACCTGTCCGATACTCAGAGTTCATTGACAACCATCATAATGTTGAAGCGGCTGTGAATTTTGGGAATTTGGTGCAACATCACGATGGAAGCTCTCGAGTTGGTTACAACCTGGGGTGTGTTTCACAAAAGTTTCCTTTAGATTTACATGGTTGGACCCATTCAGTTGCATCGTTCCAACTATGCAAGTTGCAACTATATTTTAGGGAAACGCACCACAGGAAGGAATACTATTGGGTTCTATTAAAAATCTTTAGTAGAGTCTTAATTTTAACACACAATAATAGGTATATCAATATGAAGAGTATTCTGTCATCCTATATCTCATTTTGAAAATAGATCAGTATACAATAGAAATTCGATAACACCAAGCCCTATTAGAGAATGGAAAAATCAGTCTCTGTGTGGTAAAGGCTTGCGTGTTTTGCACTCGCTTTTTCTGCAAGTTTGGAGTTTTCCACTACTGTTTGAGCAGCCAGTGTTCTTTCTGATTTTCTGGAGATGTTTGTCAAAGTAATGTCACATATACAATACATATACAAACAGGAAATATTTCACTCTGAGAACAGCTTCCATTCACATGCATGCGTATTCTTCTTCACTGGATTACTCTACATGAAAGACTGTTCTCGCCGACGTGCTCGATCTTGTTTTGACGTCTTAAAGTATACAACTACCTATACTGTACATTGTCATTGGAATAGTGTTAACTACCACGCTGCAGTTAGCACGACGCCTACGGGGCAGGGTAAATGTGCCCCATTTTTGACATTGTTGGTGAGAAATTCAGTTTCATTTCCAAAGATCATGTGACAGTGTGGTTTCAGGTGAGGCTCTGGAACATGACTTTGAAACAGGGTTAGGTACAGGGCTTCCCATCCCCACTTTTTGGTATGGTACATTAAGTAACCGTGGCGGTTAAAATACTGCACTATTCATGAAATATGTTGAGTGGTTTCATTTGTGTTTTGGCAGTTTGGGCTGGAAATTATCAGCTGTATTTGGCAACCCTGCCACTGACAGTAGTAAAGAACTGGATATGGAAGAGTGCGCTTGAGAAAGTTTAGAGAGGGGCAATCGATCTAAATATAAAATTGATCAAAAATGACATTTCTAAATAATAAAGGCACTGGACCGCTAGTAAGAACTCTATATTGATGTAACCCTGGCCACGCGCTGCTTGCTGCTCGCTAACCCCAATGAACAGGGCAGGCCAGGCCCAGGACCCCCCCGTTGTGGCACTCTGCATTGTGTTTAGGTGTGTTAGTGATGTGACATGGCGTGGTGAGGGAGGTGCATAGCAGCAGCCAACGGTTATGGCTTGGCTTCAGAATTAAAATTAAAGATTTGCTTGTCTCAAAAATATGTTTTTATTTAGAAAAAATAGCAAAAATTTCACAATGTATTACAAATTCTTCCTCTGTAAGTCCTTCCTAACTGTAAACATAAGAATGAGTTTGCGACTCTATTGCCTTCCCAAACACAGACACAAAAAAGAGCTTACTTTTACACGCAAGAGCTTGCAGACGAAAGGAAGTACACGATAAAAGACATGCCCTCCTGTGGTCTGCAAGCATAATGACATAAAAATATTAACACCAGTTGCTACTTACATAAATAATATGAAAGTATTACAGCTAAATTATTTAGCTCCACTATCCTACATTAATAAATCAGATTTTACTAATGCAAAGATATTATAAACGATACATCTCTAGTCAATCCTATATTGTATCAGGTTCACACGTTTTTAAGGGGGATGGTCGCATCATGAAGTTTCATGCTGGTGCAACGATGCGAATCAGTGGATCTTACCATCCCCAGTTTGTATCCTCCTAAAATTTTCCCTTCCAAACAAGTGATAGTTGCAGTAAGTCCGAGTTTTCTTTCCATCCATTGCAGAACCTGTTTACGTAAGGGGTGAACAAAATAATGGAAAAACAATATCAATACTTTAATATCTAGGACCTATTAATGAGTACAGTCACCCTTTGCCATCAGAAGGGCTCCAGTCCCCCTCAAAATGCTGTTTAACAGATCCCAAACTGTGTGTGCCAGTTATTAGCCAGATATTAAACCTTGATTTCTTTGAGGACACTTGAGGTAGAAGTCTACCTCACACTCTGCATCCAGAACTTCACATAAAGTTTCACAATGTTGATATTTCGTCACTGAGGAGGCTGTGGACGGCGTTTCAATTGTTCTGGAATATGGTAACATCATGTGGGAACAGCGTTTGACCATAAACTGCACCTGGTCTGGTAAAATGACCTCATTCTCCTTGGCCATTCCTTATCCGACCATGTGGGGTAATCGCTGGACATAATGACTCCCATGAGATGGCTGCCCATACCAACAGACCAACACCACTTTGAATTTCCTGAAACCCATACGGCTGTAGGAAAAAAGGTGAAGGATGACTCATCAGGCCATTATTTTTTTTATTACTGCTCAGGGGTCCAGGGTTTGTGCTCCTTTCACCTGGTTATGCATCTTTGAACAGTATTACTACCGTAAATTCCAGCTCTGTGAAGCTCCAGATGTGCAGTTGCTGATGCAAGTGGGTCACTGAGGTGCTGGCTCAGTTTGGCGGCCATTTTTGAGGCTGTACCTTTCTGAGTTTAGTACATGTCAAGCTTTTTGTCTGACCCTTCAAACTGCATCTGTCTGTATTTGACAGGCTGGCATAATATCTGAAACAGTTCCTTTTATATGTTAAATAATTTTTGTTTTTTTGTCCAAGATACCTGCAATTTTGGCATTTTTCAGTCTTATCAAATTCTTAGAAAATAGTGCCATATAATTTTTCTACGAATCCAGTCTCCTTTTCAGGTAATCTCACTTCCTCAATAATGGTGGGATGCAAGATAAAAAATACTACAGATAATTGTTCTTGATTCCCTACATTGTCATGGTAACCATATACTTAAGCCAGTGGAGTTTCTAACTTTATTTCCACCAAATCTCAAAGGAAAAACAAAGGCAAACATCTGCATGCATTTTCAGTGGAGAGAGAAGAATTCGTCACTTAGGCAGAAATAACTGCACTTCAGCAGAGATAACTGGAACAAATTAGTTAAAAATACAGAATTTCTGCTACAGTGGTTAAATCCCATAATTATATTTTCCCCATTTCCATTACTTATTTGAAAATTGTGTACAAAGATTTGGCAAATCCATTAGTGCTCTGATGTGAATATGTACTCCGCAATGGGCCGGCACGCCGTCCAGGGCGTACCCCGCGCCCCGCGTTGGGCCGGCACGCCGTCCAGGGCGTACCCCGCGCCCCGCGTTGGGCCGGCACGCCGTCCAGGGTGTACCCCAGCCCTATGCTGTGATGGTTGGGGGGAGCAAAAATGCAGATTGTCTGGGGTCCCCGAGGACTGGTTAGAGAAACTCTGACATAGGGAAAACGTTACATACATTTAGTGAGTGCCATTTTTAAAAGAACAACATACAATCATATTAAATATATGAGATATTAAATCACATTAATTAGTTAAATGACATTTGTCAATGGGATGGGGGGGGGGGGTTACACGTAGTGCCCCCCAAGGACGTGGCGGTCTGGGTAAGGGAACCAATTAAAGTGAACAAATGAGAAAATTCTACCAGACCTTCTTTTCCACTGAACTGGAAAGGGCCACAATGGCAAAAACCCTTCCAGTGCACTTAAAAGATGTCAGGTAGATCCCAGAAGCAGCCCCTCCATCTTAGGAGTTGGAAGTTGGAGGTGTTTGGGGGTGGGCGGGGGGAATATCTCATAAGCAACACTAAAACAGGAAGACCAGTCAGTCAAAAGCAGTGGGGAGACTGAAAGGACTCAGCCAGCCTCTCCTCTCTTCTTCTCTGTACGACTTTCTTTCCATGCTTCCAGTTCCAAGTGCTGTGGTCCTTGTCCACTACAGGAGACACACTGGAGGGGAAACTTCAGAGCCTGCAGGAGCATCGAAGATCCCACACGGGAGCACTGAGAGAAGATGCGTCATCCGCGACGACCTCCTGCTAAATCTCAATGAGACTGAGCTTCTTGTCTTCCCCGTCAGCCCTGGCATCCATCATGATATCGCTGTTTGACTTGCATCATCGACGCGTCTTCATTAAGGTCTGCCACGAAGACTGGGGTAATGACAGCACATCTAGTACTCAATCAGCCTAAACCTTTTCACGTTACACCCCTCCTGGTCTCCCCTCACTGGCTCCCTACAGGCGCTCACATCAACTTCAAGTCCTTGGCGCTGCTCTTCAGATCCACTAATGGACAGGCACCCATCTCCATCCAGAGGCTCCTTAAGTCCTGTGTCCCATCTTGCCCTCTTCGGTCAGCAAGCCAACACTGCTTGGAGCTCCCTCTACCACGTAAGAAGTATCAAGCCAGATATTTCTCATGTAAGAATTCCACCATCGGGGAACCAATCTTCCAGAACCACTGCTGGCTATTTTGGTGCCCATAAAGCAACATTTAATATACAAACACACACAATTAATGGGAAGTGCAAACTGAAGAAATATATTTTCATCATCAGTGTTATAAATAAGGAAAACAAAGCTATACAATAAATAAGAAAACATTATAAATATTACACTATAAAACATTAAAAATTAAACTTAAATTATTAAATATGAAAAATAAATATTTAAATTAATACATATAAATACAAAGAAGAAAACAGAACTATACTAATAGTCACACAAAACAGAAGAAAACTTTACCAAGTATGTATTAGGTCTATACTATAGAACGAAAATAAATACTGATGATTTATTGACGATTCTTTTCTGACACTGCAGCCCACCGGTGATTCACTGGAAGCTCAGCCTAGCTGCACTTATAAGTGGACTCTTTGACAGCATGTATCTTTGCCATTTGCCTCACTTGTACATTGCTTTGGACAAAAGCATCTGCTAAATAAAACTGAATGTAACATAATAGCCATCTAATTTTCACCCCACATGCGGGACACTGTGCTCCAGCCACGCACGGCACACTCAGGTCCAATACTATAGTCACCCCCATGTCCTGTTCAGAACACTACAGAATCTTTAACCAGTCAGGTTCTGAGTGGCAAATAAACAGGGCTCAGGGGGAAAAAAAAAACATAAAAGATCCCATGGCATGAGTAGGAGTGCTACCCTGATGCACTGGCTGAAACTGCCCACTGTGGCCCTTTCAAAATCTAACCTCTTAATCATCCCCTGTATCTATCTTCTCTCCTGCCGCTTCACCACCTTAGCTACTGTGTGGTGAGCGTACTGGTGCAGAATGCCTGCCGTCGCATCATCCAGGTGGGTGCTATCCAGTGGTGGTGGTTTACGTGGCTCCCCATTGGTTCTGTAAAGTGCTTTGGGTGTCTTGAAAAGCGCTGAATAAATGTAACATTCATTCATTAATTCAAGGTAAGGGTACACCCTGGACAGGATGCCATCCTGTGCAGGGCATGCACCACACAAACTCACTACACACATGATACAATATAAGCTATTTTGAGATGCCCTAATTGCATTCTTTTGGGAGGAAGGAAACATCGGGAGGAAACTGGAGTTGACAATTTAACACTTTTCAACAGGAGTTAGAGATTCAAGTGCTGGCTAGATGAACATGTGTAGAATGGTCTTATTATAACCTTAAAAATGTTAAAGTAAAACATGAGAAAGAGTAAACACTTAAATCCCTTAAAACAGGGGTGGCAAATCTTATCCACAAAGGGCCGGTGTGTATGCAGGTTTTTAGGATAACCTTTAGGTCAGCTGTTCAAACCCAGGTGTGAGGACTCTTCAGCCAATCAGTCCTCTAATTAGTGACCTAACTAGGGAGTTGCAACCTGCATACACACCGGCCCTTTGCGGATAAGATTGACCACCCCTGGGTTAAAGGAAGAACCTTGGCAATGAACTATGATGCCCTCTTCTGGACATTTCTGGAAATACACTAAACATGACCAACTCATTGCGCTTCATATCAAACAAAAGCAATAGATTAATGCCATAAACTGGTCAACCTTTAATATAAATATAACACAAATACTTACTATAAAAACTAAATCGGCAAACAGCAAGAACAACAGACAAGGTTATTGCCATAAATATGATACATTTTATTTCACATTAAGATACAGTACCGGTTGTTATTTTTTTCAATGTTTCAAAATATTTCAGCCCTTAACATGATCACATTAGTATCCCACCCATAAACATTTTAAACACTGAATGAACGAGTAAAGCAAGGAATATCGTTAAGCTCCAAACACATGTCGGGGATATTAAACACACCAAATGTACAACACATCAAGAACAGGAACTGATTTAGCTCCCTAAACCAGTGTTTCAAAATCCTGTCCTCGGGGACCCACAGTCGGTCCACGATTGTGCTCTCTCCAAGCACCTAGACAGTCCACATTTTTGCTGCCCTACCCGGGAGCTGGAAGGGAGCAAAAACGTGGACTGTCTGTAGGTCCCCAAGGACCGGATTGGGAAACATTGCCGTAAACCATCACAAAACTTCCATCCCTTTTTGTCCATGTCTTTAAAAAAATACTCACCGTCCCTTTAAATATTTAAAGAATGCCATATATAAACCCACATTTTTCAAAATCACTCATTACAATTAGAATACTGAAGATGCTTAATTTTCTTCAAAAATTACGCTTTACGGACCATATGTACAACATCAAGACACTCAAAGGACAGACACCATGTTTTAGTTTGGTACTAGAGTAGCCGTACGCTACATGCAAAATTTTATATGAATAAGTCAATACAAGAATATTCCTAGTCCAGCTAGAATATCAAAAGTTAAATTGGTATAATTTGGAAATCCATCATTTAAAGCTCTTTTACCTAGAATTTCCTCTGTGTAATCACCACGTGAAAAGCCCCACAGGGAGCACACTAACAGCGTAAAGGATGGATGCTGTAAAAAGACAAAGTGCGAACATTTGCCCTGCTGAGCTCCTTCGCTTTCAGCTGCCGAACGATATACCCAGAAATTTCTTGTTCTTGCAAAAACAACCGATATTGTATGTGGTTTTAGACAGGTATTCGCAAAAAACAGATGAATCCAAAATAGGATATCGAATATCTGAAACAAATTACCTGGCCCGATCTGAAGTGATGTTTTCTGGATATAAAACTGTGGCAAGAACAGTACCGACTATCAGTTATTTCACCACGCAGCGAATGGGACAATAATTTATAACAACTCCCCATATAGGAAGTGATATCCATTGAGTTTTGACATAAAAAGAAATACTGGCAGGCAGCCATCGGGGTTTCATTAAATTTTATTGCATTAATCAATGTGTCTCCGAAAGCAGCGTTTTTCAACCGGTGTGCCGTGACAAAAAAAACACCGCGCTGCGCCAGACAGACACACTGTCTGCTTTTATCCACAGAATAAGAGAAACATATTCTTGACAAGCAATCATCTGTGGAAAATACCCCAGAAAGGAAGGTGTCTGTAATCTCGTTCACTGCTTTTTTGTTTTTAGTAGAGATCATCAAACTTAGGAAACCCTGTATCTTTTAAAAATACCAAATACAAAATACCAACACGTGCTGCCCAATTAAAGCACAACTCTCGCAAATAATATTTTCTCAGAACCTTATATTTAAAATACAAAAAAAAATACTGTAGTAGCACTTAACTGAAGTAGTTCCAACAGAAATGCAGTTAGTAATATTACTAGGCTTTCCGTTACTCTTGTTACAGGATAATGAGGGAGCAGGACTGGGAATTTAAGATGGCCTAAAACACCGCAGACAGACTGCAGTGAAACAGGACTGGCCATCTGGCATACTGGCCATTTTTAATCCCAGTGCAGCCCTGCATAGGAACTCTGTCAAGGTAACTGCTGGGAGTCCTTGCAGGCCGCATGTGCAAAACACTCACTGCTGGCGATGCCCATACACGGGTACGAGGACCAAACACAAGGGACGGATTAGTAGATAATGGGGGAATTTCACACAGTCTGACCAAGTTTCTTCAAGTGTTAATAAAACCCACTCATGTCACAATGGGGGAAAAATATTTTAAAACACTATAGACTGAGACTAGGAAACAACTGCACAGACAAATGGCTATATAAAAACTTTAAATAAATGCATGGCTAAAATTCTTTCAAGATTCTTTTGTTCTCTGCCAAGAGAGACTAAATAAGAACCCTTGCTCCTAGCTTAAAATACAGTCACGGTATCCCTCAACAAAGTGCAACGTCAAAAAAGTAGTTTCTTAAATACCCATAACCCTCTAAACACGTTTCTCTCAGTCAGAGTCCTAGGCTCGTTAACGTTTGTCCCTGGCGGTCACGCAAAAGAGCTTGAACGGTACGGCTGAACATAATGAACACACACACACAAGACGAATGCTTCAGTATGACTGCTGCACCGCTGAGAATAGCGGCCACAAACGCCGCTTTTTAAAAATAAAAGTCCTTCCTGTTTATTGTAACTATCCGACTGAACAGTGATGTCACAGGAGTGCATAGGATGGACATGAAAGTAAGGTGCCTCATACACTGTCAATTAGTTGCAATTTTTTTTGTTGTTGCAAATTTCACTGTTAAAGGTTTAAGATGAGGTGTAGCAGACCCTACCTTGGCCAACAATCCATACCGTTCAACATCTGGTATATTTCTGCAGCTACTATGAGAATGCAGGAATAACACAAAGGGTTCGCACCATTTCGGCAATCCTATAATGTACATTATTGCTCGAGTGATAAGCTATCCGCCATTATTTCTGGAGTGGTACCTTTGATTAGATTACAGCTCAATTCCACCATCACCCCGCGAAGAACGGCACAGTGTAGACTGTTAAGATGGTAATTAAATGAAAATTACGCCAATTATAATCCGAAAGTTCTTCCACTTACACTTCTAACAATTTAAAAAAAGGAACAAAATTTCTTTTCCATCTTACCCCAGCAATAATTATCACATCATAATTATCACAGGAGTGTCCAATCACCCTGAGTGGGGTTTAACATTTCCTACAGATTAAAAAATAAAAATGCACAGCAAAAGTGAGTAAGGCAAACGCCGGCATTCAGGCTGCGACGCCGAGATGCCAGCGCGCTCACCCTCAGCATCACCCTCTTTTCGCGGCTAACACGAAGAGATCGAAAACGAAGCTGAAGACCACAGTGACTCGTGAATTCAGGATCGAGTCCAGGCTTCGTATGAGGTATCAAAGAGAAGTGTTGCTCTGGTCTCTCTTAGCTGTAAGCGATGCTACGAGCACAGGCTGGTCAGCATATCCCACGGCCCTAAAATCACAATCACATTCCAGTGCCCCCAAACGACGCCAACCTCAACCTACTGGGACTTAACCCACAACAAGTCCCGTGCTCGTTTATCAGCTGACCCCAAATAGCCAAAATGGACAGTGGAAACCGTGGGTGTGAACAGTTTATCAGCGACATGATCCACATTTGGACAATAACTGTGTACAAAATCCGCCAGACCTCCCCTTAAAAGCTTCATCCCATTCATAATAGTGTTACACACAGTTGTAATCACATTTTTACCTCGTTTTTGCCGTCCTATTTCAACTTCTCTGGTTCCCAAGTCCATCCCCACTAACAAAATAATGATAAATACACATATGATGTATTTGATCAACAAGCTGATTTCCCTCATGGCTACGGACGGCGCCTTTTAGAAGGCACCCAACTCCAGGTCACTGTGGCCCTAGGAGCCGTTTCCACCTCCAGGGCCATTTTTAAAGGGCGTTTCCATGAATCTGCTTACATGCAGAGTGTAGGAAGCCAGAATTTGACTTTAAAGGTGTAGCCTTTCGCTGCAAGGAGAAACGGTCAACTATGCCTTAACCGATAAATCGTCAGGTCCCTGCACCGACACAGAAACAGCGTTTTCATGCAGCTCAGAGGGAAAAGCAGGAATCAGATGTGACGCCCTAAAGCACGTCATTAGATGGAATCTGTAAAGATTAACAGATTAATAGCCAAATCTCAAGAATAAAATAGTTGTACACTGGGCCCCAATCTGCCACACCGCTATCATTCAGCCACGGGAAAGTTGCTCCAGTTGTTGAGTTGTTGCATTGATGAGTTAAACTGATAGGTCTTATAGTTATATGTATAAATATATTAATTCAATCTACATTTACAAAATACTATGCTTATACATCTCATTACAAATCAGACAAGGTGCTGACTTGGAAAGTGAAGAGTCAAACATGGCCGTAAAGGAACAGGAGCGAAACTTCACTTGCTGACACGCCGTCCTTCTCAAAAATCTCAAAACAGCGGGCCAGGAGCCATTTTCCTCCAATGAGCACCTTCGGCCATACTGTTCATGGGCGGCCAGCAGGGGGCGGCCTTACTCCAGGCGTCCACCAATCCCGGGTGAGCTCATTTATTGCTGTTTATAAAGGGCAGCAGGCCCAGCATGCATCAGGACAAACTCAGACCACTCCCACATCACTGGGTTCATTCAGATCAGGTCTCATTAAGTATGCCAGTGGGGGGAGGCCATATGTGTGCATACTCCAGCTCAGCTTATGCCTCCCCCCACTCCCGCCCTAACAGGGTCATTCTGACAGGGGGCAGATGGGCTGTGAGGTAGGACGCATGGCAGCTTTCCCGCTGTCCGTGTTGGGAGGGGGCGGCGTGCCCACGGGCGTTACACGGGCCTCACCAGGTGGGGGCGTCTTATCTCGTGACTGCGAGCAGGATGAGGAAGAGGAGCTGGAACTGCTGCGGGTCTCTGTGCCAGTGCTGGTCTTCTTCATCTTCCTCCTCTTGGCCAACGGGGCCTTGTCGACCGTCTGCAGCCGGAAACCCTCCCTCTTACACTTACCGAAAGCCTGGAAATTCGGGGGGGGGGGGGGGGGGGGGACAC
>JAODLD010000045.1:10688200-10698581 GCA_026781065.1 Mormyrops boulengeri | reverse complement strand
TTTTCATGTGTGTATTAGGTTTATATTGATTGTTAATGGTTTTTATCATTAGTCAGGTATGTAGATAAGTTTAAATATGGGGGTCTGGAACAGATTACAGTCATTTACATTATTTCTTATGGGGAAATTTGACTTGGACCAAATCGCAAGTCGACCAGCCTTCTGGAACAAGCTTTTGAGTCTTGAGCACACAGTCGGCCACCGTGGATTCACTCGTGTTGTGTACTCTGGTGTACAGGAAGTTTCCTGTCCTCAGTCCTCAGGTGCAGATAACACCGTGTACCTTACGGGGCCGTGGATGACCCCACGGAGCTCGGCCACCCCCCATCTCCAAAGCCCACACGACGCTGGCATCAGACCAAACAGATTCCCTTACAGGAGCCAAAAGCAGCAGAGCAAACAGAAGGCCATCAAACGATGACACAGCTTCTCAAACAGCTCGCTCATAAGGCGACAACAAAACATCCAGAGGCAAGCGGCTCTCCGCGGCGCACGAGTTCCTGACTTGCTTATCCGTGCCCAAAATGCTGTCTTACGTGCCACGGGTGAACTGTTGTGTCACGGCCTAACCAGTTTGCCCAGTTCTCTGGGCATGGGCAGTTACACCTTAGGCGTATTCGGACTGGCACTCTTCAGTTTGATCCCTGCCTGTTTGCCAGAAAACATGGCAGAACAAGACAACAAGCAAAGCAATTTACAGCTCCTCATTAAAAGAACAATCATTTTTTTTCACATTCCAGGTTTTCCAGTTATACGGAATTATTTCTCTTTAAAACATGAGGGGAGTGAATCCATTTGGCACCACAGACATTCCCACATTACAACATGAGCTCCCAAACAGCCTGGCTGGGCCCGGTAGGCATCTTGGGAGACGTCTCCCACGGGAGCCACACGCTCCTGTTACACAACAGGATTCCTGTAATGTTTTTCTTACCTCCCACTCCATAGTTCATCTCAAGGTAGACAAAGATATCTATTCTAGACAGGATAATACATTAATGAAAGCTGATTAACCTAAACAAAGAATATTTTGCACAAGAAATTGTGGATATAAAAGTAATGTCCTGTAAAACACACACACACACACACACACACACACACACACACACACACACGATGCAACTCCAATAGGCAAAAGCCCGCTCTGCTCCTTGCTGAAATGCTGACAGATTACAGTACCTACAAGCTGGAGATCCGAAGTGTCTCTCTTATGACAGCTCTGAACCAAATATAACCGGCCTCCTGAACTCCGCACAGCCCATCCACAATAACAGCCTGGCTTTCCAGAGGAGAGACAAGCACACACACCTGCACCACATCCCTGCTGTATGTGTACATGAAACCCTGCCGGTTTGTTACAGTCTCCTTACTTCAGCTGGTGCAAAAGGGACCCATTGGGACTTTTACTCAGACAGTATCTTTAACCCAGACTCAACTTTATCAAACGGTTTCCATTACAATATGAAAGAATGAGATACCTCGGCACTTAACTTTAATAGTCAAATACCAAGCAGTGATTCAAACAACAAAAAATAAATAAATCAAAACGTCTATCTGTTGCACTCAACCACTCAGCCTATAGCTGGGCCTGTTCTTCATACCCTCTGTCCTGGAGAATTTTGTCCAAAATGTTATTGATACGAAAATGAAAAGGGTAACCTAAATCCAGAAAAGGGGACTGTCAGAACAATTTTAATAGACAAAAATGACATATCAAACTGTACTATCATATAACACTGTCAATAAAAAAAAAAACAAACAAATCAATTAGTTTGCAAAAACAAATAAACAGATGGCAAGGTGATCGATTTAGACCCAATACATGAATCTGAGCGGGTCCACCGTACTACGGATGGTTCTCCAGCTAATGTGATCCGGACAGTGTTTGTCACCCTGAGCACCGCGTGTGTCACCGCCGGAGCTGTTTCACCCGGGACGCGGAAGCCGCGCACCAGCCGCCCGGCGCATAATGCTCCGCGCGCCGATCGGATCTAGCCCACTGCAGCTAGCCAGCTCGGAGCACACAGGCAGAGGCTGTCGCTTAGGCCTCTCGGTTTTCTATCGGCTTCACTGCGCCCCTGCAGCCGCCGTGCATGCACCGTCTGATGCATCGCCGTAATGCACCGTCCGATGTAGCAGCCATTCCCCTTAAAACCTGCCCGGCTGCAGATAGATCGGCGAACCGCAGCCGCAAATCGGCTTCGTAACTCTCCGGAGGCGGGGTGGGGGAGCGGAACTCGAGCGGCTACGCGCACGGACATCGGGCAGGCATTCGAGGCGGGGGGCTCGCGTTTCGGAGAAGCCCGGCTCCGCGTCCTTGGCGGAGCCCCCAGTATGCGAAACTCACCGTGCGTGACCTCGTGTTTCACCGTGAGCAGGTCGCCTTCCTGGGACGATCCTCCTTCCATCGCGGGCGACTGAGCTCAGGGTTCACTTAGGGAACCAGAAACGCCGCCCCGACCTCAGCACAATGTAGTCGGTATTAAAACGTCAACGAGGCGGCTGACTGCATTAAAGAACAATATCTTCACCAATGCAATACGGCAAAAAATATGCATGCATGCATGCATGCACGATGACATTTATAGATCCCACAACCTAGTACTACAACTAGCCAAATGGCTACACGGTACAGTAAGAGCCCTCCCAGTGTGGCGATTGGGTTTCTTAAATTAAATCCAAAAATGCAATTGGGACATTTCGCTGTCAAACCTCCTGACAGACGCGCACTACCTGGAAATAAGCTGCCCCGCACGTTTCACCAGTTTATCATTCAACGAGTTTCCAATTTTACATACGTTTTTTTGTGGATTAAATGTATAATATGACATTGTTTGTTTCGAAGGTACATTCCCCGTTTAGCAAAACTATCTTGGAAGTAGTTCAGTGGGTGAGTCACAAGAAATAGATAATTTATCTGTGATGACGAGTGATTCTCAGAACGAATAAAAATATCAACTATTGTTAATGCTGTATCTTGCTTTATTACACTCTATCAATTTAAAGGGCCAATTATTCAAAGAAAAAAATGAACAATATATTCAAAAGGGCATTTAAAAAAAAATATATTACCAGAAGCATGAGAAATGACCTGCTTGTATAAATTAAGTGATTTTATACATGCGGGAGCGGACATGTACGGTTCTTCAGCATGTCCGCATGAGGCTAACTCCTTTAGGAGTGTAGTTTCCGGATTTTACCACACAGTGGCGCTAAAGTACGGGATAATAATGACGTGGCAAACTGAATGGCAACCTTTTTCTACTGAATAATGAAACATCCATCCATTTATTTTACATATTCAGGCTTGTCCTATGAACAACAACAACAACAATGATAATAAAAATAATAATAATAATAATAATAATAATAATAATAATAAAACTCTTCAGCCCGGCTATAGGCCTATGTGTGGAGTTTGCACGTTCTCCCCATTTCGTTGTGTGGTTTCCTCAGGGTTCTCCTGTTGTCTCCTGTCTGCAGATGTAAGATACATTTCCACTGGATTTCCCAGCGTTGTCCAAACCATACTGATTAATTTATACTGCAAGCGGTTTTAGAGCCTATTTAAGGGGACTTCAGCCACACTATTTTTTGTCTCACCCTCCCATGAAATTTTTTTATACATCCAGTTAATGATTAATTCCTACCCAGTATGTATTTCATAGAGAAGTTATAGTCTGGGAAGCTTTTATACCCTCGTCCCCACAAAACAAAAGTGTTTAATGTGGTTCACTTCTCCATTTTTCTTTCCCTGATTGTTTGCAATGTCTCCGTTTTTCTTGCTGTAAATAGACCATCTAAATAAACTATTAATGCGCATAAACACC
Organism: Mormyrops boulengeri; assembly: GCA_026781065.1. Lineage (NCBI taxonomy): Eukaryota > Metazoa > Chordata > Actinopteri > Osteoglossiformes > Mormyridae > Mormyrops > Mormyrops boulengeri. The sequence continues at coordinate 10,694,751 of JAODLD010000045.1, read as the reverse complement.
AATACAAAATACTTCTGACACATGCATTCACCATGCATGGGTGTCACCAAAGGTGAGTTTCTCTTCCGCCAAGAGAACTCTCCACTAGACTTCCACATGCCTCAGGTGAAGGGGGGATCTGAGTGAAAATTGGCCATCGATGACTCGTTCCCTGAGATACTGGGACAGCACCCGAACATCTGGAATTGAAAAACACTTCCAGGGCAAAGGAAAGGTAACAAGGGATGATGATGCAAATAAGGGTTTTGGATGTGCCCCATTTACCTCGGAGGTCGGAAGGTGGAGCTGGAAATGATGTCACACTCAAGTTAACCGCATTGCAGTTCAACTCGTCTTGCGGCCTGTTTAAAAAAGCTTAGCCGGACAGAGCTTGTTGGATTTAAGGTAACCCAGTTTAAATGGTCTTTATCTTCATTCTTCATTCAATTACATTTAGCCAAGACTACATTAAATCTGACAAGTTAACCAGCTAAGCAAGAAACCAAGTTAGATCTTAGATGGGATGGTTCCCCTTCTTGTAGGCACCAATATTTTGTGTCAGCTCATGCAGGACTTTAGAATGACAGGAGTGCAGCGTTTCTTCATCAGTCTGCCTGGTCTATTCTGAATATAGCAAGAAGTCCAAGCCACAGGAGAAGGCCAAGAAAGTTAGTTTTGCATGTAACACTCAGTGGCAAACTTTGAGTGTGTAAAGAATGGGGAGTCGAACGTTCTGAAAGGCAAATGTGATATGAAGGATGGCATTGGTGCTCTTGTCTCATCCATTACTGGTGTTGGGTCGCAAAATGCTGTTAACCCTCAAAAATGTCACCTCACGTTAAGAAAAAGAAAGATTGATACAAAATGTAGTTCTTAATAAGACATGTTTTAATAAGACAAGTATTTTTTACTGAAGTCAAAGGTAACACACTGTGTGCTTAGTTTGTCAGTATTACTTTTTGTATAAAGTTAACTTAATGCTGGTCTTTGAAATACTGCAAAAACATGCGCATTTTCAGCAGTCCCTGTTTCTGGGACCTTAAGCAAGCACTTGCATGACCTACTAGCCGAAGTGATAGAGGAGTTGACTAGCCCTTACGCCTCTGCAGTAGTGCTAGTTCAGAAAAACAATGTAGATCTTGAGATGGTGGAGGACTACAGGAAGTTGAATAACCTTACCAGGAAGGATGCATACCCATTACCTCAGATTAAATGTAATTGAGTTACAAAAATAATTCCATTTGCTCAATTTTTGCCTACCACTAACAATAAACATTTTCCCCACACTTCTGCATCACTTCCAAGTTTTAGCAGCGGTGCTTGTAGTCAACCAATCAGCAAGCTATCTTTGTAAGCGCCTCCCCAGTAGCTCCTGTTCAAATGAAAAGTACCTAGGCTGTGTCCGAATTCAGGGGCTGCATCCCCGATGGATGTATTCAAAGACCAAACGCATCACTGCCGTGAGACAAGGCTAGGCTATTTTGAAGGCTAATTCAAATGTAGTCCAGAAATGCATCCTCGTAGTCTGGAGTAGGTACTAAAAAAGTGTTCCGGAACTGCCTCCAAGGAAATACCATTGGGCCGAGTTCCTGCAGAGTGAATGAAACAAAGGTTCCTGGTTCTAGATAAATGTTGTGGGTCCAGAAATAAGTTCCTGCGGTATGAAAGCACCCATTGATATAACTATACGAAACAATATTACCAAAGTACACTTGGGGAAAAAAGACATATATCCTATACAGGGATAAGAAAGGATGAAATCCTTTTGTCACGGATGTAAGGTTAATATCCACAAAACTTGGGAATCCCACTTAATATCTAGAAATATTTGTGATGTCCAGAGACCACAGATAGCCAGTTCAGGCAGTGATGGTTATGATGAGCTAGTGTGCAGTCGGCTGATCCAGGATCCACTGGAGAAAATGGTATTTGTGTGTGTGTGTGTGTGCGCACGTGTGTGTGTGTGAGAGAGAGAGAGAGAGAGAAACTTGAAAGAGATATTTATATGATCATATATCCATCAGTCCATTTCCTGTACCCGCTGGTTCTAATCAGGGTCTCGTGGGTTTGGTGCCTATTTCAGAGACTAGAGGTGCAAGGCAGGGAATAACCCAGGATGGGATGATCATTTAGATCTTGTGAAATGGGATATTATCTGGAATTTTGGATATTGTAATATAACAATGTAGCGTAGAATTTGTGTCTTCATGGTCCTAACGGTGAGATGTGAGAAATTATTTATTTTGATTAAATGACAATCTGATTGTAAATCATACTAGTTATATTTAATGCCTCGATTCCCTTGAACATTATATGCGTGTTGATAACTTATGTGTCTTAAAAAAAGAGAAGCCCAGGCAGACTTGACTTGGCCCCTCTTGTTTTCAATAGCTAGAAATGCCCCTGGTCTGATGTCTGCAACTTTTTTAGTAGTACCTCCCCTCCCCCGACATTGCCCCCACGCCAAACATCTTGATGCACAAAAAACATTATTTTCAATGATAAATTGTTTTTCATGCTGCAATAATCCAAAACTAAAATAAAATTACTGAAATGGAAAATGAATAAAGTAAAATGAAAATAACTCCATGAAATAAACATTAAAATGATCCTGTTTAAACCATTGGTGACACTTGGTAAAACAAACAGAAATTCAGATTGAATACAAATATGTTTTTAAAAAAACTAATTTGAAGATGCATAACTACTATAACCTTAGTTGGGCGTCGCTAGACCCCTTTTACTGGGACACATACCGCAGTATTTATCTGCTCTGCCCCAGCAAACTCTCGCATTCAACAAGCTCCTATATTTGGCTGTGGATTCATTTACATTGATAATGTTGAAGAATGACAAATCCCATACTTCGTTCTCCCTTTCTGAGCACAATTTGACAGACGAAGAAAATACCTGACACTTCTCTCAGAAGATAAGATTTCTTTTATTTGCAGAGAATCCCCACCCCAAAAGTGAACCCCTAAACAAAGTCAATGGATCTTGAAAATGGAACTTACAGTATATACCTGAAAACTATAGACCTAGGGACATCCCCTTCAATTCTATAGGTGGGTTTGGTCAGGTCTTCATCTCATGGGAGGACCATGCGTGATCTGCTCAGGTCCTGCATCCTTCAGTTTGCACAACACGTTTAACGGCTCCAGCCATCTCGACGCCCTGAGGTCCTGCACCACCCCACCTGCTTAGCACGCCATCCTTATAACTCCTCTAGTCTCCTCAGTCACCAAAGACTCAACACTACTGACGCATGAATCATTAACACATAATTAATACAATCAGCCTTAAACACGCTCATTACAATCATATTCCAGAATCATCATTCCCCTAGATGATATGCAAGCAGCTAATATATATGCATTTAAACAGCCTATAGACTTATTAAACACTTTCTCTAGTTCTTCCTGCAGCTCAGCTTGTCCAGTGCAGAGGTTTTCTTCTCATCTGGCAAGACTGCTGAGGAGGCTTCTCTCTCCTGGCAAGGTTGCAGGCCTCTGAACCCGCAGCTTAAGCACAGCACAAGGGCAGTATATTCAGACATTGATCTTCTTGCCTAAGGCCTAAGACACAAGTGAATCCCACTAAGCCCCCACCCAGACGACTCCACAACTATTTCCCTCAGAAATACTTTCACAATAATAAAAAGAAAAGAATGGATTTTCTTTTTCCTAATTCACACAAAATTCAAGATGAGGCATACCCCTTGTGGTCAGCGTCTGTGCACTGTGTACACTGTCCGTGCACGGCAGTGCGCATGTCGCAGCACACACTCAGCAATCCATGCAGTAGCAGTAGTAGCGGGGAAAGTAAGGCAAGTTTATATAGCCAGTTATATGGCTCACTTTATATATGCAGCAGGTATTCAAGAAAAAAAATCTGTGTGATTTAAGTAGTCTCCAGCTCTCCTGCTTGGCAAGGAAAGGTATAGAGTAGGGCTCTTCAAAACTGGCCCTTGATTCCAAACCCAGGCCTTGTTTTCAGTTCTCCCAGGTAGTTAATTTAATGATTACTGATTCTAATTGGCCACAGAGGTTTCACACCTGCCTCACAGGAAAAGGAGGTCTGGAAAATCAGCAGTATTTGGCCCATGAGGAACGTGATTTGAACAGCCCTGCTGTAGATATATGTAGATAGATACTCAAGATTGACATCACAAACTTGTGTGCCTGAAAAATAATACAGAAACAGCCAAAAAGCTCAGCAAGATCTCAGAATAGAGAACACAAGTTATGTTGTCATTTTGTAGGCAAATCCCATCTTCGAACATCTGATTCCCTCTCAAATTTCTTGAGCTGAAAAAGTTTGGAACCCTTGCTTAACTTCATTTACCGCTCACCACTTTATTAACTATTTTTAAAATTATAAACACAGCTTTTTTACATTACATCTCATGTTACCTTTGCATTATAGGAGACTGGAAACTTTGTTCCTGTGTGGATCATTTTGATTTTTGTAGCCCTCGTTGTTGATCCATGAACTAAGGGTGTTGAAATCGGCATTTGTCATGACACCCTTGCCTTTAAGCTGGTTGTGCCATGTCTGCACCAACTGTTGAGATTGTGCCTTAAAATTGTTTTGATAAATGGCTTTAATTTCTGGGCAGTTTTGGAAGTCGTTGAAGTTCTTAGAACTATTCAAATCGGATCGGACCATCCCACCAAGGATGGTCAGTTTGAAGGTGTCCACAACATTATCGTTGCTTATGGCAGCAGCTACCTCTGTCCTGAAGTATTTTGACTTTGTACTGGGAAACTCACGATGTATTTCTCGTGGCACACAAACAACCGGAAGTTGAAGGCCATGATGTTTTTCCACATCAGGAATCAGACGGGTATTTAGTGGAGATGAGGCTGTTGCCACTTCATGCATAGCTTCAGCTAATTTGCTATTCTGGTTCAAATTTCTAGCTGCCAAAATGCTACTCACTGGTGGTTGGTGATCTCCATTGATGTATTGCCCAATGCCGGGATGATCAATTGCATATTTTTTCCAATCCTTGTATAATACTATTTTTCCAACTTCATTCTTGAGGTTTTCTTCTTTCCATGGTATTTTTGGTGCAGCTCCCTCTAGCATGTACCAATCCCCTCCTCTGATTGCTTCAGTCCACTCTTTGCGCTTGATGAAAGGCTCCCATTGATCCGGGTGTCTCAGGAGAGTGTCGGCCTCCACAGATCGGAGGCGGATCGCTTCCAAAGCGATCTCTTTATCACTGGCCTCCGGTTTCATGCCTTGCGCTAAAGCGTGAAACAGGCAGCTCTTGTCCTCACTGGTTACTCTCACTGTCTGGTTATTGACACTTACATCATAATGACCATCTGGAAACTGAGCACTCTTTGGTCTATAGATCAGTGTCACAGTTTGACTAGCGGGTTTAGTGCTTGGGGTCAGCTCCTGCATCTTGGTAAGCTCACCATGGCTGTCCTGTGTTAGGATGACAACCTTAGTGCCGGTGGTTTCAGACAGGACTCTGATGTCGAGAAGGGTACCAGCTGTTGTGGGGTTCCTGATCTTTTCAGCGTGTGACTGTGAGCGTGTACCTGACTCCCCTGCAAGCTTGTATTTCGAATTCAGGTCTCCTGGCATATATGCTATGTATCTGTTGTTTTGTCCAGCTCTAAGTTGTTCCTCTGTTCTGTCACTCTTTAAACCTGTACTTACATAATGGCCAATGATGCCATTTACTTGGCCTTGTACACGAGAAACAAGGTGACTGGAGAACTTCTGGTGGAACACTTCTACCAAAGCATCAGCTAATAAATCGCTGATGGTGTCAGCTAAATCCTGTTTGAATTCCTTCAGCATCTCAGTTTCTGAAGCAGACGGCTCATTTTGCTTCACTTTCTCTGAGGAACCTTTTTCGTCTTTAAATTTGTTCAGCTCTTTCTGAAGGTTTGAGAGAAACTCTTTTGAGAGGTTGACCACTGTACTGATGGCATCTGCTGCCAGTGTCCCCATGTGAATGGTTTGGATAGCTGTCAGAATTCCACGTGTTATGCCTTTGGCCTCTGATTTAGCTCTGTCAATGACTGTGGAGATGGATGAGTTAAGCTGTTTCTGCCAGCTGAGGTCAGCATAAAATGGCTGTAATGCAGTTTTGCTTAACTCTCTGAAAATGTTCAGAAGTTTGCTCTTTCTCTTCTTGTCTTGCAGAAGATCAGAAAATTGTTCTTTGCCCTCAAAGTGTGAGAGTATAATAGATTCTACCAGTGCAGATAAGGGCTCTTTTTCCATGTTGGATTTCATGTTATCAACAATTCCCTTTTTCACCTCATTTTTAAGGCCATTTAGTATTTGATTAAGTAATGCCTCTTCTGCCTTCCCAAGTCCGTAGGTAATAATTTTTTCTGCAATTTTTTTTGTTGTGAGCTTCACTGCATTCTTCATATTTGTCTTTGCAACCTCACTAAGGCTGGCTTTAGCTTGTCTGGAGAAAAACTTTGGCATCGACTTCAATTCTTTGCCAAATCTATTAATCAGCAGTTTAGAAGCTTTGAAACCCTTTGCAATCAGCTTTCCAACTCCAAACCCAATGAGTGATACCCCAATGGAAATGG
>JAODLD010000045.1:10670290-10683395 GCA_026781065.1 Mormyrops boulengeri | reverse complement strand
TCCTCCTCAGACCATCGTTTGGCTATGAGAGCCGCATCAGTATCACAGCTGCCATGGTCAGTGAAGAAGTGCATCAGATTCAGGTATAGGGCTTGAGTCAGCAGGAGACTCTCAGAAGTATTGCATGCTGATTGGCTGATTGTCTCCACCAGGGACTGCACCTGATTGGAGATGCTTTGCAGGGAAAGTCCATCAGATATCTCCAGAGTCAGGGCACACAGTTCTGTGACGAGCACTTGAGCGTGCTGCAGAGTGCTATGGGATGGAGCAGCACTGATCCATTCATCAAACAGGAGTTTGTCCAGGGCTGACAGAATGTTCCCCAGCTGATCAGCAGTCAGCTGAGTGAGATGGAGGTTTGGAAGTGGGATGCCGCATTTTGATGAGAGGCTTTCAAGAAGCTCATCGCTGTCACTGTCTGATTCATAGTTTGCCTCAAACTCATCCAGATGGCTTATTAGAACATCTAGCTTGTGCTTCTGTTCTTCTGAAATGCCGCTTTTAATTTGTTTCTCATACTGTTCTTGAGCTTGCTGGTGTGATTCTTCAAGCCTTTGATTCAGCTCTTCTCGTCTCTTCTTCTCTTCAGCTTCTTTTGCCCTTTGCTGTTCTTCTTTCCTCTCCTCCTCTCTCTTTCTTTCCTCTTCTCTTCTCCTCTCCTCCTCTCTCTTTCTCTCCTCTTCTCTCCTCCTCTCCTCCTCTCTCCTCATTTTTTCTTGATCTTCGATTGGCTTATTAAAGCATCCTTTACACTCGTATGCATTATTGTGGCCAACTGGTCTGTAGTACTCTCCTCCATTGTAGACATATACATACCGTGCATGAATAGTACTTTTGTAGAAATCTGAGAAGGATTTGCATGGAGGCAGGACTTTATTACACTTACAGCATCTCAGCCGGTCGCCCATGTTACTTTCTGATGGTGCGTTCCCCATTTTTAATGATTTCTTCAGTAGCTTAATGTGCTTCTTCAAGTGCAACCTGTTTTCCTGAAAGATGAAAGACACAAATGACATCAAATGTAATGACTTACAAGAAGAGTTTCAGTTTTTTGGATAAAAGCTATGAATTTTAATGATATTATAGCCATCATCATATGAAACATCTGACCTTTAGCAGACACTTACCCAGAGCACCTTGCACAGTTTACATTTCTACACACTTCCTACACACATTTACACAGCTGGATACGAGTATTTACTGAAACAATTGGGCTTACAAACCTTACTCAAGGGTTGAACAGCAGAGACCTATCTCAGGACTGAACTAGCTATCATGCCCAGCTTCTTAACCATTACACCACACTGACAGAGACTTTTTTGGTATTGCTTATAGCTAGACAAGGACAGTAACTTACTAAACAATTATGTAAGAAAAAAAGGTCAATTAGTAAATGAGTGCAGTTCTTCAAATGTCCGATTCTCATCATCACTCATTCTGTTAATTTTCTTTGGTATGATCTGTATTGAGAACCTCATTCCAGTCAGCTGTTGGAGAAAAGTTGGGAAAGGAGGTGATCTGGAATTCTGAGAAATGGGCCACCTGGACACTAGGCTCTAAAACAAATAGTGCGAATTATAAATTAAAGCTTATATGAGTGTTATACTGTACAATGCCTTGGACCACATTTAAATCATTATGAAGTCTGACGTGTCAATTATTCCTGTGATAACAGGAATGCCTATCTTATGGCATTCACAGAAACCTGGCTCATTTATCCAGTGGCTTTATGACTCCTTTCCTACTGGATCAGGATAGGGAGGTGACTCAGAAATCACTGGGAGGTGGGGTCTGTTTGTATATTAACTACAGATAGCATTGTAATGTTACTGTCCATGAGAGATTGTGCCTTCCTGACATTGAGCTACTGTCATTAAGGCCATTTTACCTTCCAAAGGGAGTTTCCTCAAATATTATATTAAGAGACATCAGATATTGTAATCTCAAGAAACCTTTACCTGGCTTTTATCAGTAAGTCACCTGTCCAACAGGCTGTAATTAAATACCTGATTTATGTTATGGCGGCACAAAGGGAGCATACGTGTCTATTTATCAAATTTATCAAAATGACCACTTGAGTTACAAAAAAATTGCTGAGTTCATTGAAAACAAATTTCTCAACAATCATAGCCATAAAAGGACAACTTGAGACAAGTCTGCAGTTGTTTAACACAGAGGCATCCAGTGTTAACATCAATATTTTTACATCAATGACTTTATTATTCTGAGGTGATCAGTGTTCTAAAAAAACTGAGTACACTTAACTAATTTGGGTTTACATTGTACAGCGACTGTCTCTGCGTTCATGGTTGGTGACATAGCTAAGGCATCCTTAAGCTGAGTACTACAGTAATACCATCATTTATGTACCTTTTCTTAACAAAAACAGAACTTGTTTGAGCATCTGGAGTTGAGAAGTCAAAAAATACACAAAACTGGAAATGTCAAGAGCTTTAGAAAGCATTAGACCCAAAGTGTGGCCTTGAGTCTGCTCTTTCACATACTGTGAGAAACCAAAAGAGTCAAGTAGTGCCAAAAGTTCTTTATAGTCCATGTTGTCATGTATGTGGATGTTAAAATCCCTGGTTATGATAACAGAACTCACAATAGTTCAGCAAATTCTTGGAGGTTTGTAAATGGTTACTAATAAAATTTCAGGATTACCCTTCAATATATTGGGGCAGTGGGCAGTGGTGGCTTAATGGTTAGGGATGCACACTTGTAATTGAAAGATTGCAGGTTCGAATCTTCGACCAGCAAGGCACCACTGAGGTACCCTGAGCAAGGTGCCACCCCCAAGCACTGCTCCCCGGGTGCTGAATTAGCTGCCCCCTGCTATGGCGCATATGGGTTCAATGCAGAGAACACATTTCATTGTTGCGTGCTGTGGTGTGTCGACGATTAAATCCTAAATAGAATCGTGGTTACCTAACGTTTATATGAAATTCCATCTCCAAAAGTCAACCTGATAGGATATTATAATGTAATTAACTAAAATCGATTTGTTAGCTAAAGATCTGGCATTAAGTAGAGCTGTATTTGTAGAGAAGAGATGATTTGTAGAGATTTAAGTGTGTAAAAGCAGCTTACCTGCCTTGCTGGAGAGAAACTGCTGCTGGTCCAGAGAGCACTGAGTATGAGTGACACAGATTGACTGTATCTGATATCAGAGAAATTAAAGTTGCAGATGCAGCGAAATTCATACAGGTAGATTCAGAGGAAGACAGTGGTTCAATCCAGGACACCAGAGTAAAGTGCATGCTGTGCGTGTGTATGGTGTGGTGGTAAAGTCCGATCTGATAAGTCTCGGGAAAGATTGGAGAAAAGTGTTATGGACAGATAAATCTAAGTTTGAGGTTCACATCATGAAGAGAAACATTTCCGAGACATAGACCAAATGAAGATATGCTGGAGGAGAGCTTCACACCATGGAATGTCAATAAAATTCGGTGACTTGTAGCGTGTACAGGTTAAATAACCAGCAACGATGCAAAGTGTTCCCCCTACAACAGTACAATGACCCAAAGCACAGGTCCAAACTATACAAGAACTGTTTAGGGAAGAAACAGTCAGCTGGTACTCCATCTATAATCAAGTGACCATTACAGTCACTAGATCTTAGCCCTATTGAGCTGTTGTGGGATTAGCTTGACCATACAGTATGGTGCATAAGAAGTGCCCATTGTGGAAGGAAAATTGTTATGGGACTGAGAACAGGTGCATGGTGGGATTGCTGTCATGTTCCAGGCTTTAGACACAAAGAGTTTGTTCATGTGTTGTCAGGGGTTGTGTACGTGCTTCCAAAGAGCTTGTTGAAAAAAACATGCTGAAATTGCAAAGGTCATGAAGTGAGCAAGAAGCTGAAAAATAGGGAAAGTCTGGTGGAAGGAGGAACTTGCAGTTTTGCCTTGAATAAATAATCTAGTGGGTTTAGGTAGAGTTTGAGAACGCTGCAAAGAGAGACTTAAGTTGCAATATGATAAGCTGTGCTAATGCAGAAGGGGACATATACTCTTGAGATGACAATGAAGAAGCAATATTACATTGTGGGCTTTCTACAGTTGAATAAAGGGTAAGTCTTCTGACTAACCGTGAGTAGAGAAATGAAAGGTCAGGCAGTAAAAAATATACTGTGGTAAGAACGTATGTTGAAGGGGGTCACGTAATCATGAGGTGGGGGAACCAATTATAACTGATGTGCGTGTTCATAGGTGATGTGCTTTTTGAAGAAATAACCAATAATTTATATGCTTTTGGGATCCTGAAACAAAGTGTATAAACTGCTGTTTTCCTTTGTTCAATGTCACCACCTTCATACTGGGACACTATTTTTTTGTTTTTTTTGGTTACTAAAGAAAGTTTACCTTACAGAGTCTCACTTTGAATTATTTACAAGAATTTTAATAAGTTTCAAGCCAATCCAAACTTGGGAGGTGCTTCAGGAAGCATGGGATGAGATCTTCTCAAATTATCTCAACAAATTGATATCTATAATGCCAAAGTCTCCACAGCTGTAATTGGCCAGGTTTGCATTGCTCCAAACATCTGTCATATGGCAATAACACATCCTCAATGTGTTAAATATCTTCATTGACTGTCAAGCTGCACCCCAAGGCGTCAACACCTCATTCTTTGTCTCCTCAGTCCCCCATCTCCCCAGTTTAAAAACACTCTTTACCTCAACAAGTGAAAATGGTGACATGTATTGCAGCACCTAATGGGCAACAATTTACCAACAATTAATGAGTTCAACGCAGATCCATCACAAAATTTTATTGCAAATATTTAAATACTTAAAAAAACGTAAGTTAACCAAAAGAAACATAGTATTTTTTATATATATTATATTTAGCGTAAAACTGAGACCCTGCTGTCATACCAGTCACATTATTTATAAGACGCAAATGCATACAGACTTCATTCTCAGATTGTTCAAAGTGTTGCCGAAACCCATTAGGGGTCTCTCTATATTTTAAAAAAAAAAATAGGATTGAAGACTCAAAACACATTCTGGGGCTTTATGAGGAATACCTGAAAGCTTCATGAAGCTTCACCAGCCCATCACATACTATAAGTGACATAGGTGGGAAGCAGGGCAACACTGGGAACAGAACTAGGAGAATCAGCAAAGAAACACAGCAACAACACACAATGAGTCACTGGGGAACTGGACACAGAAAGGAACCTAAATACACCAAATGGATCTGGGCTAACGAAGACGCAGGAGTGCAAAATTAACTAATCAACCACCAACAGGAAGCACAACATAACATGCAATAGGTGGAGCTCATCTACAGAGGTAATCACAGAACTAAGGAATTTAAGAAACAACAAGAAGAAATTAATCAGACACTAAGAAGACAATCGTGCACTTCACCACGCCTTGGTGGCCCTCGTGCAGTTTGGCAAGCACATCATTTCTCATTGTTGAGGGGATGACAAGTCGGGGTCTTTTCAGCAAAAGCCCATCTTTAACTGTGAGGTAGGCCTGTTCCATGCAGTACAGCCTGAGCCCTGGCTCACTGTTGCAGTGTGCTGGCCAGCCTTCTTTGCATAGCTGCATCATATGCGCACACACACTGTCTCTCTCCAGCTTCCGTTTAAGCTCATCCAGGTGGCACACTGGTAGGTTCCCAATAACCATGTCCACATATATGTTTGTGTCTTCTAGGAATTCATTTTCATCAGCTGCCACACACCTTTTCACTGGTGCATGTGACAGCGTGTCTGCTGTTCACAAGCATTTTCCCAGCACATGAGCAATTGAGTATGAGCAGCGCATTAACCATGGAGGGAGGGCATCTAATGCTTGTGACCCCAGATGACTTGTGATCAGTTTCTAACTGGAAATGTTTGCCAATGAGGAAGTTCCTAAACCTCTCGCAGGCCCAGGTCAAGCCCAATGCCTCCTGCTTCATCTGTGCATATCTCTGCTCTGTTTGTGTGAGAGATCGGACCTTGCCTTTCAGAAGGTATATGACTGGTTTATACCATATGGGAAAATTCAGAGAACTGGCCTGTCAAACTTGACCCATAACATAAAATAACGGATTTCAAATCCTTGGAAATGGTACAATAAAAGTTGAACACATTTTGTCTGGACATGCCATAAAGCCATGTACGTTGCTTTTCAGATGCCATATGACTTGTTTATATATTATGGGAAAGTAAGAAATTAATTGTATTCGTACATATGAGTATTCACTCTTTTCTGTTATTTTCCTAAACGTGACCTGATACCGTAATGTTATGTCTATGCGTGCACTGTCATGCCGTGCACGGGGAAGCGGGAGCAGAGAGCCGGGGATCGGGGAACTGCAGGGTTTATTCATAGGGCGAACACGAAGACAGGGAGCAAACAACAACGTAGCAATACAATGACCGGACTGGGGAAACGCGGACTTAAATACAAGGCACTAATGACAGTAACAGGAAACAGCTGGTAAACACGGGGAATCCACACGAGGGTAACGAGTAGGTGGGGTCGACGAGGGGGCGGGACGAACAGGGCAGGACATGCACCATACATTTTAAGCGCGGATGATTTGACCGTGCATCGACGAAGCGCAGACAGCTTGATCGCAGTTACATATCTGCATCGGGAAATTTGATTTATAACCAATATACTTTTGTCTAATGTGAAACTTGCCAGCGCTTATTATTGGGATCACATTACATAGTTTTTTATTCTGTGGAAAACGAAAGACCCACTGAAGATCATCGAATTGGAGCAACTTTGAAATGTTGTCTTTGTATTTGTAACCTCGTATTTTTGCATGTGAATTTGGACCATCGAATTTCCGATGCATATTTCCAATGCTAGAATGTTCAATGTTAGAATTTCAGAGGCATATAAAATTCAAATTGTGATGAGACAGATTTACTTCCATACACATGACCTCCACAAGAGGGGTGGGGATGACGTCAGTGCAACATCGGGAACTATCCTTAATAATCCAACCAACTGAGTTCTCTTCGGTAGCGTCATGTCCGGGCCAGGAGTGGGGTTTCCAGCCCCACAGTAGAGATCCCCCTGGCGGAGGTCTGCAGCCAGATGCTCTTGAAGCAATCCAGTAGAATTAAAAGCAATGCAGTAAAATTAGAAGTAGTAGGGAAAAGCCAAAAACAATAAAGAACAGTATCTTTTTAATTATTTCTATATATTTTATTTCTTTTCCTTATTATTTTATTTTAATTTGTATTTATTTCATTTTGTTATTCAAGATTAATTTCCTTATTCTTTTACAGATGGAAAAGGTAACACTGCAGCAATTAATAAGTTGAGGGAGATTGCTGTAAAAATGCTTAAGTTATACTTCAATACTTCTTTTTTAAAAATATGTACTTCCAGCAGATTATAACATATCGTCTAGTTAGATATTTATGAGAGATAAAAGTTGAGCACTGGGCTGCAGTTACTGTTTACCTTGCCTATTAGCACTGCTGCCTCACAGCAAGAAGGTCCCGGGTCCTTTCTGTGTGGAGTTTGCACGCTCTCCCTGTTTTCGTGTGGGTTTTCGCCTGGGGCTCCGGTTTCCTCCCACGGTCTAAAAGGTTTATATAGGTAGTATATATAGGTTTATTGGTGAGTCTCTATTGGTGAGTCAATATAGGTTTATTGGTGAGTCTAAATTGGCTCTGTAGTTGTGTGTGTGTGAGTGTGTGTGCCCTGCGGTGAGTTGGCGACTGCCCAGGGTTGATTCCCACCTGCGCCCATTGTTCCTGGGATAGGCTCCCCCCCCGCAACCCCAGTTGGGATTAAGCGGTTTCAGAAAATGGATGGATGAATATACTTGTCTTCCATATCCCGACTGGAACAGTCTCAATAGTATAATGTATTTATTTAATAGCAGTTGCTCTTTAAATATGTATCATTTTAGCTACCAAAAAGAAGATGATGCCACTGCTACTGGTGGGGGCCCTCAATTTGAGGATTTCACACCTGCAGAGGAGCTGGTCTTAAGCTGCAACCAGGGGCACCCACTGATAGAGGGATTGCGGGGGTGCATAGTCTAAACTCATTCCCCAAGGTGTTCGAGAACAGTATGTACAAGGTATTGTCTACTGATTTCCCTCAATAAGTATCAGTCTCTCAGTGGTAAAAACAAATGGTAGGTCTACCTTTTAGTAACTGAAGACTGTCTCTACTAGACCCCCCAAATGAAGATTCCCAAGGCTTATTTGACCCATGTGTGAGTTTAGTTCCTTAGTTTGTAGAAGCACTGACCATTATCTGCAGTTTCTTGTACAACTGCAGTAGTCATTTTGGAGGGAGATGCCCCCAACACATCTAGGGCCCTAGATAAGGAAACCGTTTCAAATATTAAATGTTCTGGCTCTGTCTGTATTCTTCAAATTGTGTAAAACCATACACTTTTCAGCCTGGATGTGCACCAGCAGGAAGAAATGAAGTGAGTAATTATTCTTATTTCTATTGGCAACTACATTTATCATCCATTCTTTCACAGAATTTCTTTTTCATCCATTCTTACACTTTTCAGCCTGGATGTGCACCAGCAGGAAGAAATGAAGTGAGTAATTATTCTTATTTCTATTGGCAACTACATTTATCATCCATTCTTTCACAGAATTTCTTTTTCTCAGGATGTCCAGTCAAATTACAAGTGCCTTCTTCTTGTTGGTATTCAAAGCCAATAAGTGGACATGGAATACAAGAAATTAAAAATCAAAACATTGCAGCTAGAGATAAGCTAGAGAAGGAGGTGAGTGTGAATGTTGCAGAAGGTCATGGCCTTGACTTAATTTTTTTTCTATTTTTCCCTTCACAGCACGAGCCAAATCGATAAACTTAAAACAAGTTTGGCACAGGTAAGTTGTATTCTTAAATTATACATGCAAAAGTTTTACATTGAAGGATTTGGTCCAAAACAAAGATGAAAATGGAAATAGAATGAGGATTAACTGAAATGGGTATTTTTATAAAGGTCCCTCACCATTCTTCCATCTATGGGTTCCTGATGGTCTAGATCAAGGTCTTCCCATTGCTCCTCTGGCAAAATTCTAGGCAGTCTTTCACAGTGTATGGTGGCAATGTTGTGCAAGTCTGCACAGGCTATGGCAATATCACACTCCCTGTCTGGAGTAACTGTTGTGG
The DNA here is from genome assembly GCA_026781065.1 of Mormyrops boulengeri. Classification (NCBI taxonomy): domain Eukaryota; kingdom Metazoa; phylum Chordata; class Actinopteri; order Osteoglossiformes; family Mormyridae; genus Mormyrops; species Mormyrops boulengeri. The sequence goes on along the minus strand of JAODLD010000045.1, from coordinate 10,674,280 downwards.
TTTTTCCTTCCCCGCAAAATCATAAGTCAAAAGCCGCTTGTGTAGATTCAAATTCAGTCTTTATTGCAACAGTGAAGTTATAACCAAGGCCGGACACTTACAAGTGTGTCCAATACTGTTTTACACCAATTTTTATACAAGTTCTTATTTAACAATATCTTGTCACTTGAGCATCATCATTCCTTCAACCATTCACAATCATTGTTTTTTCCCTTAATCCACACCCCTAGGTGATTAGTTTGTCAGTCAGTTCTTTTACTGTTTGGTCCCTCGACAGAACATAATGGTGCCGCGACCATCTCCACTTGGTTTTTTAAAAATGCTCAGCCGTGAACTTCTGGTGAACTCAGGCGAATCCCTTCCTTCACTAGTAAACCTTGGCAGTTTCAGCCTGCTGCACATTGACTAACTAGAGGGTTGATAATATATTTGTCCATCAACATAGTGATAAAATATACACTAATAATGGTGGATATTCATACATTCAGTGCTAACATAAAGTGGCTACCTGAAACTTTGAGGCTAATATAAGGTGCAAATACATACTCAATTGATTACATTTTGTTGATTACATCATGGGTATTTGGCATGCTTTTTAATAATGTCATAATGATTATATTCTACGTTGTATAGTGCTAAATAATATTCCATATAACCCTGAGGTATTTAAGGTACTGCAACCTGGGTTTCAGTTCGTGCCCTGGTTTTGGTGTGGGCATGGTTGAAGACCCTCTCTGCTTCTGTTGCTGGGTCTGTGTAAGGTGTCCCCCAGCTTCTGTCCCCCAACAGAATTCCATGAAACTCCCCATACAGAATAGGTGCTGGTTAAAGCGGCATGAGTTTGGGGTTAAAGTAAGGTTAAAACTTTGGTAACAACATTTTCTTACCTTGTGCCAACCTCTGAGTCAGTGCTAATGCTTGAAATATTCTTGCATCATGGGCAGAGCCTGGCCATTTTGCTTCAATATTTCAGATCTGGCACCTTCCATCGCAGATATGACTGCATGAACACTGACTTTCTGTGGTGTGACATGCTTTGCTTGAAAGGGCATTAAAGTGGTTTAGAAGCATCACTGAGAAGGTTTGATTCAGTGCTGTCTTTCAAAATGTAACATCCAGTTTGGAATCTGAGCATTTGTCTAACATTCCAAGGAACTATTTTTAACTATGGGTTTGACATCATATACTGTACTTTAGTATGAGTCCTATGCACTGTTTTATAAATGAGACCCAGGAATTTATTTGGAAAACGCCATAAAGTAAGTTACTCAGTTACCAGAAACTCAGACTCATTCAGGTCATGAACAGTGTTAGTGGACCCTGTGATTTCTGTGTAATTTTAATAATTCCTGCAAATTCAATGTACATGATGTGGGACATTGCCGGACTTAACTGCCATATTAGTGAAGATGGATATCAATAACAATTGAAAGATTAATGTCACTTTATATATTGTATTTGTAACGGCAATAGCTTACGTATAAAAAAGTGCCTTATAATGCAACGTGATGTCACACGTCTGACCCTGATATACCCATACCGCCCAGTGTTAATATGAAACCTGCGCCCCTGGTTGTACATACATGTCTTTTTACCTTTTATTATTCAGGTTTGTGAGCTTCCTTCTAATTTGTCTGTGACTTTTATGTTGGTATGTTTATGTAATTTAAGGGTGTTGTATTTAAGTGATTTACTTGTTCCCATCCTTGTTCCCAACCCGCCTTGTTGTATCCCTTGTAATCCGTTTCGTTGGCGGTATTTGTTTCTTATGTTTAGTTATCCCCTGTTTCTTTTGCTCCAATGCCTGCTCCTGTGACCTTTGTCTTGTCTTGCTTAAAAGATTGGAGACTAAGTTCCTTTGTGGATCGTTTTGATCCTTGTAGCCCTCATTGTTGATCCATGTAGTAAGATTGCTGAGATGGGCATCTGTCATGATACCCTTGTCTTTAAGCAGGTTGAACCATGTGTTCACCATCTTTAGAGAATGTTTCTGAAAACTGCCTTCAAAAATGGCAAGCCTGGTTTTACTCAGTGGGGTGTTCTGGAAGTTTTTGAAGTTCATTGCACTATTTAACTGGAATCGGACCGTTCCGCCAAGGATGGTCAGTTTGAAGGTTTTCTCAACATTATCCTTGCTTATGGCACGAGCTAATTTTTCCCTGAATAATCCTGACTTTGTACTGGGAAACTCATCATGTATTTCTTTTGGCACATAAACAACCGGAAGTTGAAGGCCATGATATTTTTTCACATCAGTAATCAGATCGTTTTTTAGTGGAGATGAGGCTGTTGCAACTTCAAGCATAGCTTCAGCTAATTTGCTATTCTGGTTCGAGTTTCTAGCTTTCAAAATGCTACTCACTGGTGGTTGGTGATCTCCATTGATGTATTGCCCAATGCCAGGATTATCAATTGCATATTTTTTCCAGTCCTTGTATAATACTATTTTTCCAACTTCATTCTTGAGATTTCCTTCGTTCCATTTTCTTTCTGGTGCAGCTCCCTCTAGCATGTACCAATCCCCTCCTCTGATTGCTTCAGTCCACTCTTTGCGCTTTATGAAAGGCTCCCATTGATCCGGGTGTCTCAGGAGAGTGTCGGCCTCCACAGATCGGAGGCGGGTCACTTCCAAAGTGATCTCTTTATCACTGGCCTCTGGTTTCATGCCTCGCGCTAAAGCGTGAAACAGGCAGCTCTTGCCCTCGCTGGTTACACTCACTGTCTGATTATTGATGCTTACATCGTAATGACCATTTGGAAACTGAGCACACTTTGGTCTATAGATCAGTGTCACAGTTTGACTGGCGGGTTTAGTGCTTGGGTTCAGCTCATGCATCTTGGTAAGCTTGCCATGGCTGTCCGGTGTTAGGATGACAACCTTAGTGCCGGTGGTTTCAGACAGGACTCTGATGTCGAGAAGGGTCCCTGCCGTTGTGGGGTTCCTGATCTTTTCAGCGTGTGACTGTGAGCGTTTACCTGATTCCCCTGCAAGCTTGTGTTTCGAATTCAGGTCTCCTGGCATATATGCTATGTAGGTGCTGTTTTGTCCAGCTCTGAGTTTTTCCTCTGTTCTGTCACTCTTTAAGCCTGTTCTTGCATAATGGACAATGATGCCATTTACTTGACGTTGCACACGAGAAACAAGGTGACTGGAGAACTTCTGCTGGAACACTTCTACCAAAGCATCGGCTAATAAATCGCTGATGGTGTCGGCTAAATCCTGTTTGAATTCTTTCAGCAATTCAGTTTCTGAAGCAGACAGCTCATTTTGCTTCACTTTCTCTGAGGAACCTTTATATTTTTTAAATTTGTTCAGCTCTTCCTGAATGTTTGAGAGAAACTCTTTTGAGAGGTTGACCACTGTACTGATGGCATCTGCTGCCAGTGTCCCCATGTGAATGGTTTGGATAGCTGTCAGAATTCCACGTGTTATGCCTTTGGCCTCTGATTTAGCTCTGTCAATGACTGTGGAGATGGATGAGTTAAGCTGTTTCTGCCAGCTGAGGTCAGCATAAAATGGCTGTAATGCAGTTTTGCTTAACTCTCTGAAAATGTCCAGAAGTTTGCTCTTTCTCTTGTCTTGCAGAAGATCAGAAAATTGTTCTTTACCCCCAAGGTGTGAGAGTATAATAGAGTCTACCAATGCAGATAAGGGCTCTTTTTCCATGCTGGATTTCACATTATCAACAATTCCCTTTTTCACCTCATTTTTAATGCCATTTAGTATTTGATTAAGTAATGCCTCTTCTGCCTTCCCAAATCCATAGACAATGACTTCTTCTACAATTTTTTTTGTAGTGAGCTTCACTGCATTCTTCATATTTGTCTTTGTAACAACACTAAGGCCATCTTTAGCCTGTCTGTAGAGAAACTTTGGCATCGACTTCAGTTTTATGCCGAATCTATTGATCAACAGTTTAGAAGCTTTGAAACCCTTTGCAATCAGCTTTCCAACTCCAAACCCAATGAGTGATACCCCAATGGAAATGG
>JAODLD010000045.1:10631840-10649823 GCA_026781065.1 Mormyrops boulengeri | reverse complement strand
TGTGAAAACTCGACATGTTGATTTTTTACATCTAAAGGCGTACAAATTTGACGTCTCTGGCCGTTAATATTTGACGTCTTTAGGTGTAAAGTTTTAAGACGTTTTGGCCCCGTTGGCCTTCCATACTTCAGTTGCCTCTCAGTGAGGCACGTACACGCGCATCTGAGAGATTTAAAGAAGCGCGGGTCCGGTCTGCGCTGCTGCCCCGGATCAGATACGAACCTTTCTGACGGACCGTCAGTCAGAGGTTGCGGACAAGTACGGTGCAAAGCTGGCGCAGAGGTGCGTAGTGAGTGTGACTGCTACGCGAATCTAGTGATTCGAAGAAGGATCCGGCACAGAGGGGATTGCTGTCTGGGAAACTCCTGGATATGCTTCAGGAAGGAAATCGTCACGCGGATGACGCTCGCCATTATGGTAAAATGGAGGCACTGTAATACCAAACACAACAGAGAAGGCGCAAAATAAAAGGGCCACAAGGGGAAAAACAAACAAGGAATAAATTAAAGATCATGAACTAAACACAACCAGGGGACCAAGAAAAAACTGGGAACAAGACTAAGGAAATAAACAAAGCAACAAACACATTCAGTGACGAACTGGGGAAATCAGAATCAGAATTACTTTATTAATCCCCGTGGGGAAATTGTCTCACATTACAAACAACTCCTGATAGAAACTATAGAACAATAAAGTAATTTAAGTAAAAGAAATAAAAGAGTAGAAATAAATAAAATAATATAAAATAAAATAGAAATAGAATAACCAATAAAATAAAACCAATAGCAGCAGTTCTATTAACCTCAGATATGAGAGTTGAACAGTTTTATTGCGACCGGTAGAACAGGTAAGGCGGGATTTCCCAGCCTCAAACCCACAGCCTGTGGCTCACACCCCAGGCCCACTGAGCTAGGTGGCAGTCCAGAAGCAGGCAGAAACACAAGTGGGTAAAGAGTACAACTACAGAGACGAAAAGGCATAATGGCCAGCAATATGTTCCACGTACCGATCGGCTCCGATTTCCCCACTTGGATCTAGCCCACTAGTCAGAGCCCTCCAAGTGTGGCGATTGGGTTTCTAAATTAAATCCAAAACTGCAATTGGGATATTTTGTTGTCACACCTCCTGATAGACACCCTGTCCTTGGAAATAAGCTGCCCCGTGTGTTTCACCAGTTGATTATTCAATTTTATTTCTATAGTGCATTTTCACAATATTACATTGTCTCAAAGTGCTTTACAGCATCCCCACCCAAAGCCCCCAGTGAGCAAGCCAGAAGTGACAGTGGCAAGGAAAAACTCCCCAGAAGGAAGAAACCTTGGGAGGAACGAGGAGCAGGCAGGTGATGGCAAGCAGTTGGTGCTGCTTCAGATGGCAGGACGGACAGTGGTACAGCAGCAGGGCAGACAGGAGAGACGTCACAGGCAGAGGGGCGAACAGGCCGGAAAGACGCCACAGGTAGTGGAGACGTTACAGGCAGCAGGGTAGGCAGGATATCTTGATAATTTGGGGTCTCCAGGCAGCACAGCCCAGAAGAGGTAGGGGAAATAAAATGTGCAATTAGCCAAAGTAGGGGAGACTATAGGCAGTGCTAACAGTTAGGTGAGTGCAATATGTAAGCTCCGGCAGATATGGCTCTGGCAGCATAAGTAGGAAGGAGAGGCAGGTGGGAATGCAGGCATGGGGAGTCCCTGAAATGTCAGCACTGCACTTCCATAAGCGGGTGTGAAGCTAGAGTGACAGCACTGACAGCTCAGTTTATCCAAAGCCAGTGGCACCGATCCCCACCCAGCTCTACACCTCACACTATAAGTCTAACTGGGAGTGAATAATTAGCTAAAGCTAGGACTAGAGTCCCTATAAACTACACTAAACAAGTGTGGTTTAGTCTAGACTTGAATATTGAGATTGAGCCTTAATCCCACACATCCACTGGAAGATTATTCCACAGCTGAGGAGCTCTGTGAGAGAATGGTCTGCAGCCTGCCTTAGTTCCTTCTACTCCAGGTACTCATAGATACCCTGCTCCTTCAGGTCAAAGCAGGTGAGGAGGACTGTAAGAGACCAGTAAATGTCTAAGATATTCTGGTACAAGGCCATTCAGTGCTTTATAAGTTAATATTAGTATTTTGTAGTCAGCCCAAGACTTAACTGGAAGACAGTGAATGGGGCACAGAACAGGGCTAGTATAATCAGATTTTATTCAATAAGTTATTTAATAAAATTATTCAATGTTTCACATTTTATGTACTTTTTGTAGATTACATGCATAGTATTACATGCTTGTTAGGTCCAGAGGTGAACTCACTGCTTCCTTGGAAGTCCAGTGGATGAGTCACAAGAAATGGATAATCTCATCATCTGTGATGGCCGTTATGATTCTCAGAACGAATAAAATAAATACTGTATATTGCTTTATTGCAGTGTGTCATTTTAAAGAGCTAATTATTCAAAGAACAAGCAAGAAAAAAAATTCAAAGGAATTTTTTTTTCAAACAATACCAGAATCACATGAGAAATTTTCTTCTTGTGTAAAGTGGATTGATATGCGTGAGTGGACATGTATGATTGTTCAGCACGTCTGCGTGTTAGGCGAAAATTTTTAGCAGTGCAGTTTCTGGATTTTACCACACAGTGGCGCTGAAGTACATGATAATAATGACGTGGCAAACTGAATACACCAGCCTTCTTCGCACGTCCTGGTTTTCCCGAGTTCAATGTGTCCTCGGGTCAACAAGGGAGGGGCTTGTGTTTCACTTTAACCAATCACAGTCTTCCTTTTATGACATCATCTGATTAATTAAAACCAGTGTTTTCTGTTAAGCAGCAAGGTGCAGATTTATAAAGTACCTGTTTTGTTTTGCATAAGTTTTATTAAGGGATATACATAATATAGGAACATGCTTACCTGAAAAGGCTGTATGGAGCATTGCAAGGGCACACCTTTATGTCATGATGATAATAATAATGATAGTTTTAGTTTATTTTATTCTTATGATCACTGGCACAGAGGCTTAGGCCATTGAGCCACACACCACTCTCAACCTTGGGGAAGCCTTCAGTTTGAAAACGAGAAAAAACGGACTAATGTGGCGAGGTCATACAATGAAGACTGTGACAGGTTAAAGAAGTGAAACAGAAGCCAAGACCCAGGGACGGTTTGAACTCTGGAAAATCAGGATGGTCAACCTTCTACTGAAAAATGAAACATCCATCCACCCATTCATTTCTCATACTCGATTGCCATATGAACGACAAGAACAATATTATTATTAATAATAATTAAATTCTTCACCCTGGTTATAAGCCCACTTGTGGAGTTTGTATGTTCTCCTGCAAACTTTGCCAGTAATTTATTTCTGCATTGAAAACTTAATCAGAATTTGTTGTCAAAAACAATGACTGTAGTTATAAAGTAACACGCACCCTCTCTCGTCAGCAGCAAGTTGATCTGAATAATAGGCAGACCTTCATGTGCACAGGAAAGAGAAGTGGTTTGTGTCCTTTACGTCAAACTCCATTTCTGCTGCAGATGCAAGATACATTTTCTGCTGGATTTCCCAGTGTTGTCCAAACCATACTGACTAATTTACAACATGGGCTGAACTTAATTAAGTGTAAAATCCTAGACTGGCCCCTGAAGTACACAGAGCAAAGGAATCCAGCATTAATCTAAAGTCAGGGTCGGTGTCACGGGTGGGGGTGGGGGGGTGCGGTGTCCCATCATTAAGTGCTTGTTATACTTTATACATGAGAGTGCCGTGAGAGTAAAGCCAAGTTAAACAACGGATGCATTTTCTGCCAAATACATGGAAAAAATATCCACACAACCCCTTTGTCATTACATTGAGACCCCAGCATCAAGCATGTTAATAAATACAATCTGGAGACAAGTAAACGTCATCTGAGCTGTGTGGTGTAGCCGTATTTCATCCATAAATTATTAACGAGATCCAGACATTATAAAAAGATTGAGCAACAAATGTATATTTTTTTTCTTTGCGCAGTCAAGAACTGTACATCTGATACAGACCTATAATGTAAGAAGAGTTATATTGCCGAATCCATGTCTGTTCTTTTGAGGTATTAAATCGATATTAACATGCATGTGATAGCTTAAGTAGTAGGTAACAAACCGTTTTCAGATCCGCTACCTAGAGTGTATTTTATTTGGTTGTATATTGTATATCTGTATTTTAACAAAATACAATGTCGTATGATATGTTACAAAGGCCTACGTTTTATGAATTTACAAAAACTGAAACGATCCTTTTCACGTGCTACAAAAAAAGAGCTTTCCTGTCGTTGTTTTCAGTTGTTTTCCCGAGACAGGCGTACATTCTACGGCAGGGCTGCCTTTTTCGGCAGAACACCTGGCCGCTAGTACGTGGCTTCAGCGTCCCGGGTTAAAAAGTCCCGGCGGTGACACACGCGGTGCTCAGGGTTACAAACACTGTCCGGATCACATTAGCTGGAGAACCATCTGTAGCACGGTGGACCCGCTCAGATTCATGTACTGGGTCTAAATCAATCACCTTACCAATGTTTATTTGTTTGTGCGAATTAATAAATTATTTTTAAAATTTTTATTGACAATGTTATATGGCAGTGAAGTTTATTACATTCCACTCATCCTCTAAAAATTGTTAACCTTGATATACTGCTCAGTACTTCTGTGTGTGTTGACACAATGGACAGTTGTGTATTTGTTTGTGATCCGCCTAATACCATAGAATGCGATTAAAGTTGCAAAATGCTCCATGCTTATTTATTTATTTATGCAGTTTTATAGGTATTTCTCCTTTGTTGACTATTGAGATGATGGGAGCATAAGTTCAGCCCCTCTTATGTGATTGACCTAAATTACACAGTGATTGCTGCTTTGGCAGTAACAAAGTTTGTACTCCATTTGCAATGAAGATTTTATCATATATCAACGTTCTTTTTTTAACTTTTTCCCACGTCACTGGTCATAACGTAGTTAGAAGCTTCACATAATATCCACCAAAAGCTGTCAACAGGATATTGGTCACGTGGCAGCAGTACATTACCACTTTTGTTCGCACTTTATGCCTCGGATGTCACACGTAACTCGGAGCTCTGTCATCTGCAAAAGTTTTGTGACTCGGGCTGCATCAACAGTGAGATAAGAGGGACCATGGGAACTTAAAAAGTTAGATGGAGGAGTGACAACTGCATGACCATAAACATCAGGATGAGGAGGAAGATGGGGGGAGATTTCCATTTCGTTGGTAAGGCCCTCGCACCTATCACTAGACAAAGGCACCTTGTGGACATGGTTCATACTAACAAATGTCCAGCAGTGATTCTTGACAATAATTGCAGTGGGAAAATATCACAGAAGCACAGGGACAGAGCAGATTGTATTTATTGTGAAGGTGCAGGTTCTCCTTTTGGCCATGAAGGGAATCAGTGACAGGGCTGTCCCTAGACACACTGGAGCTGGGGGCAGAAGAGAGGACGAGGACCAAACTCAGTACCATTGTGAACAACGATGCTCATCCTGTCAATGATGTGCCTTCTTGAAGCACCATTAGCCAGTGGCTCATACAGGCTACACCAAGAATAAAACAATATTCACAATGCTGGACACTTTACTAGGTACATAGAGCTTCTTGGCGAATCAGAACATTGTGCCTAAATAAAGCAGCCCATCACAGTTCTCTCATGCCACTTCACATTATTTATTTAGCTTCCGCACACCCTTAGGTTCTGTTCTGTGCGTTCTAACATTTGCTGAAGCAATTCAGATTAGACACCTTCCTCATCTTCTCTTCCTCTCTAGGCATTGAAACCTGCATCCTTCATTGCAATTAGAGTTTCCTAAACATTAAGCCACCAGCTTCCTTAATTAAAACATACATTTGTGAAAGGTATGTTGTCCTTGTGGTAGTACATGGTCACTACTCTACTGTCAAGCCATACAGCATTGCAAGGGTATAAATATTTTTACTTTATTCAGGACCAAATCATTGCCCACCTCTCCCATAGCTGCTTATGCCAAGCCCCCCAGACAGGATGCCAGTCTGTCCCAGTACACACTGCAGGCAAGAAATTGAAGTGCAAATTTCCAAAACTGAAATATGTTTTCGAGAAAATTTCTATGGAAATTTAACTAAAGGTCTTTTTTTGGATTATATGAGGACAAAGTTTTGGTTCCCAATAATGTAACATATGACGAAGAAGACTGACGTTAGGTTATTTGTGGTCACAAAAACAAAAAATGGAGTGAGTTTTGTAAATTTGCTCTACAGTTAGCTTGACTGCAAAAGAAAACCAGATGTGGATAGCTCAGGTCCAGAAAGTAAAAATCCAGACCAATATTTTGTTTCAACCAACCAGTTGAGTACTCTGTCACTGTGACTCTTTATGCTCAACTGCTTGGTACAACATACAAGCTCTATAAACACAGAGTGGAGGTTGGGTTCCCCAACCCTGCAGGCAGGAAGCTAGAGTGTGACTCACTGTGCTACCTCAAAGCTGTGTAAGTGAATGACAACAGAACACAACAGTAATTATATATATACCCCAAAGCTTGACACGTTCAGATCCTACATCGTCAGGATTATCCAGCTAGAGATTGTTTAAACTTTATTTATCAATAAAATGAAGAAATGCCTTTCACACATTACCGGCAGTTAATACATTCATATACGAACTGCAGAGGCCCATAGAAACAAGTATGACTTTAATATCTCTAATTACTCAACTCAATCTGAAAAAATAAAACAAACTGCAGTGTGATGGGTACAGGAAAAGCATGGCTGTGAACATAGCTGCCCGCTGACACGAAAAACCCACATCTTTCCTGAGAAGCACAAGCGCAAAAAAGATCAGTATATTTATCACTCAAACACAAGCAGGCATACAGTTTTAGTTACTCACACCATGCAAGCATCTTTAAGTGCATCACAAAACCATTTTATTCCATTAATGAAGAACTAACATTTTCCTACAGACCCATGCGCCTGTTACAGTGTCACCTTCAAAGTATGAGTCATGTGTGAGAAGTGCAGAAGTCCCGCAGTGGTCAACACGAACATCATCACACGTTTAGAGCAGTGAATCGCCAAGCTGCTGCCAGTGCTGCCGTCTCCCTCGCCATGGCAACACTGGCACGTCACCTTTTGACATTTACCCTTTTTCTTGATCTTACACTTTCCCTTGCTTTGTAATGCATCCCCGTCACAGGAGTCACTTGTGACCCAAAAGTGATACTAATCTGGGTTTTCTTTGGGTATTCCTGCCGATGACTTTTTGCAGTTTCTGTTGGAACTCGTTAAAAGCTCCAGCCACAAAGTTACTATTTATTTATTTTGGTGGAAGTTTAGCTCAATATTGGGGAACTGTGTGCGAGAGAACATTAGAGTGAGAGAACATTAGAGTGAGAGAACATTAGGGTGAGAGAACATTAGAGTGAGAGAACATTAGAGTGAGAGAACATTAGAGTGAGAGAACACCAGGGACTGATCAGATAATGAGGTACCCTTCATGACACAACCAGCCCAAAATGAATGAAGTGTTTCTCTGTCGTAAGGGACGTGGATTTTCCTGACCATCGTGGGTGTGGTGAAATGAGCTGCCATTGAGCAATGTGGTTTCTCTACAATCAGAGTCTAGAGAACAACTTTCATGGTAACATCAAGCAGTTTAGCAGTTTAATAGTTTAGTTTGGCAAAGTGATCGCTGCTGGCCAGTGCTGGGTGCATGAACGAGGCCCCAAATCCCAAAAACTGCTCCAGGAATGTCTGGTAAATGGCTGACTCTGCACTGTGATCCCAAGCGTCACTCTTGCCTATATATGCATGGCAGGCAAGAACGGAAATGTGAACAACAAAGATTTTCCTTGCAACTTATACAAACAGCAGATAAAAGACCTTTTTTTTATCTTAGCATCAGACAGTTTTTATCAGCTCCTTGGCTGGAGACAACATACAGAAGCAGATGCAGAAGACCGTAGTGAAAACATTTACCAGATGGGATCAAGCAGATGTTTTACAAAAAAAGAAATTGTGACTTTCATTTAAAATAACAAAGACGGGATGAGGTATGGCGAGGGTTTTGTACCCTGAGGATAACGCCCTGCTGGAATTCTTGAGAAAAACATATGAATCTCATCCATCCATCCATCATTATACATCGTCATAAATGCTTATTCCGTAGAGGGCCATGATGAGCCTGGAACCTATCCCAGCTGGCAGGGGACGCACACACTAGGGGAAGTTTAGACACAAATTCACTTAAAAACCACAATTTTGTACTGCGGTAGGAAAGCCCAACAGACACTGGAAGATTATGGGAACTCCAGAGTCACTGTGTCACTCCCCAGTCAGTTACATGAAGAAGTAACATTGTAACTCAGTTGTTACTTAATGTCATGTCAGCTAGCAAAGACTTAGCTTTGCCATCCCCTAGCTCTGACATCCCTTAGTTCAGAGATGCTGTAACCGTTATTGTGTTCTCAGCAATCCTCCCCACCTCCTTGATCTTGGACTGCAGAGGGATGAAGGAGGTCCCACTCTCCTTCGAGGAGGGGGACTTGCTGGAGATGGCGCAGTCCCCCCGACGCCGGTATATCAAGAACTCGGTGCATGTGGTCAGCGTTTGACGCACACCCCGCCGTGTGCTCTCGCTGACGAAACAGTACAGCACCGGGTCAGCCAGGCAGTTGAAGCTTGTGAGCATCAGAGAGAAGTGGTAGTAGTTGAATATGCTGCTAATAAAGGAGCAGTCTTCCTCCAGTATGGTACGCAGAAGCAGGATGACGTGGTATGGGGAGAAACAGACCAGGAAGATCACCACTGTACCGGTCAGCAGGTGCTTGACGCGGCTCTTCTGGTCGTCCTGAGTGCCCGTGCTCTTATTCACGACCCGCAGTACTAAGAAGCATGATACGGAAAGGATGCCCAGTGGGAACAGGAAGCCCACAAAGAAGCGGTAATAATTAATAGTGCGCTCCCATGATATGATGGGATAGTGCTCAAAACAAATGGAGTGGTTTAATGGGTCTTTGCTAAGTTCCTTGGTTTGAAAGAAGACCGTGCCCACCACCAGCTCCTTCAGCCAGATGACGGTGCTGGCCGCCATGGCCGCCCACATGGTACGGAAACGTCTGGAGCGCAGAGGGTAGACGATGGCCAGGTAGCGGTCGATGGAGATGCAGCAGAGGAAGCCCACGCTGATGTAGATGTTCTGGTAGAGCAGGAAGCCGCACAACTGGCAGAGCCACTCTTTGTACGTCCAGTTGTCATCCTGGAAGAAATACTGCAGCCAGAGGGGGAGCGAGGCAAGGTAGAGCAGGTCCGAGGCAGTCAGATTGAGGAGGTAGATGCCCAGCTGGTTGTGTGCCCGTGTCTGCTGCCAGGCATGGTACAGTGCGTACAGGTTAGTAGGTACGCCTATCAGTAGGACCAGGATGTAGGTGGCACAGAATAGGTATTGATGGATCATGTGATTGATCTCGCAATCAATTTTTCCATCTTCGGTTAAATTCGTCATGCTGAATTTCCTGAGATGTCTTAGGCCAACATCCAACCCTGCAAGAGTTTAAAATGTCATATCAACACAGACGGATCTGAACTCCCCCTTCTGTCCTGATTGGAAGACTGGGTTTCAATACTTTCCTGTTTAGTTGTTGATTTTGGGATCAAGTTGCATTACAAAGCAATTTTACACCAGGTTTTTCTGCAATATCTGAAGCTACATCATAATTTATATAAAGGTACTTAGCAATAATGAGATGACATTTAAAACTGGCAAAATTATTTTAATCTAATTATTTTATTTTTAGGTTGTCCTTTTTACAAGGCAACTCCAAAACAACACAAACCTTTTTACACAGCTAATGTATTGCACTGCAGAGTGCAGTGAACTGTGTAGTTACATGACATAATGTGAAATAATTAAAGTCTGTTTGTGTCGGGCCGGAATACGTATAATATGTGCGTGTTTTTTACGGAATTGGTAATTTGCTGTATTGTACTTTTATTTATTTGCTGCGCAAGTTTCTTAATTGTCTCCTCAGGATACATTTTTTTTTAACGAAATAGAATTCAAGACAAGTCAACTGTGTGCCGCTTATGTCTCACACTATGAAATCCTTCTAACACACTTATATACAGTATAGGCTATTATCGATCACACTTTTTCATCATCAACTGAAACATTATTTACGAGATCCAAAATTAACAACATTAATAAAATAATATTTTTATAATCGCGCAGAGAAGAGTTTTTACACGTTTTTAATCTTATATATAAATCGGAGCCATAAATGCTTAAACAACCCATATTCACATTCCAAAACGCCCATCAGAAAATCTCCAATAATCCGCCGCTTCTAGGAGGCTGTGACCCCGGTAAAAGCATCGCTTGCACCGAGCAGGTCAATAACGTAACACGATGGACTGACGTAGTTATTTCCTGACCAGCAATTCTTGCAAATAAAATGTCAAGCGGCCCCGACAACAGTGAAAAGAGCAGTTACACCCGAAACTATGTCGATGGAAAGCCAGAAAGTCATCTGCTTCTCTAAGATAAATTGCTGTGAAAAGTCAAGTGCTGTGTTTTTCGAGACACGTGTACAGGCAGCATCCGCGCACCTGCTAAAATAAATATGTGTAAGTAAAAATAAACGCGATTTGCGACACTGGCGACATAATACAAGGATATGTGAATGTTTATTCTAAATATATAGGCTATATATACATATTATATATATACACACACACACACACAAACACGCACAAACTGAAAACTTACCATTAGTATTTAATAAAGCCGTGAGACGCAGAAACACGCTTCACTTTCTGTAATTCAGCTTCTCCGGTATGACACTCAATCACTTTTTGTTGTCTATTGAGGGGGCGGGGAAACTCTGTGGATCGAACAGCCAAAGGTAAAGCTTTTCGTCAGAGGACTTAGTCATTTTTTTCCTGTGGCTTATGTGAAGAAACCTTTTAAGACAGATCTCTTCGGCGGGGGCAGGGGGGGTGATGGCGCAGTCCCCCCGACGCCGGTATGTCATGAACTCAGTGCATGTGGTCAGCGTTTGACGCACACCCCGCCCTGTGCTCTCGCTGACGAAACAGTACAGCACCGGGTCAGCCAGGCAGTTGAAGCTTGTGAGCATCAGAGAAAACTGGTAGTAGTTGAATATGCTGCTAATAAAGGAGCAGTCTTCCTCCAGTATGGTACGCAGAAGCAGGATGACGTGGTATGGGGAGAAACAGACCAGGAAGATCACCACTGTACCGGTCAGCAGGTGCTTGACGCGGCTCTTCTGGTCGTCCTGAGTGCCCGTGCTCTTATTCACGACCCGCAGTACTAAGAAGCATGATACGGAAAGGATGCCCAGTGGGAACAGGAAGCCCACAAAGAAGCGGTAATAATTAATAGTGCGCTCCCATGATATGATGGGATAGTGCTCAAAACAAATGGAGTGGTTTAATGGGTCTTTGCTAAGTTCCTTGGTTTGAAAGAAGACCGTGCCCAGCACCAGCTCCTTCAGCCAGATGACGGCGCTGGGGGAGGAGTCCAGAAACAGTTTGCCACACTCACACTTCTCTGTCACTATTTATAGTGGCCGTCATAACCCCCAGATCACCGCAGGACTGATTCCCTCCTACAGAAGGGCATAGATTTGGGTATGGGCGGTAGGAACACATCCATACCAAGATTTTGAGTTTATTGTATGTTTTAATTGCGGGGGTGGGGTGGGTGGGGGGTGGTTGAGTCCACGCTGGCTTGGTCTCTACAAATGTTGAAACGAAAACTTCATTCAAACTGCATTTCCTCTACATCGTTAGTGTTGAAAGGCAGTTGGTCAGATCACCTCAGACTTCAATTTACCCAGTGACACAATGCCTGAACTGAACCAGAATGTCAGATTTATGGGGGTTAAGGCTTAACTAGGGGGCTCTGGATTTATTGAAAATGCTTCTAATATCTCCCACCCATCACCCAGTCCCTGTATGTAAAATAGTGTAATTACTATAACCTTACTCCATGAAGAATTATCAGGCCTGCTACCCTTTCCTATACAGTATTTAGGGTTAGGGTTTAGTCTGAGTAGTAGAAGGCAGGAGATTGTAGTAGTATGCTCTGGTGGCAATACTAATCCTGACCTGCTAGTATGTAGGATACTTTCATACTTTCACCTAAGGAATATTAACATTTCATAACCATTCATTTTAACTTTCGCTATCATATACAATCAGCCATAGGTTTAAAACCACCTTCCCAATATTGTAGGTCCCCCTCATGCCACCAAAACAGCTCTGACCCGTCAAGGCATGGACTCCACAAGACCTCTGAAGGCTTCCTGTGGTATCTGGCACCAAGACGTTAGCAGCAGATCCTTTAACTCCCGTTAATTGTGAGGTGGGGCCTTTATGAATCAGACTTAATTGTCCAGCATATCCAAAAGATGCTTGATCGGATTGAGATTGAGATCTGGGGAATTTTGTGGCCAAGTCAACACCTTGAACTCTTTTTCATGTTCCTCAAGCCATTCCTGAGCAATTTCTGCAGTGTGGCAGGGCAAAGTATCCTGCTGAAAGAGGCCACTGCCATCGGGAATACCGTTGCCATGAAGGGGGTACTTGGTCTGCAACAATGTTTAGGGGGTGGTACACATCAAAATAACATCTACCTGAATGCCAGGACTTAAGGTTTCCCAGCACAATGTTGCCCAGAGCGACACACTGCCCCCACTGGCTTGCCTTTTCCCCACAGTGCATCCTGATGCAGTCTCCTCCCCAGGTAAACAATACATGTGCACATGGCCATCTACATGATGTAACAGAACATGTGACTCATCAGACCAGGCCACCTTCTTCCATTGCTCCATGACCCGGTTCTGACACTCACATGCCCATTGCAGGCACTTTCAGTGGTAGACAGGGGTCCGCATGGGCACTCTGACCCATCTGTGGCTACACAGCCCCATACACAGAAAGCTGTGATGTACTATGTGTTCTGACACCTTTCTATCATAAACACAATTAACTTTTCAGTAATTTGTGCTACAGTAGCTCTCCTCTGGGATCGGATCAGACCAGACAGGTCAGCCTTCACTCCCCACACGTATGAATGACCCTTGGTCTCACCCATGTCCCATTTGCTGGTTCACTGGTTGGCCTTCCTTAGATCACTGTTGGTACCTACTGCACCACTGCATACCAGGAACACCCCACAAGACCTGCTGTTTTGGAGATGCTCTGACCCAGTCGTCTAGCCATCACATTTTGGCCCTTTTCAAAGTCACTCAGATCCTTGCACTTGCCCATTGTCCTGCTTCCAACACATCAATTTCATGGACTGACTTGTTCACTTGCCTAATATATAATGGCACATTTAATGGATTACCTCATGCATATTTTGCAATTTCTACATATTTTTTAGGGATGCATCAATCCCACTTCTCCTGTCCCGATACCAATACCTGGGCCGGAACCAAGTACTGAACAAACACCAGTGTTTAATAAGCTGTAGCCTTCTACCTCACTGCGTGGAAAAGACTGTGATCATTCTTTTATGTGCAAGGTAATATCAGGCTTAACTGAAAGCTTAAAGCTTTCCGAACTTTATAAAAGTAAATGTGAGACATATATATATAGACACACACACATATGTGTGCATATGCTACATTTATATAATACATTATATGATTGTGTTATATAACACGCTGCCCCTTTCTCCTGATGCTTTAGCAGAACCAAGCTTAGACGGCTTTATTTCTGTCGTCGTCTCTTATCTCAAAATTCATCCAAACTGCTGACATCCTCCGCATATACAGCTGCGGCTTTTATAGCTTTAATATAATGTTGCAATTAAGTGGTATCGGTTCTTGGTATCGGACATTTTTTACAAGTAAGAGTATGAGCATAAGAGCGCAGTATCGGCACATCCCTACTATTTATAATTTATCAGTAATTTATAATTTATTGTATTTGTATACATTTCACTTCCACCTGGCTAGAGGATTTCACTGGCTCTGTACCTGTATTCATAAAAATGACTAAAGTTCAATCCAATCTAAAATTCGTACATTTTTTGAAATTTTCAAGTTCCCCTCCCACATTTCCCAATTCCCTATTTGCCTGGTGAAACAACTAAACTGTGAAATGCATTACAACACAGGCAGGAAGTAAAAAGGAAGTTATTTAATAGAGTAAGAAAGCCATCCAGTGTTCAAACTCCATCCTACTTCATATTTAGACTTTAATGCAGCCATTTTGTTTTGACACATGAACCATACAGTAGACATGCTGTATAAAATGCACCCGTACACCCACTGCCTCTGCTCGGGCCTACCTAAGCCTGACCTGGGTTTTTACAACAAAATTATGTGCAACAATAAAAATGTTCAGTGTTTGCAAGAGCACTATGGGATTAGACTCTCAAATGTGCACTTTCATTATTATTCTTTTTCTTTGGACACACACACAGTTCAAGTTCTTTGCATACAAAAATCGACCAATAGCAAACAAAAGGTTAAGTTTATAAGAACATCCAGTTAAAAGGTGGGTTCTTATCGGCCGTCATCCACACGTCGTCACCCTTTGGTCCTGAATGGACCTGCTGGAGTCAGGCCAGTTCCCATTCCTCATTTGGTCCT
Organism: Mormyrops boulengeri; assembly: GCA_026781065.1. Taxonomy (NCBI): domain Eukaryota; kingdom Metazoa; phylum Chordata; class Actinopteri; order Osteoglossiformes; family Mormyridae; genus Mormyrops; species Mormyrops boulengeri. Next base: position 10,635,182 of record JAODLD010000045.1, on the reverse strand, counting down.
CACCAGAAAAACAGTAACGTACTCAGGGCTAAAAGTCAACCGTGGACCTAAAAGCTTCCATCCAAGTGTAGATATTATCTAGCTTAGGACTTAGCCGCGTCCTTCACATAATCAGTTCAGACTAAACTAGGGCCAGTTTTCTTCCACCCTTTGAAGAAGAAAGTTGACTAGATATTCTTAGACAGTTCCAAGTGCTTGTTCTAGCTCTTCAGAACCCTTCTGCCTGAAGAATCCTGTCCTGGGATGTGTGGAAGTGTGTGTCTGCAGGATGCTGCCAGCGAACAGGGCTTTCAGGAGCTCATCTATCCTCTACACACAGCCATACTCATACCAGATGGTCTGAGGGTCCTCGCTGGGGGTTGGGGGGGCAGGGGTGCTCTTGGGATATTTGTCCGTGATGCTGAGAGCCCCAAGCACCTCCTGCCCCTTTATCTGGGGGGAGGTCTCCCGTCGGACGTCCTGCCACACCTCCCTCTCGTCTTCCTCCTCAAGAACCGGCACTGCTTGCACCGGCGTCACCATGGCTACCTCAGTGGCACGATGGTGAGGCACCTGGGGACTGCCTCGGTTACCTGGGGGGTGCTGCTCTGTTATGGCGTGCCTGGAGGTATAGCCAGGGCTCCCACACAAGGAGAAGGAAGAGGAGTGGTGCTGCGGCAGAGGCAGCGGGGATTCCAGGGAAAAGCTCTCCTTGGGCGGAGCAAGGGACAGTCTGCGTGGGTCTAGGGGCCGACAGCCCACATCCACAGGTGAAGCAGAGGGGCCCACCAGTCTGACGGATTGAGGCCTCTCTCGGGCCACCACCCGCGCCCTCAACACTGCATCCCCTGAGCCCCAGTCACTCCCCTCCGGCCTGTAGCTCTCGGGACCACTGGAATGCAGAAGGTCAGCCGATGCCAGGCTGAAGGTTCGACTCAGGCCCCCACGAGTGTCCACTGGCTGTGAGGGACAGGCCCTCATACCCAAGCTGCCACCCACCCAGCTGGGCAGCGTTTGAGACTGCTGTGAAAAAGTAGGGGTCTCTGGCACCCGTACGTTCGGTTTTACGCTCTGCCCTGGCTTTTGGGCTCTGGGCTCTCCGCTGCCCCCTAGGGGCAAGGGCTTCACAGTGGGCATGGCACAACTGCTAGGTGCCTTGATTCCATCCTGCAAAGACGGGGAGTGGCAGGCATCAGGGGTTGGCATGTCCTCCCGGCTACTGGTTTTCACCTAGAGATGGTAGAAAAGGAGAGTCACACACAGACACACATAAAGAAAGCACTGCAAAAATGAACTACCAATTGATAGCCCATGGGGGGCAATCTGTCCAGTGGCATAATTCATCCCACCAATTTCCTAGATTAGAAAATAAGAGATTAGTAAACTAGCAATAAGTCTGTTGATCGTTTGGACTGATGAGTGTATTGTGACGGCTCCATATGTTTCGTGGCGTGTATAGGAGAATCCTACATACATTAGTGTGCAATGAGCAAAACTGAAAAAAGAAAAAGTCAGACAAGGGCCAAGCTCAGATTCTCATCAGGCCACTTACATACTGGAAAGCTATTAAAGAGCCACCTACATCTGAGGTTTTGTGTACGTGAGGGTGGAGGAAACAGCTGGAAACAAAGATGAGCAACCCAGATATGAACAGTAGAGGGGGAAATCAAAATAAAAGGAATACTGAGAACATGAGGAACAAAATGTGAGGAGCCCAAACGTGAGCAGCAGTGAGGGGAACCTGAATGTAAGGAAGATATGGAGCAGCATGAGAAACCAAAATATAAGAAGCAGCGTCTTCGTTGTCACTTGGCATGATTTCCTGTCTAAAAAGGGGAAAGCAAGAGAACAACTGTCACATTTTTTTCGCAGGCCCTGTAGAAACACTGAGCAACAGGCTGCTTCCGGGTTCAAAGTTTCTCTCTTTCTTTCTTTCTTTTTCTTTCACAGACACACCCCTAAACTGAGAATTGAGTGAAACAAAAAAATTGTGCTGTGGTCTCAATTTTTCCCCCAGAGCTGCGTGTGTATATGCACACACGAGACACACAAACACACATGGATTGGGCAATGAAACTAACACTAGTAAAAATAGTGTTTGAGGTTTCACACCTACATATGCACAGCTAGGTGCCCAGTCTTCACGGATTACACACTCCATCAGTAAGTGTGTAAAGGTGTGTGAAGGTTGAATTAGCAGAGCATTAGCACAGCTGTACATAAAAGACTGCAATCCACACACTATAATGAGAGACATAATGGAGTTTTTAAAAGAGGACAAATTGTTGGTGCGCGTCTTGCTGGCACATCTGTGACCAGGACAGTCAGTCTTTGTGGTGTATCGAGAGCGACAGTATCTAGGGTTAAACACCACGAAGGACGGACCACATGTAACAGGAGTAACTGTGGGCGCAAGAGGAAGGTGTCTGGACAGGATGTCTGGGTACTAACTCCAGTTGTATCCAAAAAACATAAAATCAGAGCTGCCAAACTCACTGCAGAATTAAATGCACAACTCAACCCTCCCATTTCCACCAAAACTGTGGGAGCTGCACAGGGTCAGGATTCATGGTTGAGCTGCTATACCACCCAGACTGTTGTACACCCAGAGTACAGCATGTGGGTGGATCAGTGATGGTTTTGGTTGCAATATCATAGCATTGCCTAGGCCCATTACTTGTACTAGACCAGCGTGTCACTGCCAAAGACTACAGAGCCATTCTGGAGGACCATGTTCACCCAGTAGTTCAAATTTTGTACCCTGAAGGTGGTGCTGTGTATCAGTATGATAATGCACCAACACACACAGCAAGATAGGGGACAGGGGTGTTTTGAACATTAAAGTGAAGTTGGACATCTCTCATTGCCTGTACAGTCACCAGATCTGAATATTATCGAGCCACTTTGTGGTGTTTTGGAGCCGCGAGTCAGGAAACGTTTTCCTCCACCAGCATCACATAGTGACCTGGCCAATGTTCTGCTAGAAGAATGGCTCAAAATCCCTGTGGCCACGTGAATCTGTCATTCCCAAGACAAACTGATGCTGTATTGGCCGCAAAGGGAGGACCTATACCATACTAATACATTATTGTGGTCTAAAACCAGGTGTTTGAGTTTCATTGTCCAATCGCTGTGTATGTAATAGGGGTGTGCAAAGCAGCCGGTATTTGTATCTGTATTTGTATTTGTTGAGGGGGGAAAGGTATTTGTATTTGAGTAAAATTCAAAATAGGCGTAAAAATCCAATTAACGTTACTCAGCCTATTGTCTAAATTACCGAGGTAACAGAGCTACGTAAACAGAGCGAACATGAGACACCCGACTGCAGACGTCAATAATGCAGCGTAATGGAATAATCTCCCG
>JAODLD010000045.1:10612150-10631740 GCA_026781065.1 Mormyrops boulengeri | reverse complement strand
TTTGTTCGAAATAAGTATTCGTAAAAAACACGTTATTTGTGCCTTTCCGAATACCGTATTCGGGTTCGGCTCCACCCTTAGTATGTATAGACACAATTATTTTGATTGCACCAAATCGGTTCCTCTTGTAAGAAAGGCAAGGGCACGGTTGGATGGGTTTCCAGAGTGAACAGTGATCTGATCTTGTTTGGATTGAATAAAGCTGCTCCAAGCAGTGACGAGTGTTTCAAAGAGCTGAGGAATCCGAGATCTAGCCAAATCATCAGCAATCAATCTGAAGGTTTGTTAATCCACATATGAGGAACACCCCCTGCTGTGTGGGTATCTTCCCACAGTCCAGAAACATGCAGTTAGGCTAATCGGTGTCTTTAAATAGCCCGTAGTGAGTGTGTTCATGTACTTGTCCTGTGATGGAATTGGACGCCAAAGCCCCCCCACCAGCCAGACCTGGATAATAGATTTTTGTTCTAAACCAAAATCTGCTAATAAAGAGTGATAATTATTTCTTTAATCAGCATTGTTATGGCAGGCAGCATCCTTACAATGGAGGCTGAGAGAACATTGCTCTCCTGCAGAAACTCTTCCAGGGTGACCATCTCACTGCCAGGAGAAGAGGGGCGAGGATGGCTGGGACGAGCCAGGCTCTCCTGTCGCCGTGTGTCGTCGGGGAACGTGACGCCCTCTTCTGCCTTCAGCTCCCAGTGCAGATCGATGGCATCATCACAGGCGAACGAATCTGAGCATGAGACCAGAGGGAAGCAGAGAGGAACAGAGGAATTTTAATGACAGGAAGGTGTGGGAAACGCATTCACTGAAGCGTTTGTATCGCTGGTTTCATTTAGGGAATAACAAAAAACAGAAGTTTGCAGAGGCTATTTTTGCATCTGTCAGGGTGTCTGTGGGAGGCTTCTGTCAACCAAATGTCAGCCTGACAGCTAAGAATCTTGGGAATTCTCAGTTCTCTGTTTGAGGTTCCCATGATGGAGGGAGAACCAGCCCAGCCCCTCCCCAGAACTATGGCTGTGTGTCACGCTAACGGCACATCGCCGACGGCCTGGGGGACCCGTAACCTTTGGGGCTGCCTGGTGAGCCAGGGCTGGGCGTCTGCCGGCTGACCTCAGCAGAACCGGGTCGAGGCGCTGAATCAGGAAGTGTTTCAGCAGGAGGAGCCCCCGCACTTCCCCTCAGAGCCCAGCCTAACACCGTTACCTTTGGTCTGATGTCCAAAGCTGGCGAGATGTGCGGCCGGGGAAGCTTCGGAGCTGAATCCTAGGGAAATAACAACCTTCAGCTTTCCTCCCCAGGCAGGTTCAGAAAGATCTATAAACCCAGCAACCTACCCTGGGGGCTACAGCCTGGCCAGGTGTCAGACACGGCATGGATGGCTGAGGTAGATTGTGCCGAGTACCCGAGTTTCACACCCTTCTGTCGGACAAGCCCACCCTCTGGGCTGTTCACGCTCTCGCTGCTGCCCCCTGGTGTCCTGTATGGGTCCTTCGCTTTCGAGACTGTGCCGTTGTCTGAAGTTAAAAACAATGGAAGGACGTGGTCAGCTCTGTGAAAGCATGGGTGATGGCGTGGAGCAGTACTGAGAAGCTCGAGGGAGAGGGAGAGAGAGGCGCTACAGGCAGATGGAGAAGCAGAGTTTAGCACACTCAGGTTTTGCAAGAATTCTGCCTCTTTCATCATGTGGGGTCACATTCGGGTGAAGCCAAGGGCCCAGCAGGAGGGAGGTATGCATGTGCAGTTAAACCAGCAAATTGGGCAGTTTTAATCTAAGTCTTTACAGGTGTGTTGGGTTTTAGAGTTGGTAGTCTCTCCAGAAGAGAGTCTGCCCCTGTGGATTCCAGCTTTTTGGGGGAGAACAGGGGCAGGACGGGTACCAAAAGATGATCTATTGCATCATGTCGGGGATATCAGTTCTCATACTTTTCACAATAAGGGTGAAAACACTTCACAGCCACTTTTCTGGGGACAGAAAAGCATCATTGGTATCGGATCAGAAGACAGAAGGCGGAACAGAGCTGCAGCGAGCACTTGGCGCGGAGTTCTGGCGATGGCAGGGAAGAGTGGCATGTAAATGCAGGATGGTTACTCTGTACAGGGGTGTCCCAAACTCAGGGATCCTCCTTGTCACCCAGGGAATTGAACCAGCAACCTTATTCGTCAGAAGCACAGCACTGCAGATATGCGAAAGCAGGACGCCTTTTGTCAGCCTGCATTTAGCTGGGAGGTGCAGTTGGCTTGGAGCGGGAGGGGGCAGGTACACCCAGCGTAAGGCTTTGCACGGAGATTCTACTTACAGCTGCTTTTAAACAGGCCCATGCCTGTGTGGCTCGGTGTCGGAGCACTTCAGAAACGCTGACTGTAGTGTCACACTAGGGGGCGCCGTCTCCTCTCTAGTGTTTATCTTTTAAGCATGTGTGTGTGTGTGTGTGTGAGGAGGCTGGTGGGTATGGGTCAATATGCAGGCAGATCCCTGGTGCGTGTGAGAGAGCGTGAGGTGTGTGTGCATGTGCTTGGAGTTTGGGTTAGTCACCATTGGTGGAGGAGTGACTGAATGGAAGTGGGGGCGGGGGGGTGGTCTGGATGCGGAGTGTGTCAGAACTGTCCAATTGAGGAGAGGGAGAGGGGCTCCTTGGGGCTGGACAGGGTGTCGGAGGAGGACCAGAAGCGCAGGCGGCTGGACAAAGTGTGCCGCGGGGGGGGCGTCCCAGGAGGCTTCATCCTCTCATGGCTCTTACTCTTCCGAAAGGGGAATCGTTTTGGTGCTGGAGCCATCGCACGGCACACCGAGACAGGTAGGGGAGAACGAGGGCAAATCACATGCAAGTCGGGTTAATGGTTAGATCTACCAGATACGACCCAAACAGCAGAACAGCGGAAAAGCAGCGCGCTCCAATACTCAGCACCTGAAGTAAGACTAGCAGCAAAATCATCAAAACATACAGGAAAAAGGCAGCTTGTGGGGTAATGACTATGATGACATGGGATTCCATCGCCCTCTAGTGGATATATGAGATAGTTCGACAAACTTCCTTTTTCCCAAGTTGGGTTCCGTGCACAAACAGCAATACTATCTTCTCTGAAAGCGTCATCCAGCCACATTAAAATTAAGACCCACAAGCTGAATACTCTGTTATTTGAAGCTTGTATACATAATTGAAAACCACAGTTTTACATCATTATCGAATGCAGCTGTCGATGCTGCGCACGTTTGTAGCTGTCAGATATCTCTCGATTCAGCAGAATAAATTTACACTTATGGAGCCCCAAACAGATGGCAGCCTGGAGTACAAGACAAAGCCGCCCAATTCTACACAAACTAAGGCTAAAGCCCGCAAGCTGCAGCCTTCCCCCTGCCCGGTGTGCCCCCTACCTTTGGCATTGTGGTTAGGTGCAGCTGTTGGGGAGGGGATGCAATTCTCCACGAATGAATGGGAGGCCACGGACTCCAGACTAAGGCAGGACTGCCGGGGAGGCAGAGGTGGGGACGGCTCGCCGGGACAGCCAGGGGATAAAGGCGGTGATAAGGACATTTCTGGAACATTCTGGACACGTTCCTGTAGACTGTCCTTCCTTGGTTTCATTAATTTTACCAAGGCTTTTGCACTAACCCAGTGGTTCCTCCTGATGAAGTGAGAAGCGGGAGACATTAGCTTATTCTACAGAACACCTGTCTGAGAAATATTTCATGCAGAAATCTCAATATTGCCCAAATGGAAAGCTCACTTTTTTGGAACTGGATCGTGGAATCTGTACTGATCCATAATTTTCTCCTCCAGCTTTTCCTTCTGACGCCGAAGTGTGTTCAGTTTGTCACTGAAGGGAGGGATTACAAAACACTGTCACATTTCTGTACTGATCACACTGATCTGGGGTAAAACCAGGGACTGGACCCTCACACCTACACACTGATCTGGGGTAAAACCAGGGACTGGACCCTCACACCTACACACACTTATCTGGGGTAAAACCAGGGACTGGGCCCTCACACCTACACACACTGATCTGGGGTAAAACCAGGGACTGGGCCCTCACACCTACACACACTGATCTGGAATAAAGCCACAGACTGGGCCCTCACACCTACACACACTGATCTGGGGTAAAGCCAGGGACTGGACCCTCACACCTACACACACTAATCTGGAATAAAGCCACAGACTGGGCCCTCACACCTACATGTACTGCTTCTGTTCCTCATGGTACAACTCCTTGCTCTCGATGCTCTGCTCCAGTAGGGCCTGGTTCCTTTGGCCAAGGACCTGGATCTGCCCCATCAAGTGGTGGTTCTCCTCTTCGAGGTTCCCCTTCAGACGAGTCAGCAGCTTTGGGATGGGGGGTGGGGGTGTTAGTTATGCTTTTGTCTGTAAATTTCACCCCAACACAAGACCATTGGGAGTGGGTGAGACCTGCTGCTATGAGTAGGTTACGATTCACGTCAGGGGTAATAGAAATAAGGGAAAAAAGTCCAAAAATGCGCTTTTGCAAGGAAATACCACGTTAAAACTGAAATTAAATCAAGCGTCATCATCAGGGGTAAGTTTTTTCTGGGAAAAGTAAAGTAATCAGATAATCCTGGGATCTGGCGCCCTCTGATGGCGCGAAGAGGATGCGCTTTAGATAGGTGGGTGCAAGAGTATACAGGGTTTTCCTGCATTGAGAATTACGAGGCGGCCGCCTCCGTCGAATTTCGTGCCGCCTGCAGTTCTCGGAAAAATTCTAGTGGGTCTCTTAATGGATAATCTACTTCCTAACAAGCGCTGCACTCGGTAGATGTCTGTCATTTGTAACTGCAATTGCGGCATTCATTACCAATACGATGGCGCTGTATTGTATTCGGCACGGTGCACCGGGAAATGCACTACAAGAACTTGAGGAAGAGTGTTCGAGGTTTCCTCGAAATACAGCGACTGTTTTCTCCTCTGTATGTCCGGCGGCCCTGATATTTTGTGTTTTTTCAAACTGGCGACTGTAGAATATAGTTCGCATCCAAGCCTGTGCATTTCTTAAAATGGTTTCCTAAAATAGCGTTACACCTGATAAGAGTGTTTTCAGCTTTGCAGATATGGCTCGTAAGGTATGCGATTACTTTACTAAAAGAGTTCGCGAGGAGGAGAATCGTGAGGGCAGGAGAAAGTGCAGACTTTATCTGACGGGCAATTATAAAGTTATTGTTCGTGTTACTGATGCTGTGAACTTGTGCAAGAGACCAATCAATTCGAGGGTATTCAGTTGTCAAGTCATTAGTAATATACTCAACAGGTAAGATGTTGCCCTAACGGGGTAGTTAATTTTCGCATTAAAGCCATTGTTCATGTATACAGTTCACAACCAGGAGCAAAATTTACCAAGAGTGCATGAAGAGGTTTTATAAAATGAAAATGTAACTGGCATTAACCTGTCAGTCTAATTTTTACGTGTTTATTACAGGGCACCCTAATTAAACGGAACCAAATAGTAGCGCAGAACTGTTGTTCCGACGTTCCCTATTATTGAGGTAACCTAGAAGGAAGCACGTGTTTTCCCATGTTCAGTTTGCTAATGGATCCAGGTTCGTGTGTTTGTCGTCTAATGATAAAGGTAAAAGATGATTTTAAAATAAAGGTTAAATCCCTTCCATAAACAGCCAAGTTCCCAAGTGTGCCACTAATGGTGGTATTGATGAAGGGGATCCTGCTTCGGAATAGACAATCAATCAGTTAAACTCTTGGGCTCCTGCTTGAGCCAGTTGAAAGTACAGTGCACCTGCATGTACACATGATCAGTATGGTAATACCTATGGTTTGGTATACTCCAGTGTGATATGCACTATAGCGGAGCACACCACATAATACCGTTCTGGTATACTATGGGATGGTATACTTCAGTGTGACATGTGATAGGTGCTGTAGCGGCGGTGAAGGATGGAACAGCTCAGCAGCCACAACATCTTAAAAGAGGAGACCTTGTGGATAAACAAGGTAAAAATACGGTGATGTGGTGGAGCATTTTGAAATTTAAAGTCTGACACGTTTATTAAACATTAAGATATGCTGACTATACCGATTACTGACTTTTTGGCATCATACAATGCATCATTAATATCTTAGCTGTGCTACTAATCAGCTTAACATTAACAAATGACCAAATGTTTCATCCGTCATCTGAAGCCCTGGTGATTATTGCATATTTGCGATACAATATCGATATGATTACCCTGAGGTGTAATATAGTTAAAAGCACAGCATAGGGCCACACCTCACACTGGTTCTCCAGCTTGGTGAAGGAGATGTCCAGGCCTTGATGCTGCTCCTTCAGCTGATCATATCGTGTCCGCAAGCTGTTCAGCTCCAGCTGTGTCTCTTTCAGGGATGTCTTGAGCTCCTTCAAATGCTGCTGCAAGATATCATACTCGTGCCGCAGATGGGAGTGTGTCTGCGTCAGCCTGTAGGGGGCAGCAGGGAGATGGTCACACAGAGGGCCATGTGACCTAAAGGAACCCTTTATGCTTAAAAATAGGCATGGTGGAGTAGAATGAAAGGGTGACTATTTCAGAACACTGGTCTTTGAGTTTCATATTTCCCTATCATAAAACAAACTGTTCAGCATATTATATATTAAATAAAACGGCAGCCACGTCTTTACACAGCCTCCCAGTACAGAGTGAATAAGTAACCAATCAAAGCCCACTGCCCAAGTCACATGGGTCAAAATGTAATGAGTGGATAGCTCTTGCTTGTGTTCTGTTAGCAGAGATGCTGTATGAAGGCCATTCCTTTTTTAAATTGTCCATAAAAATATTATCCTGACTTGACCTCTTCATCTTGTTACACACTGTTTGCTGTGTCTTTCAGGAATCACACTTTTCATTGCTATATGCTGACCTTACAGTTCATTGACTTTTCTGTGTGGTTCTTAGAGCAAATCTTACTTGGCCAATAAAACTGATTCGAACTCTTTACCATGCGATGCAAATACCACCTATAGCCAGTAGAGGGAACTATTGGTCAGTAAAAATTGAATGAAACCTGAATGAATACCACTCACTGTCCGCTAGAAATTTTTAGAATTTCTTGCCGCTGTTTATGCAGACGTTTGTTGAACATTTGTTAATTACTCAAGAAACTAAGAGTCAGTGTTGAAAGAAATCATGACAGCGGCAATAAGACCAAAGTGGTTATCATCAGTCATTACTGTCCCCCAGGGCCACAGAACACCTCAATATGGGACATATCTTGCAAAGATTTGGGGATGATGCCAGCTACGCTACTGCCTGCTCACCGCTCCGCCTCCACTCTGAGGTTCTGGTTGTCCCCTTGGACCAGTGCATTCTTGCGAATCTCCTCCCCCAGGCTCTCCCGCTCCTGCCGCAGGGCAGCCTCCAGCTCCTCCATGGCCCCCCGCTGTGTCTGCAGCTCTCCATACCTGTGGGGCGTCAAAGGAGTCAAGTCACGGGGGGTGACGTCATTCAGCCACTCATCTGCACCTCCAAAGAGAAACACTGGAGAGTCACACGATAAATAAAACAGATTCAAATTAATTGAATACTCCAGAGTGTCTCTTTCCCCGTGGATGATCAGCTTGGTTGGGGGGGGGGGGGGTCACCTCCGGCAGGCCACAGACACTGAGCCCTTAATTATTAACGACTGAAAGAGGAGCCACACCTCAAAGCATGCGGATATGTGGGGGGGGTACAGAGATGGGTGCTGTGATGTGGAGCAGCTGCATGGACTCACAGAAGATCTCTTGGGATCCTTAAATTGGGCCATGGAGACCATAGAGACAGACACTTTAATTATTCAAACAGCATCCCCACTTTGAACCTCATTTAACAAGACCGAGCAGAAGGAGGCAGCGAGACAATGGAGGGGGGAGGTTCTTACGCGTCTTCTGTTAGAAACTGTCTGGTTAATGCCCGTGTGCTTGAGAGAGGCGCTGCTGCCCCCACGACCCTCTGCGGTGTCTGCAGGCACTCTCTGCCACAGCTTCACCCAGCCGCTCCACACGCGGACGCCACCTGAACGTCTGGCTCACACATGCAGAATCCAGACGCCCAAGGGCTCAAGACTCCCATTTGGGGCTTACAGCTTCACATTAGACGGCCCAGTAGAGACACCGAGCCCGGGAGACCTGCTGCTACAGCACCCCCAGCCCTGCCTCCCTCTCTCCCTATAACTCACAAGCCACGCTAGCAAGTCAGATCTTTGACAGCTCAATGCTAATGCTTGGTGGAAACAGGAAAAACCCAGTAAGCTTCCTTCATGTTTTATGCGTCAGAAGTGCACCTTTGACCATAACCCTGATCTCAACCTCTTTATCCCTGCACACGGGTGTGTTTTTGGACATCTAATGCTATAACCGGGAGAGTCATCAGAGAAAGGCAAATGAAAACCAAAAATGACATATTAAGTTAACCAACTAATCAACTATCCCAAACCAAATCAAGTAACTAACCAAACCAACTACCCAACCAACAGACTACCTGAAAGTAAACCAAAGTAACCCAACCAACCAGACTAACCAAACAACCATCAACCAATCTGATATCGCCAAATACAACAGCAGAGCCCATAGGTGCCCTTCATCTGGGATGATGTTAACCACGCCTGATCCTTCGCTACATGGCCGGCATGTGCACGCACCTGCTCTCCAGCAGGCGGTGCTCCTGTTCGAGGGCACGGTGAGCAGCCTTCAGGCAACTGTGCTGCCCAATGAGCTGCTCATATTCGGCTGCCTGCCGATTATGCAGCTCCAGGAGGCGCTCGTGCTCATGCAAAGCCGCCTCACGGCCTGCCCGCTCCTCTTCGCCTTGTCGCCTCAGTTTCTCCGCCTGGCTCTCCGAAGCCTGCATCTGGCCCTGCAGTGCCGTGTTCTGGGCCAACAGGGAGGCACTCTGGGAGCCCAACGTGGAACTCTCCACCTGTAGGGGGCGACAAGCTATAGCTGACAGTCACGAAGTGTGAGGACCGGCTGCGCTGTCTTAGGAGGCAACAGCAGAGCAGATTAAACGAGGCTCATTTTGGAGGTTCTGATCCAGCCTGGCACGGGCCTGACCTGCAGCTTGGCCATTTGCATGTGTAGCGCAGTGTTGTGCTCCTGCAGGGCGGCCGTTTGCCTCTGCAGAGCCAGGATCTGCGCACTCAGCTGCGTGTTCTGCACATCCAGCTGCTTCAGTTGCTCCCTCTGCAACTGCTTTTCAGTCTCCAGAGCAGCATTCTGCAGGAAGCCACAGGTTACGAGAAAAGCCAAAGCCAGAACTCGCTGCAGATGACCGTAGATCTTTCTGGAGTAGTGTCATAACTGCAACTGCTCAAACACTCTGATTTACAAAATGGCTGCCTGTTAACTCCCATTAACATTGCTGTTAACATTTCATATCTGCATCTGCAAGTCCTAAGGTTAAAAAATGAAGCTACAATGGCTGGAAAGTATCTATGATATATTTTGCCCCCAGTCTCCGGAACTATTCATAAACTGTGGATGCAGCTTAGTTTTACAGCTGTACTCTCCTAAACCTCTTTATTCCACCTGTGCTCATACCCAGAAAGATATCAGCATCATCACCAGCTCAAATGAAACGTAAAATAAGATGCATCTTCTGTAGGTCCCCGATTACTGCACTCCTGCACTGATCTGTAATATACGTCTGCTTTTCCCTCCCAGTGCCCTTAGAGCAGTGTTTCCCAATCCGGTCTTCAGGGATCCACAGTCAGTCCATGTTGTTGCTCCCTCCAAGCTCCTTGCCAGACAGACCACATTTTTCCTCCCAAAAAACGTGGAGCAAAAATGTGGACTGTCTGGGGGCCCTCGAGGACCAGATTGGTAAACGCTGCCTTAGAGTCATGACCAGACAGGGGGCCACCTAGGCCACAGTCCAGCCCCCTAGAGCATCTAACCTTAACCCAAACCCTCCTGCCCCCTCAGCCGTCCCCAGTCTCACATTTTTCTCGACATCGATGAGCCGGTCTTTCAGCTTGAGCAGCTCTGCCGTCGCCTCCCTCTCCTCAGTCTCCCACTTCTCCTGGGTAGCCCAGAGGTTCCTGGGCCCAGGGGCCTTGGGCGGGGTGGTACGCAGGTGGGCCTCCTCCTCCTCCTGCCTCTGCTTCAGGGCCTCCAGGTTCTTCTTCACCTGTGGGGGTACCAGCTCATCATAAGCTCTGTGGGGTTACCCAGCAGTGACCTCTGGGTATGAAGACATGTGCCCCGCTGTCTTGGGGTGTGTGAGGGCGCGGGCGGGAGGAGAGCACCGGCCACATCTACTGGCCCAGGTAGGAGGCCAGAGGGAGTGCTTACAGCGGCCAGCTCCGTGCGCAGTTGCAGGTTCAAGCTGGTAGATTCCTGCAGCCTTGACTCCAGGCTCTGGATCTTCTCCTGACGGATCTCCATCGTCATTTTCAGTGTCGAATCAATCTTGGTTTCCAGGATCTTGTACTTACTGAAAAATCCCAGTAAACAATGAACATATTAAAATGACATCCAAAAGCCTCACAGACCGATTCATATCCAGTGAGAGAATAGATCAGCTCCTGCAGTCTTAACAGTGGCACCAAGACCTACAGGACAACCTCTTTTTCTGGCGTAATTTGCTGCATTGTGAGAGAGACTGTAGGGGTCAGGATTATGGGGGACTTCCTTTCTGAAAAAAGCCTGCATTAATGATTACATTTACAGCAGCTGCATGAGACATTCCCTGAGTTCACTGCTCAAATATCAGCTGAGGAAACCCTCCGTACACACAATCCACACAGGGGTCGTAAGCAGATTTGGCATGTTACATGTAATTATATTCAGACTTAGCTTTCACAGTATATGACAGTGTCTGCCAAGATCTGTTAATGTGAGGTAAGAAAGCTGCGGTCCATATTAGACAAGACCAGTTATTTTAAGCTACTGGGAAAAGTAGACTTTATATGCGCTCAGAATAATCCAATGTTTTCTACACCAATTTGTCCGATTCTCTTCCCTAGTTTGGTGGACCTCGTACACACGTCGGAAAACCCCTCAGACAAACTGCCGCTGGGAGTCAAACTCCAAGCTAGGTGGCTGCAGCGGACAGCACCAAAAATTTACCATGATCACCACTTGGAAAGAGGAAGCGATACTATTTTACTGAGAGACGGATGGTCCCTGGAGCTCGGAGCGCAGACATGAAGCATTCTGAAAAATCCGTTAACCAAAAGGCTAAGTGATTAGTCATTGCTGACACACCACGGCACATAGTGCACAACAATGAAACGTGTCCTCTGCATTTAACCCATAGAACCCACAGTTAAGACCGAACCGCCATGTCCCAGAAACAAAGGGAGTGGCCACATCAACAAAAAACAGCAGAAGATGCTATAACTCAAACATCCTCGAAAGGATGAGGGATTCTCTTAAGAGAACAGAATCGACCTGTATTGTTGCTCAGATTAAGTCAAACTGAATCATGTTAATCCACAGGGCCTGTGCAGGAAAGAGCTAGTTTAGCCATCACTGAGTTCCATTTACTGAAGCTGGCCACCAATATTAATGTATTGTATTAATGTATTATCATTGGCTGTTTGAGATCTGCCTAATGTATCATTTCTGGATCTGAAGGCAGGATACTGACAATATGTTTTACTCGTACTAATGACCATTCACAGTGGATAGGATCACCTAGAGGAAATATTCACAGCATTGCATGTACACAACCTGCAAACCTTACTTACTAAGAACAACATGAACATCAAAAGTATCATGTGAATTTATCAATTTTTACACACACTTAAGAAATATCAGTTTCAATCATTTTATAATAATTTTAGAAAATTTTTCAATTCTAAAAATGATCTCAGACGCAGGGTTCCCCATCCTAAAATGGTCAGTATTAACTAATAGCTGCAGTTCCGTCCATGGCCTCCAGGGGCGCTCCTGCTTACATGTCCTCACAGCTGTGCTCCTCCTGCAGCAGCCTCTCTCGGTTCAGCCCGATCTTCTCCAGCTCCTGGCTGAGTTTCTCCAACTCATTCCATTGCTGCTGCCCCTTCAACTTCTCATTCACCAGGTCCTACGACACAAGCAGCACTGATTCAGCCCACCTGCTTACGGTTCCCTCTCCCCATGACAACACAGGGAGAACATGCAAACTCCACACTCATGGAACCTTGGCAGAGACTGAACCCTGGTCCCAGAGGTGTGAGGCCACTGCACTAACCACTGCACCACAGCATAATTAACTTACATTTCACTAATAATATTAACGCTATACTAAAGCCTCAAGTCAAAATTTTGGTATGGATCCCACTGCACCCAGTACCTCTCTGAGGGTGGCGAGCATCCTCTTGTCGATGGTGGCCTGCTTTTGCAGCTCCTTGTTCTCACTCTCCAGCTCCTTAACCTTGGCTGACATCTCCCTGAGGTAGTTCAGCTCCTTCTCTCGGAGGCGTCCCTCTTTCTCCAGGCAGGCCAGCCTCAGCAGGCCCTCATCCAGTGCAGTCTCCTTCACCTCCAGCTGCTGCCGCAGCCGCCGCGCCTCCTTCTCCAGCTGCCTCCTCTCCTTGACGGCCTGGCCCAGCTCCTGCTCGAGCACCTGCCCCTCTTGCTCCAGGCTCTCCAGACGCCTCCCTGCCTCCCGCCGCTCCTCCAGCTCCCTCCTCAGCTGCTGGCTCTCCTGCTCGGAGTCCTGCAGCTCCCGCTCCAGTCCCCGGACCCTCTCCCCGCTCTCCTGCAGCGACTGCCGCAGATGCTGATTCTCAGAGTCCAGGTCCTGGTAGCTCAGCTCTAGGCGTGCTGCCTTTTCCCCCAAGCCCCGGAGCTCCTCTACAGAGTGGGCTAGCTCCGCATGTTCACGCTCCAGCTCAGTGTTCTCCCGCTGCAGCTGCGGGAGCTTAGCAGCCGCTGGCCTAAGGGCCTCCACCTGTTGCCGCAGCTCTGCATTGTCCTCCTCCAGGGCCTCCAGCTGCAAAACAGTGTTCTGGGCTGCGTCCTCCAGCTTCTTCAGCCGCCTGTTGTCCTGTTCCAGGGCAGAGTTATTCCGCTCCAGTGCTTCTGCATGTTCGCGGGCGGCCTGCAGGGCGGCGCTCTGCTTTTGCAGCTGGTCGCAGCTGCGCTCCAGCCGGGCCACCTCCTCCTCCAGTTGCTCGGCTCGGTGCGCTCGCTCCCGCAGCCAATCCTGCTCTACCTCTAGCTGGGTCAGTTGGGCGGTGGTGGTGGAGATGCTCTGGTGCAGGGCACGGTTCTCCTCCTCCACCTCCCGCACACGCGCCTCACCCTCCACCTGCGCCCGCTGCCTCAAGGAGGCCACCATCTGGGCCAGGCGCTCCTTTTCCATCGTCAAGTCGGAGATCTGGGAGGCGGACATGAGGATGTCACAATCACATTCATCAACTAAGGACAAACACTCGTGGGTTCTGTTCCCAGCTGTTGCTGGATGCTGTGTGAAGCAGACCGGCGGTAAGTCGGCGCTGCCCTTCACAGAACACCGTCAACCATACCTGCCGGCACTTCTCCGTCTGTACCGCCTCCAGCAGACGCTCCAGCTTCCTCTTCCCCTTCAAGAGCTCCTCCCCTAGACTCCCCATGTCCTGGCTGGTCTGTTTCTCCTGCTCCAGGAGCGTCTGTAGCCTCTCCAGCTTGGAGGACACAAACACAGCTCACGTGGTCACTCAGTGGCAGGTTCACATGGGAGATACCCCCCCCACCAAATTGGGCTTATGAGCTGGCAGGGGAGCTGCTATCGCTATTGAAACGTGGAGCCTGTTTTTGTTTACAAGACCTCCCACCCCAGTACCTTTTTACTGAGGCCCTGGTTCTCCTTCTCCAGCTCCATGGCCCTCAGCTGACTCTCCTGCATGCTCAAGGCAGCTTCCCGCAGCTCCTGGATGGTGCCCTGCAGGCCCTGGTTCTCCTTCTCCAGCTTCAGCAGCTGGCTAGATGCAGACTCATTCAGCTCCAGCACGAAAGACTTGCATGCTGCCGGTGGAGAGGCGGCGTTGAGTATTAGTACCAACCTGTGCTTAATCTCTGAACCCATACTGGGCGTTCACTCATCACCACTTGGGCGTTTTGTGTAAAAGACTCAGTCTTGTGGAGAGATAACAGCAGGTCATTCCTGCTTTGTGTCAGTTTCCGTCTCTATGGACGGCAGGGGTGCTTAACACTCCAGGGCTTGCTTAGACAGCTGATGAAACCCTGACCCACTTCAGGAGAAAATGAGCTGAAACACCAACAGGCATGGAAACAGCGCTTCACCCCAGAGAGAGGTCACATACTTTACAACCAGTTTCCTCATTTGCTGAAACATTTTTCCACCATGAGTGACATAATTGGTGGTGATGTTAGACCCAACACCCGGAAAATGTCTATGATGACCAGTAAGGTGCCAAAACAATCCTGGTTATGATGGAAATATGTCGGCAATTTCCAGAAATTCCCCGTGGTGACATACAGCAGCCAACCCTGATTAATAGTTTTAATGTTGTATTTTCTGCTCTTATTAGGTTCTTGCTTTGTGTGGAAGATGTTGTGTAGATGCCCATGTACAAGTGTAAGCATTCACTGATCGACTCCTTGACAGCTGTATGTTTCTTATGTGCTATGCATCACTTGTACGTCACTTTGGACAAAAGTGTGTGCTAAATGAAAACGTAAACGTATTGTGTTCCGGTCACGAGTCTTGGCCAATCAGGGCTCACCTTGACTGCTGTCACTGTTCTTCATCTGCTGCTCCAGCTCCCAGCCCAGGTGGGCAGACTCGTTCATGCTCCGCTTCTGCGAGATCTCCAGCAGCATGTTCTCCTCCACCAGCTCCTCGATGCGCTTCCTATCCATGTCTCTGTCCTGGGACCAGAGCAGGGTCAGCGGTGGTAGAGCTGGGGAGAAGCTTGGAAGGCCATAAGAAGTGTGAAAGGCACCCAGATTGTGACCGACGCCCCCCCCCCCCCCTCACCATCTCCATGTCGTGCAGCTTGGAACGCAGCTGCAGGTTCTCCTTCTCCAGCTCGTGTAGCCGGTCACAGCGGCTCCGTGCCACCATCAGCTGCTCCTCCAGCAAGGCCTTGGTCTCCAGCAGGGTCACGTTGTCTCCCCGCAGCTCCTGCAGGAGGCTCATGCTGTCAGCACCGTGACAGGCTGCTCCGTTTACAGCCGCCTTTCGCTGAGTGCTGGCTCTGTGCCCCCAGTGATACTAACCGCGTTAAATAACAGGCAGCACTGCTTTGGCAGGACAGCAAACATCCCGCGGCTGGCAGAGTGATTTCACCACTGGGCTATTGAGCAAGGCCCTTAACCCCCAACTGCTCCAGGGACTGGCTGAGCCTGCCTTCTCATCTATACATTGCTTTGGATAAAAACATCTGCTGAATACATAAAATGCAAAATGGCTAAAAGCTAATGCCTAACAGCGTCTCAGAGTGGCCTGTGGAGTCTCCGGTGTCCAGCAGGCGGACCCTGTCATGAAAGACTGTCCCTTCTGTTCCTTTGTCTGTATTCGCCTGTGAGGTACACAGCATGGATGCAAACAGAAGAATATTGCAGAGTTGCCAAACCCTGGTGCCCTTTGGTTGAATGTCTCAGGACCTTTAACTTTTATTTAAAATTAGGTTAACCCAAGTTAATTGTGAAAACTCACTTTAATCTGGCAACAAACCAAACTGCTGTTGGAAATAAATGTGATGCTGAATGAAATATAAATGAAAAGTACAGTGTGCATTTTTAGTTCATCGCAAACAGCCGTCGGTCTGTCATTGAGATTAAATCGAAAACGTAATTCCCAGTTAAGAGCACTGCTGCATTAATCAGCAGCATGCAGGCTGTGAGCAGGGATTTGGGGATGCCAATATCAGCCCTTGGTATTTTAACTGTGCCCGAGCAGCTCAGGCTTTTTTAAAGCTCTAACCCGCGTTTCTGGCCACTATGTCTCAATTTACATGATTATTAGCTCAATGGGGGCCTTAAAACTGCTCAAGACCTGCCCACACCAGTGCTGAGCATGACTGCCTGAAGCTTAAAACATCCCTCCTGTGGCGTCGCCCCCGGCTGCCTGAGCCGTTGCCATGACGCCCACCTCCCAACCCGCCGCGCCCACCTCCACGCGGGCCCTGTAGAAGTGCACGTCGTTCAGCCTCTCCTTGCAGCGCGCCAGCTCCGCCTCCAGTCGGTCCCCGCGGCCTGCACGCTCCCGTAGGGCGTCCAGCTCGTCCCGGTATGCCCGTGCTGCCCGCGCCTCTGCCAACAGCTGCGTACTCTGTGGGGGGGTGGGGATTGGGACAGCGATTCATGCTCTCCATGTGCACCAGGAGTCAGCATGGACGTCCCCAGCATGGACTGTTGGGTCCGCCTTGTGCGTATGGGCATCTTGTTAGGCGTACCTCCTGCTTCAGCCTCTTCATCTCAGCTTCCAGCCGCTCCACCTCGTTCTTGGTGTCGACCAGCTGCTCAGTCTTTTCCTCACTGTGGCAGAGATATCACACCTCCTCAGGACGGGGAAGGACCCGGTGCCATCCCAAATCTCTCCCCCCATTAACACACACACTCTTATATTCATAAATCTAATGTCAGAGAGAGTCCAGTCCTGGCTTAACGCAGTGGGCCACCCCACAAACATGGCCCCCTTCTGCTAAGAGTCACTCACATTCATCTGCGTAAGGTAGCACTGTGGCACTAGAGTCAAAAGAGGAACACTGCACACCATCCCCCTTCCTGTCTGCTGCTATAAGGCACCACAGCGCCTCCTGCTGATGTGCCACTCCCCACCCCAAGCCATAACACACCAGGAAATCATCCTGTCTTTGATGTAGTCAAAGTTCGGTACCATCTGTTCTTTCACTGCACACACACAATCCACTAATTTAGCAATATCTTGAAATATTTAGTTCCTTAATATTCCAATATTCTGTTTTGCAGGATATTTGTGCATTTTAAAATGTGTGCACTATGTTTACTCCCTGCTGTATGTACAAGAATTTCCCCCGGGGATGAATAAAATTTATCTAATGCCTCATTTCCACCGATTCAGTGCCAGAGCCAGTACCGCACCATTCCCAATCTGGAACGAGTTACGCATGTTTCCACTACAAAAAAGAAAAAAACTGGCCCTGGGCTCCAGCACAGCACCACAGAAAAGCTAGTCTCTGAATTTGGAACCTCAGCAAAAGTGGATGGGCTCCTGCGTCCAAACCTTCCGCATACCAGGAAAATTCAATCCATAACCGATATAGTTTAGTCTAATATCACCGATGTTGACAGTGAAACAACTTGCCAGCTTATTAGCGGAATAACATTCATAATTTTTTACTCTGTGAAAAATGAAAGACCGATTTAAAAATAAAATTAAAGACTGTGGCGAAGTGGCAAAAAGATCATGAGGCAGACAGTAAAATTAAAGTTTTAACACACTTTTATTGCACCATCCTTAAAAGGACAGTGGTAAAACAATGAATGGGAATGAAGTCACTTACACAGATGGGGGAGAATTTAAGGAGGCAAAAGTGAATACGGGCAATAGCGACAGAGCACGAGTCATACTCTGAAAACTTGTTTTTGGTTCGGCAGCTTATAAAAACTGAACTAAAATCTGAAATGAATCAAAATAAATAAAAAAAAAAAATGGAATACATGTGAACCTTTACTTTACTCTCACTTCTGGCTGGTAACGTTTCTGTTCCGTTCTTTTCTGAAACTGATGGAAATGCCGGCAGGTTCTCAAAAGACACCAAGTAAGAACCAGCCCAGCACCGGCTTTGTGTTGGTGGAAACTAGGCATGAATACAACGACAGAAAAAGTTTACACTGATGTTTCAGTGAACGCTTGGCCACAGGGAGCAACAGGAAAACAGAACCGGTGGCAGCAGAGGTGAATGTGTGGCTGATGATGGTAGTATCCCCCCCTAAGCCCCAGGCGGAGGCCACACAGGTGTAATGTGTGCAGGAGGACACGATCTTGCCAGATGTAGCATATCACAAGAAGCAACAAGAGGAGAACAGGAAAGTCAATCTGCTGTACGCAGCGAGAGTGCATCTCCGGATGAGGCCCTAACCAAAAAGACAAGCCCACTTCCTGCCCAGGGTGCAGACATTCTATCACCGGGGATGCTCAGGCCCAGCCACTCACAGCTCCTGGCGCCAGCGCCGTAGCTTGGCCTTGCAGTCTGCTAGCTCCACGGCCAGGTGCTGCCGGTCCTCCCGGCAGAGAAGCGTGACGGGGCCCTCCAGGGCGGGACACGCCGGCGCAAGTGTCACTGGAGGGGGGTTGGAGGGCTGCTGTAACAGCAGGTAGTCCCGCTCCTGGGTCAACTCCACAATCACCTGAGCATGTGCAGAAAACGTGAAAAAAAATCTGAAGCTGATGTATGAATATCTGACTAGTGCCCAGAGGGGCAAACAAGGTTATCAGAGTTTAACTCTTAGCAGCTTCACTTCAGTCACTGGGTGTCAGCCTTCCTTTCAGAAAGAGTGAAGAGTGTGACTGATAACCAGAGCTGCAGGTTTGCACCCAGGCACTCTCCACTCAAGTGTCCTTCAGCAAGACACTGAACCCCTCCTTGCTTCCAGTCGACTAATCAATGCCTAATACCTCTGCCTTCCTTTGATTAGATAATAGGCATGACTTAATAAAACTGAGGATTCTGCTGTAGCAACGATGAGCCAAATGAAAGGAAACATACCACTGCCCCAATCCGTAGGCATTCTAAAAGTGTTTGACTTTGATTTTGTGGCAGAAAACTGGTGTATAATGTCCTCAAAATCCAAACTGTTCATGAGCACCGACTCAGCGACCAGCAAGGAGAGCACAGACAGCCTTTGAGTCACTGCCGTTTTCAGCTCATTTCTGACTAACAGAGAATAAGACATCTCTCCTTCAGGGTAAGTTACTGGAAATTTTAAGAACAATCTGAATGCAACATTAATGTCAGGGAATGCTGTCTGAAGTCCACTCTGCAACCGTCTCTAGCAGCTGTTTCAGTGACTTTTTGTCCTTTGCACTGGAATGGATTCAGCTCAGCCCTCAGAAGCCTTATCTAGGTCTTCAGGGTATGTGAAGGTAAGAACATCAACCTTTATACAAAGAATATCAGAAGAGTCCTTGTCAAATAAAATGGGATAAAGACCGTGTATGTCTCTGTATACATTTGTCCATTCGCTAAGGCAGGAGAGACATCTCAACTTGGAGTTGCGGCCTGCCATTCAATATTACTGCATGATCAGCAGATTCATCAGCAAAATGGCTTTTGCTGAAGATCATGCCGATACGAATGCATAACACCCCTGGCATCGAGAGAATCTCTCTCGTCAAACCAGTCACGCAATGTCTGAATATACAAATGCAGCCCCAGCATTAGAATAACTGCCATTTGGAAATCCGTCGTTTTTTTTTGTTTTTTGTTTTGCAAAGAATCACTTGTGGCTTTAAACCTGTGCAGCTCCCTTCTGACCCCAAGCTTTCGCATTAATATGTTACGATGAACACAAGTGTCTCCTAAATATATGCAGTTTTCCTTGACCCGTCCCACTCAGCCAATCCCACTGGCTGCAGGATGCAATGCCTCCCCCCGGGTACCTCCGCTGTGCTGTCCCGCTCGTCGATGAGCTTGCGCAGGTGAAAGGCCATGATCCGCGACAGCGAGTCCAGTTCCTCGGCCGGCA
>JAODLD010000045.1:10572818-10599406 GCA_026781065.1 Mormyrops boulengeri | reverse complement strand
TATATATATATATATATATATATACACACAAACACACACACACACACACACACACACACACACACACACACACACATACACATATACATACACATATACATATACACACACACATACACTATTCCCTTTTTTGGAATTACAGCTTTCATGGGGGGTATCAGATTTCCTGCTTGGGAAGGGGGTTAGACAGTCAGCCCAGAGCTGCTCAGAACATGCCAACATTCCTCTGTGTCCAAGCAGGGCCAGCTTAGCAACACTTCAACAGCGCTGACGCACAACCAGAGCGTCTGAATAGAGAGGCCCAGCCGCCTGCCACTAACTGAAAGGTAATCATTTAAGATCTAGGGGTGGCCCTATGCTTCATTGGTGGATTCAAGTGCCCAAAGTCCACCTAAGTAAGTGGCGGGACCACAAGAGGACCAGCATGCGCCTGAGCATCCTCAAAACCATCTCAGTACTTTATAATTTATGGTTTCATGTTGCCTTCCTGGCATTTTTCATTCTGTTTACTTTTGCTTCCAGTGGGTTTTCCAATTCCTCTGACATCAGCGCAAATTGTTTCACTCAAAAAAAAAGAGAAACATTTTGCTAGCACAAAAAAAAATCAGCTTCAGCTCCCTTTTCTATATGTTTATTCTGGATTTTCTAAAAATGATAGTGATCTTATAGAGTGATAAATATGAATATAATAGTGCACTAGCCAATCCAATCCAGCTGTATTTGTAAAACACTTCAAAACAACCTTATGGACCAAAGTGCTGCACAGAGGAAAAAGTAAAAAAGAATAGTTGCAAAAAGGAAAAGACACTAAAACATTCACACATTTAAAAATACCAACGAAGTAAAATACATTTAATAAAAACCAAATGTGAGTAAAAGGCCATTAATAAAATAATGCTTAATAAAGAAAAGGCTAAGATTAAGATAAAATTTTATTTATTTATTCTATTAAAGTCAACATCTCACAACGTGTCAAAGGCCAAGGAGAAGAGATGGGTTTTAAGAAGAGATTTAAAAACGGACAGAGAAGAGGCCTCTCTAATGTGAAAAGGCAGGTCATTCCACATTTTAGGAGCTGCGACTGCAAAAGCTCGATCCCCTCTAAGCTTACACTGAGTCTTAGGAACCCTCAGGAGCAGCTGATCAGCTGACCTGAGAGCACAGGTAGGGGTGTAAGGGTGAAGCAGCTCAGAGAGGTAAGGCAGGGGAAGACCATGGAGGGCGTTACAGTAGTCCAACCGAGTAGTGAAAAGAGAGTAGATTACTGTCTCAAAGTGCTGCCTAGAAAGAATTGGCTTCATTTTGGCCAGCTGCCTCAATTGTAAAAAGCTTGACTTGACAACTGCCCTTACCTGAGTGTCAAACTTAAGGTCGGTGTCCACTTTAACCCCTAGGTTTGGGATAACTGGTTTACAATATTGTTCCAAGGAACCTAAGTTTACAGTGGCGGTCAGAGTGGAGTTAGCAAAAACCAACACTTCTGTCTTACTGTCATTGTATTTTAAAAAATTAATAGCCATCTAGGCCTTTATATCATCCAGACACTCAAGCAGCGATCTAACAGAGCATGCATCCTTCTTTTTAAGAGGTACATGGATCTGAGTATCATCCGCGTAACAGTGGAAGGAGATGTCATGCTTCCTAAGTATGGAACCCAGCGGAATGAAAAAAAGGGAGAAGAGAAGTGGGCCTAAAACTGAGCCCTGTGGGACCCCACTGGAGAGAGGAGCAAAGGAGTATCTATAGTGCCCAAGACCGACACAGAGTTCGGTCTGCCAAATAGGATCTGAACCAATTCAGTGCTACGTCCTTTACACCCACCCACCGCTCCAAATGAGGGAGTAAAACATCATGATCCACTTTGTCAAAGGCAGCAGTTAGATCTAAAAGCACAAGAATAACACAGTCACCAGAGTCGGTAGCTAAAAATATATTGTTAAAAAGTTTTAAAAGAGCTGACTCAGTGCTGTGTAAGGTTTTAAAACCAGATTGGAAAACCTCTAAAATATTATCTTCCAAAAAGGCCATTAATTGACTGCAAACTATCTTCTCAATGTCTTTTTATAAAGAAAGACCATCATGATTTAAAAAAAAAAATTCTATATGGAGAAAAAAAAAGGGCCGACCTTCGCCGGAAAGTCCAAAAAACACCCGCGACTGCAACAGAAGTAATTCTGCACAGTTATCAGACAGTTATCAAAGCCCATTTCCTGCCCCATCGTGTGCCTCTTATGCAGCAACTCAGTCCGCAGGTACCGCTGCCGTGAGTCTAAAGGAGCAGGGCGATGCTCAGCCCGGCCATCACTTGGGGCAGCGCTGAAAACAGCCGGAGCACGTAAACAAACTTGCAATTTTTAAATCAGCGGTCATCGTTGCCGGACGGGAGAGGAGGGGTTTACCTGGTTGGAATATTATTTTAGTCTATTTAAGATCTGTTTTATTTTTTCTGTCTTTTACACTTAGGTAACCGAACATTGCTGTGTACCATGACAACACGTGGGCTTTCCATCGTCATCTTCCTATCCCCATGCTAATGAATGGCTCTTAAATCATCCGATTATTTCTTAACCCTTGCCATTTGTCAACTCGATACAATCTGACATTAAAATTCACTGTCTGATATAGGCCGATAAATTGAAAGTGGTTTTGTTTTTGTTTATCTGTTTACATTGTATAATAATAAGAACAAAACTTACGATAGTGTACATCTTCTGTAGATAAACTACCTTATTTGATACAGGGTATGCATTTTAAAGCGTTCTGTTGCTAGAATACAAATCGGATTACGAGTTAGGCAGACTTTGCCAAATCGATACTTTCATTTTGCCGATTTAAAAGTGCCTCGGTTTTGAAGCTGCATAAATGATGCTAAGAACCAACGTCGCGGGGAAGTTTCAAGTTAGACAAGAAATAAAACGTCATTAAAGAATAGATAAAAACAGCACAATAGTTTGGTAACAGTTTATCCACTGGTATCAATACCAAGCATTTCCCCACTGCAGGTGACATAACACAAATAACTAGCGCAAACTGTGCTGTGCTATAGTCTACTTACCCAGACCACCAGAGGGGAATCCAAGAAGTTTGTCATCAGCTCCGAAACGGTAACATCCATTTTCATAGAATTAGCAATCAACACAAAACAGTGGAACCTCCGCAGGGACGGGGTCCCGTCTGCGTTTTAAGAAAAGGAGCAGGCAACTAAGGCTGCATGGTCGCTCCAGGGCAGAACAATAGGCATCGCAGACCAGCTATTCTGTTCAAACGATGACAAAATCTGCTTAGTTTGTTAGTTTCTTCCCGCTGTTACGCGAGATCGTCGGCCTTTTATTCCATACCATTAAAGACTGTCTTTTTTGAGGAGTTTTGAAGAAACCGCTTTCTGAGTGAACTTCAAAACTATTATGATCCTCTCGCCCCGTTTATCGCTTCAGTCAGGAAAGCCTCAAAGGTAAACCGCAGGTTAAAACGCTTCGCTGCAAAAGACGTCCAGGGTTTTATTGCATGTACAGGGTAATAACGAGATTCAATTGCAAAGTAATTTAACTTGGTTTTATCAGAGGACTGCATGAATGTTTTATCCCACACACCTTAGTCTTAAAACAATTTTAAAAGTACTCTATACACTAATTAATTAATAAAATTAAAAAAATAGGTCAAACATAACCAACAAAAACAGATCACCTCCCAAAGAGAAATACCTCGCGCTTCTTTTCACACAACCACTAACCTGCATGCTACCGGACATCCAGAGCAGCCAATCAGCACAAAGGGCGGGGCTCCAGTTTAACCAGTGTGCGTTACCCCGTTTCTTTTAAATGACGTAATCAAGACCGAGCCATCATTAGGACACCCTTAGAAAGGGGTCCAAGGTAGGCTTGTTGAACGGTGAAAGCGCTCCAAAGCTCCCCCTGCTGTTTCTGAACGCTGCGAAGTTTATCCTTTTTTCCGGTGTCTATTTGCTCGAGGCATCAATGATCTACTTTGGGGAGAGAGATATGCAGACATTGACTGTTATCCACACATCTCTTGGTTATTCCCATTCACTAACGTAAATGTATCCCCAATTTGCTCAAACGTTCGTCCGAGTGGTTGGCAAATAACTGCTATGAACGCTCAACGAAAATGAAACAAAAATGTAAGCACTACCTGTATAGGCATTGTGCACCACGCTACATGTTTACGTTAAAGGTGATACTGTTACTTGTTCCATTTAAAGGAACCTTTGTCAGGGCTCTAGAAAGAAAAAAAAAGCATTTTATAAGCATTTTTCAGTTAATCAGACGTTGTTATTCATAGTGAATTTATTAAATTCAGGACACATTACTACTGTACATGAGTATAACACGTCCCGTCCAGATATGTTGAAGTATTAGAAATATAAATATAGTCACTTAAAAAATTTTTGGTAAATATTCAAGTGAAATGTATTTCTTGACATTGGAAATTACACCAAACACATTATGTATGTTTCACCAGCTTGGTGCATTTTCTTCCAAAAATGCATGATGTACTTCAGTACAAAGGGCTTTTTTTTAATAATTAAAATTTTAAATAATTGATCAGCAGGTAAATATCTGGCCTCTAAATCCCATCAATATTGAATACTGGACACAATATCTGGGCTTTACGAAGCATGTGCATAACCGCCTATTAAAAACAGACTAAATGCTCCTCTTAGATAATATGGATAACAGTGCATATAATTTCAATAGCTGGCTGCTCTCTGGTTTCTTATGCGGGTCACTGATCAACATATTGGTTTTTTGGTGAAACTATGTGTAAATGAAGAGAGATAAAAAAGTGACTTAAAAATACCCAAGGGTCATAGCTGGGGGAGGGGGGCACAGGGGGGGTAGAAGGGCTTTGTTTAACACAGAAGCTTCATAGCAGTGTTTACACCCTCTGGAATTACTGCGTGACAGTTTACGTTGCAGTTTTATTGTAACGGACATTTGACAATTTCAATATAAAACTTTTAATCACAAAATAGTATTGCTAACTGGATGCATTTCTGTTTTTGCTGAACCCACCCACTTCTATCATCATGACGTGACAAGAAAATAAAACGTGCTGACCATCAGCACAAAAGTGAAATTATATTACAAAGGTATTTTAATGGTCCCAAATATGCTCCGACATCCAAGTCTACTCTCATGGGGGGGAAAATAAAAAGACAAAATGATCACAGCTAAAATTTCACTACATTTTTAATCAAGAAGGGGGTGACATCTCAAAAATCTGCAGTTTCTAAGGGCAAAAGAGAAAAAGAATAAAGCCAGAGGCTCATTTTCCAGCTGCACTCCCCCAGAGAATTTTAAAAACCCGTTCGAATGCGACATAAAAGCGTCCTGAACATTTAAAGGCAGGTGTTTCGTTAAAAAAAGAAGAAACAGAGAGGAAATTGCTGGCATTTCAAAGGAAGAATGCCCAGTGAGGGAAGCCTCAGTCCTCAGTGTCCATGTCTGGTCCAAGAAACAAATGAAACTTTAAAAAAGAAAAACAGACAATGGAGTCTGATCTGACTGACGTCAAAGTCCGAGTGGTGATTCTGGGTTTGCAGACCCATTAACGGCTGCAGCATTGTCCATCCCTGAGAGGAGGGCAGTGAGCATGGTCCAAATCTCACACACCTTCTGCACATCAGTCAGTGTGTGTATTTGCCCCCAGCATTTTTGTATAACTGAATTTTTACTTTTGTCCAAAAAACATCCCATTTTTGTTTCTTCAGGTTGGCACTTGAATAATAAAAGTGTGTGTGTATGTGTTTTAAAGATTTGTCTCTTCAAACGCCTCCTATAAACATCCACTGGAACATAAGGTTAGCTGTTAATTTAAGGATTTTCGGACTAATCTATGCCGTTTGAAGAGTGCACCAGTGGAACTTGGGGCCCAGGGAGGCATGAGGGCCAGCTCCTTTTATGAGCTCAGCTTTGACTTCTTGGAAAGGGGCTGGTTCCTTTCTATATCATCTTCCTCCTCATCATCATCATCAGGGTAATCTACGAGCCCCACCAAACCCTAGAAGGCCAATAATACTGTCAAATATCCATTCATTCAGTCATGATATTATGCATATACACTAGGGTGGTCCTTAAAAACAAACATTTGTAAATGCTAGTTCTCACCACCCCCTAATTTTGTTGTCTTGTATAAGAAAACCTATCATGATTTTTTTTTTTCAAGCATCTTTAGAGGTTGCTCAAGCAGCTTAAATGGCTAAAGCCTAATTTAGTCATCCAACTGTTGGTCTCTTGGGCGATTCATTTGATTGTTATTTTTCTGTACTTTTTTGTTTTCTCAATTGCTGCCAGAATTTTTGTACAACTGGATTTTTAATTTTGCCCAAAAGCATCCCAGTTTTGTTTCTTTGCGTTGGCACTTGATTAATAAAACTGTGTGTGTGTGTGTGTGTGTGTGTGAATGAACATTTGGTTAATTTAAATTAAAAATAGGCCAGGAAAAATACTGTTATTTAAAAAAAAAAAATAGGTAGCAGCCATGCAAAAAGAATGCTTTTCATTGTTCTTAACCTTTGTCACTTATTTTATGTGGGATTTATAGAGAAAACAGTTTCACACGTGTTCAGATTTTTACACGCCGTTTCATTTGGTCAAATTTTATGATTTTTCATTTCTTCTTGTTAAATTGACCAAATGTTAAGAAACATGGTAGAAAGCATTCTTGATGCTAAACTGCAAAAAAAATGTTTAGCACATTTTTGCTAACAATCAAATGAATGACTCGAGATATTAATGAGTATTACCGACAGTTAGCCAACTTGAATGTTCAACCATAGTGTCAGTTTACTGATCGCTGATTACAAACTCTGCTGTTTGTTTTGTTACTTATTTGTGACAAAAATGTTTCTTTTCTTGCAGCTAAATAAGTATTATTTGTTGCTGTAACCATTTTGTTTTCAGCAAAGTTTGGCTGAAATTTTGTATATTTTGAACATTTGGTTATAGACTTTGATCTTGATGAGCAACCTCTAAACATCGAAAAATTTTGCCAGGAATACTTTCTTAAAACGAAAAAGATAAAAGGGTGAGTGAATGAAAAATTGCCATTTAAAAATTTGACTGATAGCTAAAGATCACCCTGAAATATACACACAGACATGCAATTTAAAAATTAGACTCTACATCACTATCCTATGATGATAAGGAACACGACACCTTGGCGGTGACTGCTGCCACAGGGTGTGAGCTCTTGGGTCCAGAACCAGGAGACCCCGCCGAACCTGGAGAGCCAGGTGAGCCAGGTGAACCAGGTGAGCCAGGATGGTGGCTGTTAGAGGATGGAGTGGCGAGGCTGGACTTGGTGGAGCTGGAGAAGGACAGCTTGAAGCTGGGACTCTGGCGTCCAGTCAGGCTTGACTTCCCCAGCACATCTTTCTCTTCAGACTCTTTCACTAAATCAAAAGAAATACTCGTAAATTACACGGGACACAAACACACCTCTCAACTCTCGCACGTACCATTTGTTGGCAAACATTTTTAGCCTTGAAATTAACTTTTTGTTGGTGGGCCAAGCTAGCTAATAATAAATATGTGTGTGTGTGTCAAACATTTGGTTCATTTAAATTAAAAATAGGCCAGGAAAAACACTGTTATTAAAAAAAAAATAGGTAGCAGCCATGCAAAAAGAAATTATAACTCAATCAACTTTAAAAAAAGAAATGAGCTCACTAGCTGCTTGTGTATGCAACTGTTTGATAATACTGATTCCATTTAAACCATTTTATTAAGTTATATTCTTTGATGTACAGTATACACATGCAGATGTTGCCTGACCACTAAATGATGGGTCACTGTCAGGTACAAGGACCTGAAATATACTATAAATATACTGAAATAAACACCTAGTTTATATTTCAGTACTGGAGGCCTGAGCATGCAGGTCTATAATGAGTCAGCTCACCACACAAAAAACACTGCCACAATTTAACAGGAACTGCACTCTCTAAGCACAGGAGGAAGCCAGTCACACTATGCCAATGGGGTGTGAAGTGAACGCTGCATGCCATCAGCGTCACCCACTTTGTCGCAAGGTAACTACTGGTCTAACTCATGTGATGCACACACATTTCTTCCTCTCCATGAACTTGCTGAACGGGTCCATGAGATCCTCGTCAGCTTTGGTCTTGTCAGGAGGAGACATTATGGCCTCCCCATCCTCCAGGTCATCCTCATCTGTGTTGAACCACATCTCCTCTTCATCCTCCAGCGTGCGGGCGTCCCGCCGGTACCGGTGGTTTCGAAGTATGGACCGCATGCTGGATACAGAAACAGGAGAAGTGGAATCGATAGTATGTCAGTCAAGGTTAGGAAGGACTAGTAAGTTTAACATCTGCCAGATAATTCTGAATCTTGAAAGTGAAGGATGATGGGCTAACAAATATTTTTCAGAAAAAAGGTACTGGACACTAGAATTCGGAGATCAGTGATCATTGTTGACACACCACAGTGAACAACAATGAAATGTGTTCTCTGCATTTAACCCATATGTGACGTCGTGACATAGCAGGGGGCAGCTAATTCAGCGCCCGGGGAGCAGTGCTTGAGGCGGCACCTTGCTCAGGGTACCTCAGTGATGCCTTGCTGGTCAGGGATTCGAACCAGCAATCATTCAATTACAAGTACGCTTCCCTAACCATTAGGCCACCACTGCCTAGGCTTGGGCGGTATCATTTCTTTCGTGCCGTCATACCTTCTAGACATTTCACCCTAGTGTATGTTATATGATGTTATTTAAAAAAAAAGAACGGAAATTATGTAGGCTACTGTATACTCGGAATCAGAGACAGCCTAAACGGCCTCATCAGTATAGAAGCTGAACGCTAGGGAAACAAGGACAACTCCATGTTGACGAGTTAAAAAGATCAGCCTTCGTTTACCAACACCACTTTGCTTGTTGTCGCAGAGCATGCCAGGTAAGCACCCCCAAGGCAGTATAGGAAACGCAGTTAACTAATCTACTAACAGTAGCGTGAATGTAAACACATAAGAACTTGAGCAAGATCACTGAGAATTATATTAAATATTAGTCCTGTGCGGAAACGGTCACCACAAGCAAATGACCTATTCTACTTCCAAATAATCCTTCTGTTGGCTAAGTTCCCTGCTGTAATAAATTCATTTCATTTAAGGTTTGCATTTTCCATCAGTAAAAAAAATCGTTACAACTCCTGTGTTTCAGATAACTTTACTCACATGCACAATACTGTGCACCACGACACACCACCTCAATACAGCATCTCTGTATCAGTTTAATATAAAAAGGAGTGTGTGTATTTTTGATGTTAATATAAATAATACCTTCAGGATTTCTAAATACAGGGGTATACCGTAATACCGTCATTCTGCCCAAGCCTACTGGACATGTGCTGGGTAAAAAGCCTAATTCATTATACCGTATTTCCTAAAATAGTGGCCGAGACCTTTATTTACCTAAGCCACAGAAGTAACAGGCCTTTGTTTGAGGCAGGCTTGTATCAGTGGCAGGCCTTTATTTACCTAAGCCACAGTAGTAACAGGCCTTTGTTTGAGGCAGGCTTGTATCAGTGGCAGGCCTTTATTTACCCAAGCCGCAGAAGTAACAGGCCTGTGCGGCAGGCTTGTATTAGAGGCAGGCCTTTATTTCTAATTCCCTCTGTTACTGCATTACAGTGTTAACACAAATTCTAAATATGAATGAATCATGTCACCATAGTGTCAATTTGTATTCAACTGTATAATGGTATATTACAGTATTGTAATATACTGTTGAAATTCTAAGAGCTGGTTAGCAGTACCGGTAATTCTAAACTTCTAAAAGTACGAGGTGTCACAACATAAAAAACATTTCAAGACTAACCCCAAATATTAACTGACATTCCTTTTTAACAGCAGTCAACTATCTAATAATAGTCAAATTTAACTGCAAGCTAAATCCGAACTCAAAAACCAGGACATTACCTATATACCTTGATAAAACAAATGTTGAATGTTAGTTGCCAATTAGATGTTTCTCATTAAGTTATGTTTTTTTTCTGTTAATATTTCTCTAATGTTTCCAAAACTGACTAAATGCAACTTAAATTTTCACCTGAACTCTACACGTCTCCTTTTTCTGTTTTCTCCAGAACGTTTGTATGACCGCTCTAGACCATTTGTAAATGTGCAAACTTTTTCCGGGTATGTTTTATGTCATTTCTCTATAAATCCCATAATCCTCCTAAGAATGGTTCACGTTAATTTTGTTCGTACAAAGCCTTTATAGGTTAGCTACAGGAGTTTACCCACCCATGTTTTCTTTTTTTACCCTGGCCGGTACTTGGGGCCCGGCCTTTCTTTGTTCATGACGAACACGCCCCGGCTATTATCTGAGACCCAGCGTAAAACTGAATCCCGGTTTTTATCTAAGGAAATACGGTACATAAACTCGACAAACTGATTTAAGTTCTCAAATTTGTGTTATGCTTTCAAATTGCAAATATATACAGATCCAGATAAATACCCTTATAAACAGCACCCACTTCCCCTCACCTGTCCAGCTTGGGGTTGTCCTGTCGTTCCCTCTGCTGCTCGTATCTCAGCCTGAGTCCTTTAAACGTTTGAACATAGTTCACATCTTCAAGTGATTTCCAGTAGTGCTCTATGATGTGGGCCGTCAAGGACTTCACATCCTCCTGGGGGAACAAAACAACATTTTTCCCCCACTTTCCCCATTTCCTCAAATGAAGAAAAACATTCATCAATCCACCTCTACAGCAGTGTCTCAGAGAGGAGCTTGGAGCTCATCCCAGGTAGCACAGGGCAAGAGGAAGAATACCAGTCCATCAGAGTGCATGAGCGTTTGCACACACACACACACACACACACACACACACTCAAAAATAGGGACCATTTAGCAATATAGCCTCCTAACGTCTTAAAATATAAAGGTAAAACCAAGGAGTTAAAAAAAATCTTTATATGCACAATTTGACAAAGATCATTAAGCTTCATACCTGCATAGTGGCATTTGCACTGCTCAGATATTAAGTGAGCAGCACATTATACCAGGGGCAGGCAACCCTGATCCTGGAGTGCCGGAATCCAGCAGGTTTTCTGTCCTACCTGATAAGTGACTGGGTGAATCTCAACACCAAGAACACAAAGACCATACTTGTGGCCTTGGCAAGACCGGTCTTGCAAACTTGCCTTCCAAGAACGATCTCTCAATATTTCAAAGACAGAAAATGCACCAACTGTAAACTGAAACAGATGTGTACTTGCTGTCAGAAGTGCTATATGCCCAGCTGATTACCCAGCCATAATTTTTCTTATAATATATAATAAATGACACATGGGTAATCTGATTAAGGTAACTGTGAATAAGCTAGAACAGTTATGGTTCGCACCTTCTTCCTCCGCCATTGCAACAGCACGCAATGAATCACGGGATTGTTCTAGTTCCGCAAGGATGCACCCATCGCATCCAATGATATTTGGGGCGGAGCAAGACCAACGTCCGGGGATTTTTACCATCCTCTTTTCTTGTGATCTTAGTACTAGAACTGGTCTTCAGCAATGGAAGATGACGTATAACGGGTACACGAGAACACAAGTACAGTCAAGTTTAATTTAAGTCGCATATTGTGATTCAGGCACTATCTGCCTGAGATCAGGTGTGGTTCATCAGACACCAGGTTGGATGAAAAACCTGCTGGATACCAGCACTCCAGGATAAGGGTTGTCTACCCCTGCTGTATACTGTAGCAACACAGGGAATCATCACAAATGCCTCATGAACATCTCCCCACACAGGGCACGGGCAGAGAGGAAATGGGGCACGTACCACCCGAATGAACTCAAACATCTCGATGACGGCGGAGTTCATGAGGTTGTAACGCGACCCGTTGTTCAGGAAGGCCTTCACCACCGGTTCAAACAGAAAGTTCCGCATCATGTAGCGATTGTAAAACTCGTCCTTCAGACCAACGATTTTCCTCATGAATCTGAGTGCACCTGTTAGAGTAAAGGAGAGAGTGCCGTTCCTGTACTAAGGACCCGTCAACACTAGGTGTCAGCACTACTTAACTCAGACTCGTCACAAGCCCAGAAAGTTACATCAGGGCAGTTTGAAAGAGAACAGCAGCAAAGACAACATAGTATGAATGACTTCTTCAAGCAGCATGGGTGACAGAAGGTCTGAGTCACTCCAATAACTAGAGCAGTGTTTTCCAACCCGGTCCTCAGGGACTCCCCAGCCAGTCCACTTTTTTGCTCCCATTCCCAGCTCTCTACCAGTCTACATTGTTGCTCCCTCCCAGTTCCCAGAGCAAAAATGTGGACTGTCTGGGGGTCCCCGAGGACTGGATGGGGAAACACCAAACTAGAGGACACATAGAAGGGGCTCGCTGACTCACAGAGAGCAAGGAAGGCATGCTGAGAAGCCATGAGCACCAGCACCCTGCGCAGGATGTCCTTGTTGATGATGTAGTTTTTGATATGGTAGGTGTGGTGCTCCACGCAGAACGTCAGCAGCTCCAGGATCAGTGCCAGCAGCTGTGATGTCTGGAAGTCATCTGGACATGGAGAGACGGTCAGTTAGAACACACAGGCAGGGGACACCCCGCTGCCTTGTGCCAATCGGCTGCCCCGTGATGAGCACAGATATGTCAGATAAACTGCCTTCTAGTAGAACGTTCTCTCACTATTACTTAAATAAGTGTAAGAGCATCTGGTGTACACCCTTAGTAAAGCGGACATATCTCAGCACATCATTTTATGGTGTAACTGGGATGAAGGAAAACACTGAGATCACACATGGATTCATCATTACAGAGGGGTGTCAATCAACCACATTTACTTTGTCTGAAGCACAACCACCTTTTAATGCTTCATCTCGACACCCAAAGAAGGAAAGCAAGCGACATGATCAGACTTTAAACTAGGCAGAAACACAGGGCAAAAGTAATGATTTGGTGGTGGGGGGAGGCCAGGGGGGTCACCTTTGCTGGGCTTCTCTTCTGTGGTGTTGGCCAGCAGTGGGGCGGAGAGCACATGCATGCAGTGCTTATAGAAGAAGCTCAGGAACTCTGTCTTCTCAGTTTTCTGTAGTTAAAAGATGTCAGAGAATGTAGAGAACCTTCAAATCACTTAATCCATTATGAAAGGAAAACTTTAAAAAAGGTTCATTTACAAAACCATCATTTCAGACAGGAGGGGGTACCACATTAGAGTGCATATGTAAGAGTCTAGAGGAAATGCGTCCTCACGTTGGCTGTAGCAAGCATGTTCTCCGGGTCCACTAGGGTGCGAAGCAGGCCCATCAGCTGCACGGCGCCACCTAGCTCAGGGTCCGTGTCACAGATCATATGCTCAATGATCAGGTTGATCAGGAGAATGTCCTGAGACCACACGGAAATGGATGCCAAGTTTATCATACATCAATATGTCAATCCCCCACACCAGGATGAAAGCTGCTGTTTGAATGGGACGTTTCCTCCACTCACGTCGTCATTATGCTGGGACTCCTGCATCACAAACTCCCGTACCATGGAAGGGTTGTACTCCACCAGGTAGGAGAAGATATCCGTGGCAGCAATGCGCACCAGGCCGTCGTCCATCCCCTACCAACCACCAACACCGTGAGGCAGACCTTCTTACAATCATACACTCCATCACCAACAGCATGACTACAGTGGTTTGGAGCAGAACAAATAGGTACCTGTGCTTATTATAAGGCTTTGCAGCAAAGCTTGTGGGACATTACGAAAACATGGAGTCTAACAGACTCTCCCTGCATCTGACTTACCAATATGACCTCCAGGGCCGGCAGGATGCCCATGTTTGACAATGTTTTGAAGAAGGCATCTCTGTTTTGAGGCTGTAACGTCTGAGAGAATGCACAAAATTCCTTAAGGAAGTTAACCTGTAGAAAAAGAAAACCCCATTATGTTAATTCTTCATGGGCTGCAACGCGACGGACTACCTTCACAGAAAGATAAGCTCTACATCAACACGACAAATGCCACTGCACTGCTGCCACTGTCAAGGTGCAATTCATACCAGTTCGTGTCTCTTGTCATCATCGGTTGCTTCGTCAGTTAGCTGTGCAAAGAGGTCTGTCAGGAACCTTTCATCGTCCTAATCGACATGGAGGGGGGTGGGGAATGAAAGAGGAGGTTTAACTGAGGATACTGATCCAGCTTACCGACAACTACACTCTGCTGATGCAAGAATCCCAGCCCTGTCAGTCCATCACTTAAGAAACCCACAGCTTTTCACCTCAACAAACCAAAACCACAACTTGTCATGTACAATGTTACTTATGAGATTTTTAGAATGCAACTTAGTACTACTCAGCTAGAACAGTATGTATATGCTACAGGTACAAAACAGCAGAGGGGTGTTCCAAAAAGCAGGACTTTTCAGTTAGCTGGGTTATCTTAAGCTAGAAAGTTATAATTGTCCAATAGCAATGCTCCTCACCTAAACTCTTATTGGACAATCATGACTATGGCTCAAGTTAACCCAACTAACTGAGAAATCCTGCTTTGCGGAACACCGTCGGGTCTCTTCCAAGAACAAAAATAAACGTATTAAATACATGCAAAGACATCCAAGCCTACCGTGCGATTTTTATTCAGTCTCCTTTGTGGAAATCAAATATTTGTTCAGGTAGAAATGTGATCCGAAAGTTATGCAACCTTAAAAATAGCTAATAATTTGTATATTTTAGATGGTGTAATATTGTACAAATTATACAGCATTAGTTTACACAACGCACAGAGCCGTAGATCCACACTTGCCAACCATTTACGGAAAGCTATGACATGGTGATTCACCTCTCACTAGCAGGAAAGAGCCATTGGTGATGGACAATCTTGAATATTTTGAGTAAAATTGTTACTATTTGATCCTATTTGATCCTCAGTCTTGAATGGACAATCTTGAATAATATGATGGTGATGACTTTCATCAGTTCTAAAGTAAATTATATGTTTTTTTTAATCAAATACCTAATATGCTAAGAACCCTTCCTGTTAATGTGTCATGTCATATTTGGACCACAAGCACACTACGCAAAACAAACATTATGTAAATTCACCAGTAATGCGAATATAATTAATAATATATTTTTTTAAATCATCATATCTTAGGATTGCATAACTATTTAGTGAAGGTAAAATAAAAATACATATTTGCAAAACACAACACAGAATATAATTAAATAGTAGGTATGGGCTTTATAAAAACATACCACTACGAAAGAAAGGGAACAAGCCCATGACAGGTGACACAATGTCGGCATGTCACAGGACGCCACCACACAAGCTGGCTGTGCATGTAACGTGTGGGTTACTAACTCTGTTTCTTAGTCATGATGTCATGATGAGCCACCTGAAAATCTGACTTCTTTCAATATCCACTTTTTGTTTCAAAGTGTTTAATAGGAAAGTATTTTGTTTTCGTCTAAGACAATCGTTTGTAGAACTGAACATTCCACCTCATATTTTCTCCTGATATTGGGAGAATTATATAATTCTGTGGGTAAAATGTTACATAGCTCTCTAAAACAAAGTAGCTATATTATAAAATAATAATAAAATAATTTATTCACATATTTTAAAACAACCTTAAGTAGACAAAGTAAGAACTGAATACTGGTCTATGACACTACGGAGTTCAAAAACATTAAGGTTTTTTCCATTCCCTTTAGGTATTTTCCCAGAAATGTTTTAATAGTTTCACCACTTTTTACACGGAAAAAACACTGACATACATATATAACAATATTGGAGAAAAGCAGATGGATTAAGCACATTCAACAGAACAGATAAAGAGAAAACCTAATTAATACAACAGAGTTACAGCTTTCAAAAAAGCAAAGACTGAATTTCACTTTAACGAGAGAGGGCAGACAGTCGGCACCATGATGGAATATAGACACACATCTTAAAAGGGAGAAAGATCCATGAAAGGTGAGAAACGACCACTTACCTGCAGCATTCCGACAATTTCCACTTTATTAAAAAAAATAAAGGAGTGAAGAGTGGAGAGCATGTTTTCCTCAAAGACAGAAGGGGTGGGCAGGACCATATCTTGAATGTACTGTACTCGGTACGTCTGGTGAATTTTCTGCTTCAGTTCAGGGTCTGAAATGGGGATGACCTCCTTAAACTTGGCAGTCTTAGTCAGGAATTCCCTGTGTCTCCGGGGCTGGGGCAGGGAGGGGTCAAACTCCAGGCAGCCAATCACATCCATGATACATTCATCAGAGAACATGACCTCAAAAAGGGCAGTCCGGTTGAGGAGAAAAATTCCCTTAATGATCTCAAACAGTTGGTGCAGCCCCTCGTGGTTCTCCAAGTCTTCACAGACATGGAAGAGCTCTAGAAGCTTCTTGATGTAGCCTTCATTCTCTACAGCTAGAGCCAGCTTCTCACGGCGCAGCGGTGAGGGCAGTGACGAGGCCACCAGCTCCGCTACCTCCTCCAGCCGGTTCAGCTCGCAGGGGGGCAACTCGAAGCCAGGGGACGACATGTCATCAAAACGCTCCTCCTCAGACTCCTCCACCAAGTCCTGTGTGATGTCCACAGACGGGTCCTTCCCCTGGACCTGATCTCACACAATATAAATATCCAAGGTAAGTCCAGTTTGTTAGGACTCAGTTCTGGGTAAAATTGCTCAAATGGGCCTAAAACTAAGATGTATTCATACCTGAGAATAATCACACAGTGCAAACTGTAGATGAAAATGTTTGTATTTGCCACACATAACTTGACTAAAAATGCCTTACCTGGCATATTTTCTCCCAGATTTCATCACACCCTGCTTTCTCCTGAAAGCTAAGCGCCAGGTCATAGTTATCCGCTTCGGACCAAACTATTAATGTGTCCTGTGAACAGCAAAAGATACAACAGTGTTAATCCACGTTCAAAAAACAGAACTTGAGCATACAACCGTAGTTGAAATCTCTCCCCAAAACTAGTTAGTTCAATCTTTAAAAAACAGGTACATTCAACTGTCCAGGAAGTTAATCTACGTATTTTATTTTTGCCAATTCCAGAGAATGAGAATGGAACACCTGACCTAGATAAAGAGTGCTATATTACTGACCTGTTGTTTCTGGTAAGCAGTGTTTGGGTTTATTTTTGATTCCAGCAAAAGAGAACCTTCAAAGAAAAGTCAAACATGATTTTATTGATCAACTCATTAGATGTAAACTATAAAAGGTATATTCAGGGTGTCTATACATACAAATGTAGACAATCATGATTTGAGAAGCCCTTGTAAGTAAGTCTGATGTGAATGACTGGAGGAAAAACATGGAATGCTATTCTACAGGAAACGTCATTTTAAAGAATGTTTAACAAAACAACCACTGGTGCAAGCGCATGATTGGGTGCAGCGGAGAAGTGAAAAATAAATGAATTGCCGTGGAACGCACGGTGCAGGACACGTGACCCAACAAGAACAACACTGACACGCGCCACGCGTAAACAGCACGAGGCGCGCTTGTTTGTTTACTCCCTGCCTAACAAACCACGCAGACCTCCTGTCACATTCACAACCAGGATCATTATCTCCTCAACGGCCGTACGAATCCTTACCGTCGCTTTCGGCGCGTACCAGCAAAGACGTCCCTTTAAACCTCTCGACGTAGCTGGACGAGACGTGCCCGGTACCCCGATCGTCCCACTGCCTGTCTTCATTGAGGGTGTAAACCTTCACTCTCCGGCGTGTGTCCGTCATCCTGCACACTGTCCTGATTGTTTTTTTAGAGCAAAAAGGGCTTCGCTTTCCGACCCTTCCTCCCAGACTAACCGCACGGTGGTACCTTATAGTACTCGGTGGAGTTTTTTTTTTCGACGAAAATCAAGTGATTTCAGCTCACAAGACTTCTGGAGACCAGTGTGGAAAATTGACAAAATCCTCCGGGTAGGAAAATGGATGTGCGGTATAGCCCCGCTTATCAGCAGCCAGCTAGCTCCTCGGCTAGCTAGCCGATCGCGTTCCTCATTTCTTCGAAACCGGTAAGCGTTCGAGCGCAGCCAAGGCTGTGTGACAGCGACATTATCTTCATTTACAGACGCATCCGATTCGCGGTTCAATGTGAAGCTCGGCCGTATTTCTGTTTAGCTTGCCACCTAATATTTTATGTTGCATGAGTGTTCCGCCATGTTCTGTCTTCGGGCCGCGTCTGCTAGCCTCTTTTCA
Organism: Mormyrops boulengeri; assembly: GCA_026781065.1. Taxonomy (NCBI): domain Eukaryota; kingdom Metazoa; phylum Chordata; class Actinopteri; order Osteoglossiformes; family Mormyridae; genus Mormyrops; species Mormyrops boulengeri. The sequence goes on along the minus strand of JAODLD010000045.1, from coordinate 10,581,212 downwards.
CTCTTTGGCCAGCGTTTCAAAATAAAGCGAGCCAAACGCGCGTTATCATTCATCTCCCCTACGTGTAACATGTCACACACCGCCAGTTGCTCACGTTAATCCCCAGCCTCTTCGTTTGATTAATGTCTCCTGCCAGTTAGTATTCGACCATTTTGGTTCCCCTCAGCGTAGCAGTACGGGGATTCCAGCTCTGTTAGCGCAAGGGCAGCCTGACGCCCTTAAAGAAGCAGGGCAGTCATTTCTAGCTCAGGGTATAACCATACTGAGAAATTATGTATGTAATAAGGGCTCGATGTACTAAGTCACTGCACATATCATATCATAATATCTTAACAATAAAGACAAAGCGATGCGCTAACAATTAAGTGCTGTTCGTTTTTTTTATTTGTATAAGTTAAATGTTGTCTTATGTTTGTGTGTCTATGTATGTGACAGCTTTTGTCAGTGTGCAGTGTTCCAGCGTATGCTGTCTCTCGTGGCAGCACCTCGAGGATCAACGCTGATTTGGTTCAGGATTTCATAAATAAGTAAAAGATTGCTGTGTGGGTTATGCCCAGACCGTCAATGGTTCAAATCCTGTGGCCAACGGAATAATGATTTCACTGCTGAGCCCTTAACCCCAAAAACTGCTCCAGATAAACAGCTGACTGCACTGTGAACCCAAGCTTTGCTCTCACCTTTATGTGTCTAATAGGAGTATAAGATGTGTAAATACTGAATTCTGTTGCACTTGACGTCATGAAGGCATTCTATTCTAAATGAAGAGAAATAGGATCAAATAGTTACAATTTTACTCAAAATATTTCATCCCACCAATAGTTCTTTCTGATTTATTTATACATACAAATGCAGAAATTATGCTATAAGTAGTCGGCTTTTGGCTATTATCTGTAATACAACCATAGTATAGAAACAAGAGGATTTATGCAAAACAAGAGGGGCTTTTCTGCTTAGAATGGGTCACATCCAATTTTTGAATTAGTTTTTCTAATTGTGACTGCTGCCTTGCACACGAAGCCTCCGGAATAAGCTCTGGACGCCCCACAACACTGAATAGGATAAGAAAATGTACGGATGGATGGATGGATGGATGGATGGATGGATAACTGTGACTCATCATACAATTAGCGTTACATCCATCCATCCATTTTCTGAAACCACTTGTCCTATTCAGGGTCCCAAGGGGTCCATAGCCCATCCCGGAAGCCACAGGTACAAGGCAGGAAACACAATTAGCATTCATAAATTAGTAATTTAGTGGTAGTAGACTAAAGTCTGAATTTGTCTTTTTTCACATTCATTAGAAATAAATGTATTTTATCTGTTCTGAACAAGACATCAGAATTGCATTTTCTTAAAGATGTTCATCTCTTTAAAACTATGGTGTAATAAAATTGTGATGATTAATTTTATACGCTTGGAATGCAACATAAGTGTGAAGAATTTCTTCAAACAATGCATATTCAGAAATATAACCGAAGAAAGAATGGCCATTTGTTTTTCAGAAAAGCCTTTGCCTATTAGTTGCTATGACAGCAGCAGGTGAGTCATGTAAACAGAACTAACAGCACTATATTTAGTTTGGAAGCGTGGGAAACAGAGCCCACCATTTTGGAAAGGGCATTTTGGGAAAGCAACAATGATGCAAGTATCAGTTAAGTGCCAAAGATGTTTTTAAGTTACAGAACAGAATAGTGATACTTTATTAATCCCCGTGGGGTAATTCTCTTTTCACCTATCCCATCTTGCCCTCCATGAGACACAGAGACAGGTCAGAGCAAGCTTGGGGGTCAGAGTGCAGCACCCTTGGAGCTGGGGGTTAAGGGCCTTGCACAGGGGCCAAACGGTGCTGACCCCGTGATTCAAACTGGCAACTTTCTGATCACTGAACTACACGCTGCTATTAAGGATTTTTCCATTTGGTCATTATATCAACCTGAAAGGTTATTCATGAATACATTTCTCTACATGCCGCCTGATGCCTTAGCTAGCCCAGCTAACAGTTATGTTTTTGTTTAAGCACAGTTCTACAAATTCAGCAAAATTCATCAGTTTGTAACATTAAAAATATCAATATGGATTATGTAATCACCTTCCATAATACTGCTAAATCTGCATATTTAAATCCCACCAAGTCATACAATACAAAAACAGGTGTGTTGAAAACTATGGGTCAGACAACAGGCTCCACATCTGTACACATGATCTACAATACAAAAAAATTGTAATATTTGAGTTTCTTTTGAAATATATCTGTTTACATATTGTCCTACTTAAGTAAAATTCAAAATTTGCTTTTCAAAACAAATCACTGGCTTCTGAGAATCTAAGTAGGTGGTTAAATTAGTGTCAACACTTAGTATCAATTATTCAAAACTTCCAGAGCTTTATTGATTCCACATGTGCTAACCCAGAACACAATCCTGCAACCACAAAATTGAACAGAAGAGGTATGGTGTGAAAGTGACCCTAACTGGGTTCCAGGTGTACAAACACCATGACTCCCAGCTTCCCTCTGCAGGCTGAATGGCGGAAGAACACTTCTAAGATGACTAAGAACTTTGGGTCTTGTCCTTGCAAGAAAAGGCCACTGCTTATGAATCCATGTCTGTCCACATGTCTGTGTGTTAGATTTATTATAAACATCCTCTAAATTACTATTCCTCATTCTTTTCCTGAATTTATTAAACCTCAAGACGGGTCGTTTGTATTAAAAGTTATGTCTCCTCCAGATGAATTAAATTCCAGTCTTTTGCTTCCCCTTAGGGCATTTTAATCCACGTGTGTATTGTATGTACAAACATGTCTGTGTTAGTGACTGGGAACCTGCTTGCTCAGAGCTGCAGTCAAATCCTGCTGGTATGTGAAATACTCTTCTTCATTTGCCTTTCTGCATGTGTGATTTCATGTTGCGTTTGTCAGGCTGTGTTATTGTGGCCAGATCTGCCTGCGTCTCTCTCCCTCGATTAAATCCTCTCTTTGGTCCGTTGTCGCTAGTCCTCGGTCTTGGCCTCCATCTCCTCCGCATCATCGTCGCCGTCGACCTCGGCATTCTCACGTTCGAGGCGCTCGAGCTGCCGCGCCAGCTCCGTCTCGTCCGTATCCGTGACGACCTTCGGCTGCGAGGAGAGGCCATGGAAACACTTACACCAGCCCAGAGAACGGTTTCTTTGTTGCTGACCCTTTACCCATCAACCACTCCTTCTCCCTGCCTTTGCACCCACCTCCATCTGGATGTTGAAGACTCCCCTCTTCTCTTCAATCCTCTCCTTGATGGCAGCCATGGCCTGATGGAGCACGGAAAGGCCCTCAGTGCGCTCGAGTGTGGTTGTTGTCATCACATAGCGTGGCGGCGCGATCAAGTTGATCTGTGGGCAAATATGAACGGCTGGTCAAACCACTGGGATACGTTAGTCTGCACAGAGGAACCTCTTTGCCAGAGAGGGTGAAGCTCGCTGCTTCGACTCACCTTGATCGGCATGGCCTCTGTGGAGCAGTTCAACCCGGCCCTCAAGGCATCTTTTACAGCATCAATACCCTCATAGCCATAGCAAGCCACCTCAATGTCTGCCGGGGAGAGCAGAAATGGATAAACCACTGACCAAGGTTTTAACTGTTAATCTAACACACCGTTCTTCTCTAGACACCTAGAATGACAGAGATGAGCTCAATCATCACTGCATGAAGTCACGTGTGAATGTAATGACTATTTGTGGACAGTGGTGGCTTAATGGTTAGGGACGCGCACTTGTAGTTGAAAGATTACAGGTTCGAATCCCCGACCAGCAAGGCACCACTGAGGTACCCTGAGCAAGGTACCACCCCCAAGCACTGCTCCCCGGGCGCTGAATTAGCTGCCCCCTGCTATGTCACATTGTCACATATGGGTTAAATGCAGAGAACACATTTCGTTGTTGTGCACCGTGTGCTGTGGTATGTCAACAATGACAATTAACTACTAAATTAATCTACCAGAGTATAAAACATATTAAAGAGATTTCTGAGAATGCTGTCAGTTTTTCTGAAACTATACATTGCACACCTCTGTGCAGTATTGAAAAGGAGGTGTTGTGAGAACTGAAGGTTAGGAGATTGTGGTTACATTGTGTCCTACCTGCTCTGATTTTGACAGCCTGTGGTGTGAGTCGTCTGTTGATGTTGTCGATGAGGACTGTTCTCTCCTCCTCCGTTAAGTCGAGTCCATCTAGGATGGATGGGTCACTGAATGGAAGCACACACTGACGTCAAGACATAATACATACTTTCTAATTATAAAGGTCAATCACAGAAGGGTCAAAATAAATAGGTGGCTTTTATATTAACGGATATGCCTGTTCAAAATCCATTAGAGACACATCTCTATTTTAAACCAGATGCAGTTCTCTCATATTATTTGATATGTAGTGTGATTAATTACCATTTCAAAGAAACCATAGAGACAGCATCAGTTAGGTTAGTAACTTCCCATTGTGCAGCAGTAAATATCGGTAAGTGTCCTAGCTCAGGAATCTACTCACGACACTGCCTGCTTGAAAACATCGTAGGCCCCATATCCAGGGCGCTTGTGCTTCTCATCGAAGACCCAGGCGGTGCGCTGGAATAGGCTCTCAAGCTGCTCATCCTTACTGTACTCCAGAACCTCTGCCACGTGCCTCAGGATACTGTAAACCTGCAACATTACACCCACATCATCCCATGAGCCTCACATCAAAAGCAGATGGAACATTCAATTCCTTTTTCATCATACAAAATTTTTAATAATTTATAGATGGAGACAGCCCAAATCTGCCATACTGCTCTGCACACTTCAGAATCAACTTTAAAGGAAGAACCAGTGCTTACAGTTTTTGATTTGGTGAATTTATCTTCACACTTAATGGCTTCTTCAGGTGAAACTCTTCTCTTTGATAAATCAATGTAACCTGTGGGGCACACACACAATGACAGGTAAGAGTTAGTCAGCGGTACCAATAAAACTATTATTGACATGTTACAAGGCACAAAAAGGAAATGTCAGACCGACGACACAGCAACATGCCCTCACCCTTCTCCTTATCGACTCGGATGACAACCACACACTCATTGCGGCCGATCCGGATGAGCTTGTTGATGGAGCGAATGCGTCGACGTGACAGCTCACTAAGGAGGATCATTCCCTCGATGTTGTTATACTCCAGCAAGCTGACATAGGCACCCATCTCAGCAATAGAACGCACGTTCACCATCACCACATCCTCCACTTCCGGAAACCGGTGTTGGTAGAATCTACAGCTGAGGCCCGGCATCACTACAGGTGCGGACATGGGTTTACCAGCACAAACACAGAGAAACATTGAGTCTGTTACCAGGCAGGGTACTCGCATGGAGCACAGATATACAAAAACAAGTACAAGTTGAGAAAAGCAAAACACAGTTTTACTGGTTCAAAACAAATTAGATTAGCATACTATTTCTGCATACTATTTCAGCTTAACTCTAAACAGCTGTTAATTTAAGAAAAGGGTGAAAACGAATCAGTATCATCCTTAACACCGGTTTAAAATCATTATATATATATATATTTTTATTTTTTTTTTGCCAAAAATACGTGTTAAGAGAAGTAATTAAGGTAATAAAGAAAGTAATAAAGGTGATAAAAGGAAACGATTACGTTTGCGTCACCATTCTGAACAAGGAAATGAGCATATGTTAATTAAATCATGCTAAACAGTTAAACAACGGAATAAGTCAGTGACTGAACAATACATGTCGGTACGTCAGACTACTGTTATTTGAAAAAATATTTCACGCTGACAGTAAATTAGTAATCTGTTCGTGGTTTTGGAGCGTCAAAATTTCAACAGACGCACTATTCAGGCAAGTTACAATATTCCTTCTTGGGCCAACCGATATCCATATATGACTTATGATAAACATCTTCACTATCCCGGGTTAAAGAAAATGTACAACGCCTATTTCACTGCCATTAGTAAGCTATGACAATAGTATAACTAAGTAAATTAACCAAAAACGGTACATTCGTTATTTTTAAGGAAATTACACGACAGTCAAAAAACACGCCAAGTAATGCTAAGGGCTCATCGTGCACTACAAAGGACAAAAATAAATCCATTATTGGTCATATGGGTAGCTATGGGCTCCCATGCTGCAGTCAGCACCTAGCTAACATGCAAGGTAGCCAGCTAGCTAACGGTTAACTTTTCGCCCTGCATATCATACGCTTACTTCCATTTCAGAACAAAAAAACTCACCTATATTAGTGAATCAAACTCTGAATGGCGACAAATTACACTTTAGTATGTAAATAAAGAACGTTTCTTGTAGGTTTAGTACGCAAGGAAAAGCCTGCTATCCAGTGCTTTCTGGTACATCAGTGAACAAGAACGTATGATGGCTAACCCGGAAGTGATGTCGGGACAAACGTTTCAAAACAGCAAAAGAAGAAGAGACAAATTAGATACCTCCACCGGAAATTTGTTAGCGTCCTCTAGCGGTAAAACTGAAACTTATCGCCACACGGCCTATTTCGCCTTCACGTATGTTGTTAGTTGAATGGTGTGAGTGTGCCCTGCCTTAGCTTGGCTCCCCATCCTGGGTTGTTCCCTGCCTTGCGCCCGTAGCCTCCGAGATGGGCTCCGGATCCCCTGCGACCCTGAATAGGATAAGCAATTGCAAAAAATTGTTGGATGGATGGATGTTATAAGTTTTCTGCGACTGGATATTTACATTCATATCATATAAATAATTTTCTACTGCTGAACCCAGTCACTATCAGTAAATAATTTTACACAGTTATAAATAAAATATGACACTTTATTGATCCTCATGGGGAAATTCTCTTGTTGCCCGCCCCATTTTACCCTCCATTTCAAACAGACACGTACATAGGTGAGAGCTAACTTGGCAGTAAAGGGCAGCCATTTACGGGGTGCAGCACCCATAAAGTTTGGGGTTAAGGGCCTTGTTTATGGATGGATGTGATTATTCTGCCAGACTCAAACCAGCAACCATCTGATCACAGGCACAGAGGATTACACACACACGCATGATGCCTTGGGATCTCCGCTAATATGATTTTGACTGTTATATCTTAGCACTTCTGTTGTGCTTTGACATAATTTGTTTCAACGTCATGACTAACCATGAGAAAGGAAACTGTAATCTAGTCATTTTCTTAGCACTGCGTTAGGTGCAGATGCAAAAAAATCTTATCGAAATCCAGACAGATTTCATTTTTTTTTCATTTTGATAGATGAAAAACTTTGTACTATGTGCACTGCCTTTGTACCTTGATTGTTTGGCACTATGTTCTTGCGGCTTTATGCATCATAACGTACCTCTGGAATCATTAATGTGAGTCGTAGAGTGAACAAGACTTAGCTGAGAGGACGTTATCCAAAAAAGGAACATGTTCAGCAGCACTGACTTGTTAAACTGTGCTGATCTGACCGCCCAGTCTCGTCACAACCGATCGGACCAGAAGCGCTACCGTCCGGTCACGTGACCCTGTGTCAGCTGACCGGCTCGGGTTTGACAGCGGAGTATCTCTGGTAAACGACCAGGACGGCTTATCCTTCCCAGTAAAACGTCATTATACGGTGGACACGTCGCGGAGAACTAGGAAGCGTGAAAACATAAGAGAGGAATCGCCAAAACTACAAGAAGCAAGATGTCAGGAAAAGACAGGATCGACATATTTCCATCGCGAATGTAAGTAGTAAGGGTACATGCTAAACTGCTAACTATAGCTACTCGACTATTATTTCGCTGTGAAATGCTTTTCTGACCAGTGATGTCCCTGTAATATTTAAGCTGCATTCTATTATTATGGACGTGACTAATCATTTGGACGAAAAAGAAAAATGTGACCGTGTAAGTGATTGTAGCTTTTGAGGTGCCCACATTAGATCAGCAGAAACATGTCCAGTGTATATGTCTCATAAGTCACTACCTACTGTAAGATACCTGCAATTTCATAGGAAGGTGCTGAGATATGTGACCTTTTTCTGTTAACGTGTCCTATTCGTAAGGCGTACATTTCGACCGATTAGCATAAAGTGCAGGAAAGATCTGCACAAGGTGATCCAGAATGGCTGTGTCGCCTGGAGCCATTAGTTACAGTGTGTACAGTTGACATTAGTTACCGATGTACCGACTGGTTTTTGATTGAGAGTCGTCAGTCCAAAGCAACAGGGATACCGTGGATGCTTAGATAATAACTTGTCCTAATGGTTCAGTTCTGAATCAGCTTACAAATTAAGACATAATAAATTTCTCTGCACAGAAAATGATCAAACAAATCACATTTTAACAGATGTATTTTATAAACTAGATAAATACGTAAGTATATATACATTCTAATAATACCACTTACGGTTACTTGAAACCAACTAT
>JAODLD010000045.1:10523621-10541518 GCA_026781065.1 Mormyrops boulengeri | reverse complement strand
TTGTCTTTTGGCTTTTTAAATTCACATTACACCGTTTTGTCCTATTTCACACCCTCACTTAAAACCGCCCCCCCCCCCCCCCCCCACCCCCAGCCATGGCATGTCACCCTTAGGTGTAGCGCAGTTCATCACATGAAATACAGGATGCAGTCGCAATAGAAACACACAGACAACCTAATTTATTTGGCTTTGATTCTTTTTATCTTGTTGGGGATTTTTGGGTAAACATGGCTACTTACTTTCTCCCCCATAGACACGCCCCCTGAAGTGATGATGACGTCAGCGCGACTGATACCCTCGTTCAGGGCATTAAGAAGGTCGTCTGGGCTGCGGGGGTCACACAGAAGGCAGTTATAGGTAGGGAGAAAGTGCAGAGAAATGGAGGGGTGGGCAGCACGGGGGTCGTACTTGTCTCCGACGATGCCCAGGTTGATGGTGGGGTAGCCGTGCTCCTGGATGGTGGCCAGCAGCGTGGAACGGTTGCTGTCGCGGATCTTCCCTGGGTGGAGGTCATCCTCGGGGTTCAGCAGCTGTGGTATGGTGAGACACAGGGGCATGATGGATTGGCCGCCCGCCAGCACGGCGTTCAGACTCCTGCCGCAGACCCCACCCCGGCCTGCTCACCTCGTTTCCGGTGGACATGACTGCCACCACGGGGAACTTCTGCACCTCCACCTCAGTGACGCCCACGGTGGCCAGCAGGCCGATCTCAGAAGGGCCCATGTGGGTGCCCTTGGCCAGGACGCACTCGCCACGCTTGATGTCATGACCGATGGGCCTGGGGGGGAGGGGGGGTGGACCTGCGTGAACCCGGAGTGTGGAGGGCTAGTGGGAAGGGACCAGCTTATGGGCTCAAACCCCCCTCCCCGCCTTGCCCCCACCTGATGTCCTGACCCGGTCGCGCCTGCACCAAGATCCGCACCTCCAACTCCTCCGTGCCCTGGAGAAACAGACAGAGGATTTGTCACCGGATGCCCCGCCCATCCTGCCCCCCTCACCCCCTCAGGGAGGATGAGCCATACATACTCACATCTTCTGATTCCCGTAGCAGCTCGGTATCCTCGACCTGGACGACGGCATCAGCTCCACAGGGGATGGGGGCCCCTGTGGTGACCCGCATGACCTGGCCAGGCATCACCGTATGGGTCGGCTGCGGTGCACAGAGCGCATTAGTGAGGGAGCCATGCGCACACACACACAACACACATCTCACACATGCAGACACATACATCTCACACACATGGATGCACACACAGACACAATGTGGGGATTTGCTAATGAAATTAAAATCCTGATTTCAGATCCAAAAAAGAGACTCCATTCTCAGTCAGATAAAGGTTGTGGGGACAATTTTTCAGGAGTTACTTTCTTTTTAACATTTGTGTCAAAATTTGTCTGCAGAATAACATACTTAGTCTCATACACATACATACAACATGAAAATAATGTACAGATTGAAAGTGGAGAATGTGGAAAGTGGAAATCTGGTCCACACATACACAGGTTTGTAATTATATCTTTGTGGGGACTTTCTATTCATTTCTCTATTCAAAACTCTAATCCCAACATGACGACCCTACCCAGCCCTAACCTTAACCATAAGTAACCAAACTAAATATGACATCTTTGGTTCTTTGATTGCATTCACAGGTCAATGTGCAGATCTAAAAAAGGGTCCCCACAACATCAAAATAACAGGTTTTATTACATAGTGGGGAACCTAACCCACACAGGCACACACACACACCCACACAGGCACACACACACACACAGGCACACAGGCACACACACACACACACACACACACGCGCACACACACACACATACACACACACACACGCACACACACACACACAGGCACACACCCGCACACACACACACACAGGCACACGCACACACACGCACACACACACACCCACACAGGCACACACACACATGCACACACACGCACACACACACACACGCACACCCACACAGGCACACACACACACGCACGCACACGCACACGCACACGCACACACACACACACACACACACAGGCACACACACACACACACACACCACTGCAGTGCCTCCAGCTGTGCTCGTTTACATTTCAGCTCTTCAGAGAGCAGCATTCAGATCCAGGGCAGATATGGTGCTGGTTATAAACAGAGGCAGATCTGAAAATAAACAAGAGCCACAGGGCTGTGGGTGTGGCCAGCTGAATGCAGGCAGGGGGTGAGACTGGTCACAAGCTGGATTGGGGGGGGGGGTGTCACTTCAACTAGCACCCCCCCAATCTTGAAGAACTTACCTGCTCCCCGGCCTGTGACTCCCCGATGATGAAGCGGTCCCCCGGCCCGTCAGCAGCTGGAACAAAGGGGCGGCAGAAATGGACGTTAGAGCGCCCCCTGCCTCCCAGCCCCTTCTCTGTCCCACAGGGCCGTACAGAGCACAGCATTATGGGGCAGCAGGTGGAGACAGTGACTATACAGCACAAATAATATACAGGTTATAGGACAGCCAGCCAATAGGACAAAGCTGGCCAATGGGGGTGCTGCATTGTTCTAGAGCAGAGAGTACAAATATAGATTCAACTGAGTGAGTGAATGACTCAGCAGTGAAATGGGGGGTGGGGGGGGGGAAGCAGGAATCTGCTGGGTCAGGCTCTTACCTCTGACAGCATAACCGTCCTTAACGGAGGCAGGGAACGGAGGCAGATTGTCTTTGGCATAGACGTCCTGCGCCAGGACTCGCCCCATCCCATCTGGGAGGGAGGGGGGAAGGCAGTCAAAGGGGGGAGGTGAGGCCTTGCATGTGTGTGAGGTATGTCACCTCCATCTCTAGGCCTGTGTTTTTCTACTCGAGCGTGCTGCCCTGATTTTCCCCGAATGATCATGATCACGCATAGCGCAACTTGTGTGATGGAGCAGCCCATTTGAGACATGACTCATATGGCGCGTGTGAGCTGTGCTGCCTCACGGCCCGTTTACAGCGCGGGGGGCTAAAAGCGGAGCGCTGAGCTTAACACGATGTGCTGCCCGCCGTTCGCTCTGCTGCCACTGGGGCTGAAGGTGCCTTTGTTATGTACCGAATGGCAGGGACCAGGAGAAGCGCATGACATGAGAGTCAACACAACCTGCTGGTGATGGGGAGCAGCCCTGTGCCAGCCGCACAGGCGCAGAGACACTCTGAGAGCCACCACTGGGGGGCGCTGCGACTCGAAAAGCTTTATCAATAAGTGATGTAACCCTGAATGCTGTGTCTCTGTGAACAATGACTCACAGCTGCCACCATGGGAAATGGACTCTAAAAACTGTATGAAATGTGACTCTGAATGCTGTGACCATGACTGCTGTGACTCTGAGAACTGCTACCATGGGTGCTTTGACTCCAAAAAGCTATTTCTGTAAGAGATGTGGCTCATTGTGTCTTGACCCTAAGAGCTGTGACTCTGAGAGCCGCCGCTGTGGGTGCTGTGACTCTTAAAGCTGTAAGACAGAGGAGCTTAACCTGGGCATCACAACCCCTTTGTGGGTTCGGGATGTAACTGCTGTGGGGTTGTGAGAGTTATGAAAATGAATCGTAAACACTGAGGAAATCACTTGCACCCCTACTGGTCGAGCTATGCTTCATATAAAAGTTGCCATACTTTCTCTTTGGCATAATAAGGCAGGACAGTAGCTGGGCGATATAAGTTGATATATCATTTATCGTCATATAGAATTAAAATGATAAAAAATGACAAACTCTGATAAGCTGTCGACATGCCTTGCTTGATAGCACACATCAGCCTGTAACATCACAGAAAGGAACGCAATTACAGCCAATTGTATGGTAGTATTTTAAGCACACCACAGGCTACTGTTTTGGTAATATATGTCATGACAAGCACTCCCCATCACATATTTCATCGCATATTAAATTGTGAATAAATAAAGTAAAAAGACATGGGTGGTGTGGTGGTATTTTGGCAATTTAAAGACTAACATGCAGCAGACTGGTGCCATGTATTGTAACTGAAATGCCGTGAACCTGTTTCACCACTTGGAGCATCGCCAACTAGAGGAACATACAGAATGCAAATACTCACAGTCACTAGCAATTAGGGTCTCCACTGTCAATCTGAAGAGCCCTTGAACTGGGGGTAAATTGTGAAATATGGAACAATTTGTGTCCCAAATTGGTCCAAAATAGGACACTGCATTTTACTTTTTTTTAACGCAGGACGATCCTCTAAATTTGGGATTGGTGGCAATTGGACCCAAAAGCAAGCACAAAAATGGATCAATTCTTAGAAGGTAGTGGTGGAAAAGGAAGAGCAAATGATAATGTGGAAAAATGCAAAACAGAAAATTTGCGAAATGATTTAAGGCCCCCGAAAGGGCGAAACTTATCAAAAAGGTACGAACACCTGTATTAGGTGGAATGTGACAAATTGTAAAAATCTTGCTCGATATGGATTTGTGAATAGGTGATGGTGGTGGTGGTGGTGGTGGGGGCGGGGTCACAAAATTATTTATTGCTCCAAACTAGGCCAGACTCTCAAAAAGGTTAAAAATCTGTGTTGCAAGAGATGTAACTCAGTGCTGTGACTGTGAATGTTGTGACCCTACAAAGCTGTATTTGAGTTATGACTTTGAGTGTTTGAGCTGTGACTCTGAGCTGTGCAAGCTTAATCAGCTTAAGTAGTGACTCTAAAGCGCTGCAGGTGCATAAGTTGTGTGCAAAATACATCTCTAAGTGTCTGCAGAAAGGCTGATGCATTTAAAAGATTTATTTTATTCCCAGTACATTTTACAGACAATCCCGCATTAATCACTGCATGCGTGTGAGCGAGGTGCCTTGTCAAGGGGATTGCGCCGCAGGAGGGATGCGATCTGCATGAGAAATCAACTCAATTCTTGCGGCACACTCGCCCTGGCACTTCTCAGACCGATGCAGAGGAGGCCGTTATGCCAGAGAGGCCAGGATAGAGGGCCATTACTCTACCCATCGCTTTCCATTCTATGGCAGGAAGATGGTGCCATCAGGCCGAGGGATCCCCACTTAATGACCAGCACCGCGACAGTCAGTTGCTACGGGGAGGTGATGGACGGCCTGGAGCCCCAGATTGGCATTGGAATCCCTGGAGTTCAGGCCGCCGGAGCGAGCGGATGAGCCTGGGTGTGACAGACTCACGCCTGTGATACATGTCTGACATTTGAAGGTGGGCCATCACCAAGAGCAAATCAAACACGGGGGGCAGGATAATGATCTTCTACAGACTGCTCTGCTCATTCCCAGGGATGGTTCCGGGGGCCTTAATGGCCACGGCTCACGTCACGCTGATCTCTGCTCTCAGGGATGCCTCTGGGAAGCTATCATGCCTGGGGGAGCAGGCCAGGAGTCTCGGCTTTGATCAGGAGAGTCCGAGCGTCTTGTTTAAGCAGCTTGAGGTGCTGACACCACGGTTCTTGCTGCCGGAGCCTGAGATCTGAGCTCATGCTTAGTCACATGACCAGCGAGCTGACTGAGTGGACCCCTGAACGAGGTCACTCTCCTTGTGTGAGACGTCATGAAAGCGGTAGATAAACTCTGTTTTTCTTTTCTCTTTTCTCTATAACTCCTCCGCTTACACTCTATTCTTTACCAGTGTGTAAGGAGATACAAGAAGAAGCTGGACAGCAAGCTGTAGTCTAATCCGTTTGCTCTAGTGCCACCTACTGGTCGGGTGGAAAAGGCAATCAAAGTGTCAAGAGCACATCTATGATGTGAGACTCTCCTCCAAGCAATTTATAGCTCTGGGAGTAACATATGACTGGATGTTCTGGAGGTGGGGTGTGTCTTTCCAAGTAGGCTCCCTCACCTCTGTAGTTGATGATCTCTGTACCCAGAACAGCGGTCATCTCCAGCACAGTGATGAAGGCCTTGTCCATGGAGGTGAGAGGGAACGGGGACATTCGGTGCCTTCGGGCAACTTTGGTGATGTCAACCGCACTGTGACCTGCGGGGGGGCAAAGGAGAGATTAGACCTTAGAACTGGGTATCTGTCCTGAAGTAAATGTAGCAAGGGTTAGGGCAGTATAAACAGATAAAAAATGTAATCTTGGCGAGTTATTATAAAGCCGCATACTAAGCAAATAAACAAGGATGAATGTGGATGCCTAATGCACCCTGTGGACCTGGGCAGCTGGCTCAGCAACTCCCATCTAATCAAACGCAGCACACGGGGTCACGCATCACCTTCACTCTCACGACTCTGCTAAGAAACATTTTTTAATTTTTTTTCAGAAAACTGTTCCATTTCTGCTCCTTTCCCCGAAGTTGTCAGCACACTGGAGGGGGCATGTGTGCAGTGTGACATGTGACAAGGCATATGATCCCCTCGTGTGCCTGAGTGTAACACTGTCTGTTAAAGGTCTGCCAAACAAGCATCCCAAAATGCAGTGTGTGTGTGTGTGTGTGTGTGTGTGTGTGTGTGTGAGGGGGGGGGCGTTATAGGCATGATGTTTAATGCCTCTGTCACCCAGCCTGTTAGCAGAGAGGGTGGGGTGTGCTCTAAGCGCCTGACTGCTTTCATTATCTTGCAGACACACACACACACACACACACACACACGCACTCTCCATCATGCTTTTTCAAGTAATTACAACAAATCCCTCAGCAGGGGGCGCTCTCACTACTGTGACCAACATAGGGCATGACATTTAACAAGGAGCTCTCTCTCCAACATGATGCATGACACTTAACAGGGGGCACTCTCACCATCACGGGGCATGTCAACAGGGGGCTTTCTTGCAATTACAGGTCATGACAACAGGAGGCACCCTCGCAATCACAGGTCATGACAACAGGGGGCGCTCTCGCCAATACAAGTCACGACGCTCAACAAGGAGCGCAGTCACATGGCACTTACTTGCTCGCAGGATATTTTCTTTGCTGCTGCATCTTGATTGAACCTATAGAGAAGAGAGAAAAGAAAAGGAGAGGGGTGCCATGAGGCAGACGATCGGTGAGATCTGACCTCCCCAAAGAGAATGGAAACATTACAAGACCACCCAGAGTTCCCTGTGACACAGCAGGACATGCTCCTGTCATCACTTCCTGCCATTATTATCCTTACTGTTAAGCATCATCCCTCTTCACAGAACACACATGCAAATATAATGCCAATCACTACTACTAACGTCACTAGTACTAATAAGTCACAATAACATAGAAAAGCAATAATTCTCCTACCAAAGACAATAATATGCTTAAACAGAAATAAAACGATCACTAAAGTGACAAATCCCTTAGGCCAAGGACATCAGTGAGCTGCTTGTAAAACTACCGAAGGAGCCCGGGCTGCTGGAGACGGAGGCAGGACCGAAACGCCACCCAGCGCATTGGGGGAGCCATTCACCCGTTCCTCTCTGATGCTATGTCTCAGCTTATGTTGCCAGTAGGAGGTTGGAGACCCATCAGGTGTCTCTATCACTTCACAATGCAGAAGAGGGGGGGAGCTGTGGAACCCCCCACCCCCACCCCATCATACATGTAACCACAGTGACCTAACACCCCTGGCCTAGAGGGACGGCACGTCATCAGAGACGCACATTCACCGTCTGGTGATCACAGCACGTCAGGACAGAGCACAGACAGCCAAAGTGATGGGTCGCTGGGGAAGGGGGGGGGGGGCGTTGAGGCACAGCACGGGTATACTGACCGGCGACGAGAGAGAACTGCACAGACACAACGCACCTCGACAGAGAAACCCCACCCCCAAGAGCGGACTGAGAACCCAGCACAGACACACCAGATCCAGAGCAAGTCAGAGAGTGGAGCGAGGGAGAGACAGGGAGAGAGAGAGAGAGAGAGAGAGAGAGAGAGAGAGAGAGAGAGAGAGTGAGAAAAAGAGACAGAGAGAGGGAGTGTGCTGGATGACAGAGTTAGAGGGCGAAAGAGAAAGAGAGAGAGACAGACAGAGAAGTTGAGAATGCTGGAAGATAGTGAGACAGAGAGAGAGAGAGAGAGAGAGAGAGAGAGTGAGAGGGTGGAGCATGGAGTGGCAGAGCGCATCTGCGAGCGGCTCCTCGGGGGGAATAGTTACTCGCGAGCTGAAGATCCTATGGCTCCTGCGATCATCTTTAAGGCCCTCCAGCCTAAAGTGCAGCTATGGTGTGGACAGAAACAGACAGACAGGGTGAGGAAGCGGGCAGGAGACCCGGGGCATTCAGCGGCGGACAGAGAAGGCGCCAGAGGCCAACGGGGGCCAGAGTGCAGCAAGGACAATGACGACACGCCGAAAACGAGAGGCACTACAAGCCATCAGAGGAGTTGAAACAGAAACAGAGTACAACAGAGTATGGCAGAGCACTGCAGAGTATAGCAGAGTACAGAAGTGTAGTGAGGCTTCACACACTTAAAGCAAAGATGTATAACCAAAATTATTGGGCACCCACAAGCACCGATTAAATCTGATTCAGAAAGTTGGTACTGCCAGGTTTTGTTCACTTTGTAATTCATGAGAAAATTTACAAGTGCCTAAAAATTTTGGTCAAAGCCACAAATAAAGTTTGTGTAAGGAGCTCAGACTCAAATCTTCTGACACATGACACATTCAGCACAGGTGGCGAGATGCACACAGATCTACACACTGACATCTAAAGGCCAAAGACAGAGGCAATCGACCGGCTCAAGAAGGTGTGTGGAGACATGAACAAGTCGACACATCAGCACCTCCCAGATTCAAGCTCTGACCAGAGGAGACAGCAGCCGCGCTCTGGTGTGGGGATAAAAGGGTTGGGAATGAGAGTGCTGAGGGGGGCAGGGTCTTCCAAAGGAACACACATGCACACACACGCACACATGCCAGCAGCAGCCAATGGGAAATGGGGGCAGGGCTCCAGAATGGCCTATCAGAAGGCAACAGGAGTGAACAACTAGGAGTAGAGGATGGAGAGGAAGAGGACACCAGTATCTCTGTGCCACTCCACTCGCCCACATGTACCCCTCAAGTTATCCATCTACAACCCCAACCCTCGCTGTCCGCTGACCCAGCCCACCGATTTGCCCGCTTTCAAAAACTTGTCCATGGTCTGTCCCACATATCAAATGCCTCTTTGTTTTTGATATTTGCTAAAATTTCCAAAACGGATAATCAGTTCTGAAAAAGAGAGTGCCTTGTAGGGACGTCCTCAGGGAGTAAAACGCCTCTGTGATATCACACTGCATAAGACATTAATTAAGTAAACAAATGAATGAAGACACTTCCTGCTCTTTCTGATTCAGAACCGTCCCACCCCACACACCCCAACCCCCCCAGCACAAGCCTGAGCGGACACTTATGCTGTGTGGCGGGGGCTGGATATAGTCTGACACCTGAGCTGCCAGACAGATGAGAGAATAAATAAAACGGGCCACACGCCGCGGCCTAAACGCTCTCTGCCGCACCACCGGGTCATCCTGGAGACGGCCCTGATTGGTTGTCACGGAGATCGCTGCAGAGATCGATGAGGGGCTACGCTGGCGGAATAGCCAAACCCGGCAGGTGACGGAAGTCAGGCCAGACGCCGGGAGCGGGAGCCTCATTTGGGCCCCCTGCATGGAGGGCAGAAAGGAAATCGATCCATCAATGGAGGGGGGGGGGGTGCTGTGGGGTTAGGCAGGGTGGAATGTTTCTGAATCAGAAAGAGCAGGACCTCGCAGGTGAGACCCCAGGGACATACAGGAGCCGACTGAGGGGACAGGAGACTTGCAACCCAGGAGGATCGCCTAACAATGTAAAAGGTTGAGGGCCTCCTCTCACAGGCCTGGCAGAGCACCGCCCAGCCACACAGCCCCCCACCGTAACACCCGCCTCCTCCCTACTGCTACCCATTTGCTGCCAGTGGCAGCAACTGACCACAGGGAGGAACGGTGAACCAGCTAACTGAGTAAACACAAAACAAGCAGAGACACAAGATCAGCGAGTGGCCATACTGTCGTCATCACACACACACACACACACGCATGTTGGTGTACCTGTCTAAATGGGGACCGTCCATTCATTTCTATGGGAAAAACCCTAATCCCAATCAGGACACCCTTAACATCTACCCAGCACTAACCTTAACCATAAGTAACCAACACAAATACAAGACTTTTGGCATTTTTACTTTTTTGATTGCATCCACAGATGTTTATAAAACTGAGGTTATCCAAATGGGGACCTCAAAAGACGTCCCCAAAAGTAGGGAAATTTCAGGTTTTACTGCACTTTGGGGACAGTTTGGTCCTCAAGTGTGATCTATGCAAACCCACACACACACACACACACACACACGCACACACACACATCGGAGGACCATGAAGAGCTCGAGGATGGATGAGAGGGAAATGAGGGTTGAAGGAGGCCGTCACAAGAGGGGATAAGGCCGCGGCTGGAGTAGGGTTCAGGGTTCGAGGTTGAGCAGGTGCAGCTGAAAGCCCGCCACCTGTCCTAGATGGCAGCCCTCTTTGCCAAAGAGTGTTCCTCCATGTTGGACTAGGCAGTGTGCTCTGACACCTACAGCTAAGTCTCAGAGCTGAAATATGGGTTGTGGACCATACCATTCTGATGGGCAGGCCGGGGGTGCAGGTCTTGCCACTCCCCAAGCTGAGCCCCTGCTCGCTCATGCCCGCCTGGCACCCGAGCAGCAGTTCCTGGAGACTGCAGCCTTTCATGGAGCCTCCCTGGCACAATGGTGACATCCAGCGACTCCTCGCTCCCAAAAAACAATGTCATACTGTCTAGAATGGAACAGCTCCCAGGATCGGTTATGTTTCGCCTGAGTTAATGTAGAGCCGCTGAGCCTTTGACATGCTATACTCTGGGAGCATGGTTTCCGTTCGGCTGAGAGCGCCCACAACCCAGCTGGCGTTTACCATCCTGGATATCCCAGGTAAGCTCCGATCGGCTCTCTTTCTGCCTGGGGGGCAGGAGCAGCCTCAAGGAGGTTCGGGTGGACGTGCTGTCCTGTTCATTGGTGCGAATGAGTTCCACCCGCCCCGCGGCTGGCCAATTGAGGACGTGTCTACGCGATTCCTCTGGTCTGCGTGGGGTACGGCCCGCATGCTGGTAGGCTGGAGAAAAGGGAGGTGTTTACCTGGTCCAAGGTAGAGTACCTTGACTTGAGCGTGATGACCTCATCCAGATGAGCCCTGAACTCTCTCCGTGAGGCCTGTGGGAAGCCACAGGATAGTCACTCACCTTCACACACTATATACACACACACACGCACACACATACACTATTATACACTGAAATTCACAGAACACTCAATTTTCATCATCAAAATCTATTTAGATATCAACATTTCTACCTTGCATTTTAACATCAGTTACTAAGGTCTTAACATTAACAATAACTACAAAACAAAAAGAGAACTGCTTACATCATCCTGATATCGACCATGCATACATAACCGTCATGTCTCAGACACCAATTTTATAGTGTTATACAGAGATTTTACTTTTGGTTTAATGGAAACAAAGCATGCTTATTCCCTGACAACAAGTCAGACAAGGTGCTGTGTGTTCGACTGTTAGAATGGAAATAGCAACAAACAGCAAGAAACTTAATTATCCATCCATCCATCCAACCATCCATCCATCCATCCATCCACTTATTCAGGACATGGTAAGGGGGGGTCTGGAGCCTATTTCTAGCAGCACAGGGAAAATCTTCCTTCCACTTGATAAAATTACTTATAGGCATGAAATATATTTAGGTTTATACATGGATTCAAAATGTCAAATCTTGGCTGCCACGTACCTGTACCTTACCCTGCCTGAACGCCATACTGCACAAACTCACAACACCATTAACGTCCTTATAAATAAGGGAAGAGGAACCAATGCGGGGTCTTTGCCCCATCGCTCAGCGTTAAGATCCACCTCGAGCTGATTGAGAATGTCACCTCTAGTGTGCCTTTCATACGGCACTCAGTCTGATGCTGAGAGCAGTGAATCATTAACAGAGTTCAAATGTGTCTGGGGTCCATGTGAAGCTTGCTTTGAAAGCTTAGACCCAAAGTTTCTTGCTTGCTTTTCACCTTCTAGGCTAGTTTTTATCTGAGGTGAATTTATCCAGCATTCAGATGATGAATTTCACCCATTTATAAAACTGGGTAGTTTACCACGCAGGCCAGGAAGGTTACATGTCTGCCCTATGTGTTTAATACCAAATGCTTATGTTAGTATTTTTAATCCAAATGCCATTTCAACTGCTATAGATGCCAGACTGAGGGAAATGCTTATTGATAAAATCGGGATGAAGTTCCTCGGTAACCTTTTTAGAGGCTGACATCTGAAACTGATGAGGTAATGAGGTACAGCACAGATCTGCGGGCATTAGGAGTGTACACGTATTCGCACCGAAAGTTCTTGGTACGGGTCTTTCGATTCGCTATACATATATAAGAACGAATGCAGCAAATGCAGAACCTTTGTGTGTTTGTGTGTTTCCCCCGAGTGACATTCGGAACGGGGCGGATGAAGCCTCTGAGCTACGCATGCACGCGTACGTCCTAATGTGAAGCTGGAAGCTGTTAGTGCGATTACAAGTCCAGCGCAGGTATTCTTCTAAATGCTGCACCGTAATGCATATTTATTTTGTTATGCTTTGTGTTATTGAGACATTATTTGTGTCTAATATGAAACTGAAAGCTGCTGATGTGAATACAGTACAGATCAGGTACAGTTAATTTTCTAAATGTGCACCTTAATGGATATTTATTTTATTTTTATTTAGTTGAGGGACTATTTATTTTGATTTACTTTTAAGTAAAATTTAGTCAGTTGCAGTAGTACTAAGAGAGACTGTTTATTTAATAAAGACAGTCATACTTTGTCAGTAAACCGCTGTAAAATAAAGGAAAAAGGAAGCAATTTATGTTTTGTTTCTTTTACGCCCGCTGTACCGAAAACGTACGAACCGTGACTTCAAAACCGAGGTACGTACCGAACCCTGGTTTTTCTGTACCGTTACACCACTAGTGGACATTATATGGGTCTCTGTGCAGCATGGGAATAGATGCTGTCACCGGGACTGAAATGGATGGCAGAATCCATCCATCCACCCATCCTTCTGTCCATCCATCCATTCATCCGCTTATAATGGCTAAATTCCTATCCTGGGCAGCACAGGCAACACGGCAGGGGAACACCCTGGATAGGATGCCAGTCCACTGCAGGACACACACACACATTTGTATTAATATCTATGTGATGAACCATCCATTCATTTCCATTGGACAAACCCTAATCCCAGCAATAACATCCCTAACCCCACCCAGCCCCAACCTTAACTGCGAGTAATCACAGAGAAGCAAAACTTTTTAGTTTTTTTATTGCAGTGACAGATTTTTATAAAATGTAGTTTCCCCTATTGGGGACTGAAAAAATGGTCAAAATAAAGGTTTTTGTCATGTTGTGGGGAAAACTGGTTCCCACAATGTAATCTATACATGAATTACACACACACACACGCACACACACACACGTCGGGTAAACATATCCTTATGGAAACCGCTCATTCATTTCTTTGGGGAAAATACTAATACTAACTATGACAACCAAAAAAATGTCCCCACAGGGAAAAAAGTTACTTGTTTTTATCACATTGTGGGGACACACAATGTAATATAAACAAAACCACACAGACACACACACACACCCACACCCACGCAAACACGGGGAGAACATGCACACTCCCAGAAAAAAACCCTTCTGCTCAATATACAAATATTGTTAGTGAAGCAGCAGACTGCTATCGAGGTGGGAGAAACACTGGCATCAGTGCTGATATCAGGTGAAAACACGTGTGATCCAACAGCAAAAGCCCCTCATGCTGAACACGGCAAAGCCAGCACTGTGCAGAATGCCAACTGTCCATGCGTTTGCTTATGCTGAAGCAGGGGTCTCCGGACTACTCAGTTATTAAGCCCACAAGCAGAGGGAGGACCAACACAGGTAAGTAAGATCCCCAGGAGTTTATGAACAATTCACAGAATTGACTATGATAAGGAGAGAAATGCAATCTTTATTGCTCGGCCATCAGGCAACGTTTCTGGAGTGACTTGGAGCTGCAGTATGACCTCCTTCACCGGGGCTCTCAGGTTTTATCAAAAGTTTGAAGTGAGATCTGTTAGGGGCAAAGTGTGTGTCTCACAATCAATGCACGAGACTTGAGTGCCCTGCCGACCGCATTTATCGGATCTTGTTCTTACGCTTTCACCTTGTCTGCACTCAGTCTTTGTGTGGATCCATGTACTAACGTGCTTGCAGTGGGATCACATGTAACATATTTTGGAGTTTACCCGGAAAGAACAAATGCTGTTTTCTGATTGGCTGATAGGTGGCCATTAACTCTGTGTAACTCGGGACAGCTATGAACTCTGCCGAAAACTCCGCATGCCTGCGCATCGTCCAATAATTCTATATAAGAGGACACCTTGGTGGGCGTTATCGCTTATGTCTCACTGTGAGAAATACAAGTTATGAACTGGTTGAAATGTGTGTCTCACAGTTGTCGTGTGAGACTTGAGAGCACTGTTCTTCACTCTGAAATAAAGCCAAAAGCACTTCGCCCATGAATCCTGAAATCACACGCCTCCAACGTGTCTAAAGGTCAGCCGTGTCGGCCATGGCACGCAATTATGACACCGTGACCTTTCACCTCGAACCAAGCGGCTAATTTTCAAATAATCATCCACCCATCCATCCATCCATCCTACTATCTTCCAGCCAATAATCCTGGTCAGGGTCAAAGGGGACCTGAAGCCTGCCACAGGCAGCACAGGGCAGAAGGTTGAAGCATACCCAGGATGCAATGCCAATCCACTGCAGAGCACTTACACAATTACACCCTATGGGCAATTAGCGATCGTATTTAGTGCAATTGCATGTTTTTGGAAAGAGGGAAGAAACCCATGTGACATGTAGAGAGCATGCAAACTGCACACACACACAGACAGAGGGCACCAGAGAATGGATTAAAAACCTCAACCCAGGGAGTGTGGGACAACAGTGCTACCCACAAAATGTTTATCCAGTTACAAAGAAAACACACCAAGAAAATACAGATTAGCAAACGGCTCATTCAAAATCACCACCAGTTGCAATAAGCGTTTCTCCTAACTAACAGTACACAAATGAATGCCATGTGGGACATGGAGAGCTGATGTATTAGTAGGCCGATTGTGGGGCATGAGCGAGAAATGAGCGGTGACCATGGTGACGTGGAGACAGGACGAGGGTTTGGTAAAACGCATGCTATAATACCTCAGAAACACTACAGGAGGATGAGCAGGAGGGGAGCCGGCCTGGGTGCCATGAGAGAAGGGGGAGAAGAGAGAAGCGTTACAAGGACTGTTAACGAACAGAGTCAACGCCCCCTGCTGGTTGGAGGACCAATGTCTCTCTCAAAGTGCCCACACAAGGCTTAGCAGAGGCAAAGCTCTTTTGACTGGTTATTACGTCTCAACTTCCCCCATCTCTCACTGCAGCTGTTCTCAGTTCCAGGAGCAATTCTGCTGCTGCACTAAAAAGCAGGGTCAACACCTTCAAGAAAACTCCATTACCATAAACACTGACCCCTACTGGTGGAGATGGTTTATGAAGGGCTTGGAATCTGGCAAATACACAGACGCCGTGTTACTGTTACAATGCTGATCACGCGGTTCAGCAGCATCACGCTACAGCATCCCGTTTGGTACGAAAGACCGCCTGTCTCCAAACCCTACGCAGAACATTTTCGCTTTGAGGATGCGCTGCATCTGCAGGCAGGATGTGCTGAAGAGGGTGTCTTACATTTTTCTAAGACTGCTGCATCCCAATCAGAGTGTTTACAGCATGAGACTTTGGTCTCACGGGGCTCACTTCCTCCCGGACGGATGCGCTCCTCCGCCACGCTGCTTTGGTTCATTCCGCTTCTCTGGCGGGCCGTAAATCAGTCCCCCCGGCATACGGTTTGTTGCCGTTTATGTTTCGGTGTGTGCTTGTCAGCAGAGATCATAGCAGGCCCCCACAGACTCCCCCCCAGCCCTTGGGCCCACATAGGGGTTTTAACCTTTTAAAACATGAGGTTTAAAGGTTCTGTGCTCATCGACCAAAAAGGACACGAAGCCTCGATGACAGTGCAGTCAAAGGTCAGCCGGAATGACGTGCAACCACACAGATGCAGGCTTCCCGTGGGGACAACCCCTAACCCTGGTCTCCCTGACAGACCCTCCTTGGCCTTCTGAGGTACACGCACCAGCAGCGATCAGTGACACGCGCAAGCTCACCTTGAGGTTACCACAGGCTGCCTATCTGCTGGTCGCTCTGTGACAGATTCCCACAGCAGCAGCTCTGGAGGACAGAAGGAGCGCTACCAGCCTGTCCGGCTGTGATCAACGCCGATAAAGCACAAAGCACCCTGGGAAAAACCTGGCCATGCTCTTGGGCTGGCAGACGGCCACCCGCCTGAGGGCGTCTGGCACAGACCAACACATTTTTACAGGTCACTGCATTCAGAGTCTTGAATGCATTTGAGGGCGGCAAGATTACAGCATCTGACTCGTCCTGTCTGAAGCCGTCATTATCACCCCTGCCTCAGTGCAGTGCCATTTCTGGTTACCAAAGTGTATGAAGTCAGAAGCCCATCAGGCAGCAGATATGAAAACCAACAACCTACTGGTGTCATGAGCATCCGTAAATGTCACACGCACTGCCTTTATATTAAACAAACCCAGCCATGAATAATGAATGTAGAGATGTGCATTAATATTAGACAAATATTCACAAAAGGACCAGCTTCAACTATTCAATAATAAGAGTCTAACTGCTCCCTTATTCCAGACAAAAATGAAAAAAAATCATACAATACTATCCACAAATGTCTTTACGTTCGAAAGTATAATATAAGTTGATAAATAGTGAAACATTTTCAAAAGGCCAACATAATTAGTTTTTTTTATGTAGGATGCTGACCATCCTACAGTAGGACGTTGCTCATGGTGTTCAGTGACACAACACTGCAGCCATACCACTGCTGCCCATCTGCATTGCATTCTGGGAAGATCTCGGGTCCCTTCATGTGTGCTAATTTTGCTACAGGGGAGACTTGCTTTTAGCGGTTTAAGTTACAGCCAAGACACAACCGTTTGCATGCCATGGAATCTGTCCTGTTTGGAGTGATGCTCAATGTCACACAGTTCCCATAATCCCTCCTCCCGCGCCATCGCAACTGCTCATGGCAGCAATACGTCTCTCCCAAATCCTCCTGGGGGGTCCACCTCCACCTACTAAGCTCCTCAGCGCAGTCGTTTGCCCAACAGGAGCCTTCCCACGCTTCACTCACATCTTCACACCACGGGACAGTGTACTGGGACATCTCAAAATTGCTCCTGCTGATTCTGCTACACGTAGTTCACAGCATCTCCGTAATCAGCCGATTTTAAAGGGATTACATGACAATCCATCCCACAAGAGGCCGACATAGCTTTACCCAAACTAGGACTCCATTATTATGGCCCAGAAATGCGTGAATGAACCACACCTCTATGAGAACGACAAATAGCAATTCATGTTCAGGTCCATCATCCGTAAGGTGTTTCTGTGTGCATGTGTCTGACAAATCACAGACCAGGTCAAAGGGCAACGTCATCACTTCCTTTAAAACTCTTTATGCTGTAGGTGTCTTCTCTCCTTTCCTGTATGTGCCACCCCTATCATCTCTGTCCTCGTGTCATGACTGCATGCAGAAGCCTGTGAGTATCCCTTCAGCCCCCCCATCCAGGGTTGGGGGGGGGGGGGGATCCATAGCCGAGAGTGGATTGCATTTTCCTGAGGCTTGAGCTCATCATAACGGCAACCTCCCCCGTGGGGGGGGGGGGGGGGGGGGGGGGGGGGGGGGGGGGGGGGGGGGGGGGGGGGGGGGGGGGGGGGGG
>JAODLD010000045.1:10474332-10486081 GCA_026781065.1 Mormyrops boulengeri | reverse complement strand
AACAGGATTCCCAGAAAACAAAAGTAATGGAAACCGGTCCAGTCATAGGTGTTCCCCTATGGTCCTGGTCCTGGGTGTCAAACCCACTTAACGCTGGTGCCGGTCCACCAGTAGGGTTTCACCCAGTCATCTATTTCATCATCATCATTACAGAATTCCTGCCATCCTTAATATACACAAGCAGAAGCAAAACAAGGGTCTGGGCAAATCATCATGGTGTCCAGATTCATGTAGGGAGGTGGACACGATGACAGATGTTTGGATTCTGTCTGTGGGACGTCTGGAGCGGAGGTGGAGCGGAAGGACTTGCAGATGCCCCTAGGTCAGCCGAACTCTCAGAGAATTCTGGGTCAGAAAGGAGGAAGCCTCTTTATCACCAGAGAATGAAAATAGGCAGAAAAAGACCCCCGTCCCCAAAAGAAAGTCGTGGCTGGTTCCAGCGTCTCCGCAAAATGACTTGGGATAAAAAGGAACTGCAGAATAAATTCCGCCTATGAGATTGACTCCACATGGAAGTGAATCTTCCAGCTGTCCACATGGTGACCAGGGACTGCAGAGACTGTATCAGCCCCCCCCCCCAGTCTGATCAGCATTTTAAAAGCAGCGAGACAAGGCTTGTCAGGGAAGCTGCTTTGATCTCAGTGCCTTTGAATGGAATTTTCAAGGGGGGGTTATTTTTATATTTTTACCCCAAGTTCATTTCCTCTCACAAAATGTTTCAGAAGAAGGAAAAAGGAGCACCATCTCTCTGTGGGGGGAGTGGCCGGGCTGCGCCACCCCCCCCCCCCCCAATCCCGCGGCTTCCGTCAGGAAGGGCGTACCAAAGGACAACATCTACAACGGGCTCCTTCCCCTCCAACTCCCTCCTCATTGGTGGAGAGCCTTGCACGCCCATCTCTCCGGCACGTCCGAAGGGGATTCAAATCAAAACTAATTAGGGTGGCAAAGAAAGAAGAAAAAATCCAAGAAGACTTTTTTCAGCTTAATTGTTTCAAGCCTGTCTAAAATTAGCCCGGACGCGCACATGCGCGCACACACATACTCGTGTTGATTCATGTCTTTTTGAAATACATATAACTTTGGAAGTCCGCCCACACAATCCTGACAGCCCGAGCTTCCCTGACTTGTTACCGCTGGAGAAAAAGGAAAGGGGGGAAAAAGAAAGAAGAAAAAAAACATCTGCGTGGTCTGCCGCAGACAACAGATTTCCCGGCAAACCCTTTCAGTGGCAATTTACGGCCGTGTGGGTTTCACAGCCTGTCTTCTCCACAGACCAGCTGTTTGTCCGCGGCCCGGGCCTCGACTTGGCAAATGAAGCCTTGATTAAGGACAGGGCCGCCATCTCCGGATCAGAACGAGTCACGCGGCGCCATCGACACCTGAATTAAATTCCCCAAATAGTTGGAAGTGAGAGAACGCGGGGAGTGTGTGGGAAGTGGCGTTTCGGAGCGGATTATGGTCCGCGGCAACGCCGTCGCTCTCGCCCGCCACCTCATGCCCAACTTAGCAACTCAATCTTCTCAGTCTCCCACTCTAGAAAACGCAGAATGAAACACAGAGGGGTCCAGATGCACTTGTGTGTTCGATGTCGACCCTGGGAATGTGCTACAGTGACATATACAGTGCCCAAATGGTCCCAGTTGGCATCACAAAAACCTGGTATACCCGGCCAGATTCCCAAATCACAAGCGAGGACTTCTGCCCTCGAGGGACGGGGTTACGCAAGCCGGCTTCTGAGAATAATCTTTAATTGACATCATGTTCCAGTTGGCGAAGGCACTCTCATGTCTGCCTCGGCCTGCGAGGAACGCATCAGGTGCCAGCTGGACCAGTACCGGTTTGGGAGTGATGCTCTGCAGAGGTGCACAGGCGCTGCAGCTCACCGGCAGAACCAACAACGAAAGTCCCCAACAAGCAGGAAGAGTTTTGGGTCCACTTCAGTCTGAGATACAGGCTGCTTCCATATTGCTGATACACTCAAGAAGATTTCTGATTAGCTGTCTTATACGATTACAGACAAGTGTGGATTTTGCACATCACATAGGTGGCTTAATTGACACCATGATTCCCTATTTGTGCAAAACTAAAATAATGTACTTTAATGTATCGCAGATGCCTGGATATTCGTTTTTCATTAATCAAGAGGGGCAGATATTATGTGGTTAGATACATGATTGGCTGAGACCTAATCCATTAGCTGTAATGACTGCATGGCCAATCTTTATAACGCACACTTTTACATATTCCAAACTGTGAAAATGTCACCATTCATTCTCGGTTTATGCATGTCCCCGTCACTAATCACACACAGGATTTCTGCCGGTTACACTTTGTCAGGTACTGTTTGTCATCAATCGGGGTCCGCCTGTATGAAATGTCAGTACAGCAAAGCAGAATCAAACAGAGTAATATTTTATACGGAGGGAGAGAGGCGATGTGTTTGACTAATAACATTCACACGCACACTTTAACTCATGTATCACCCCGATCTCTGAATATAGGGTATATTAGGGGGATCCTGATGCTTTAAAAGAGACGCCCGTCTTGGGGATCGTCGCAGCCTTTTATGGCACTGGCTGGGGGCTCCGTTTCAGCTCCATGAGCAGTAGCAGTGACCAGCGCTTCGTTTCAGCACCAAGAGCAACGGACAGCGCACCGTTTCCTCTCCGCTTACACGGAGGGCGAAGGGAAGCGGGTTTTCCCTGCCTAATTTGTGCGTCCTCACTGCCGCTTCCATGCACGCATATTTTTACCAAGGTGAGCGACACGAAAAGCGAGAAATAAAAGCAGCTTAATTAATGCAAACAAGCAAAAAACCTTTCTAGGAACGAACATATATTTGCATACCTGTTTATTACTCCGCACCCTTTTGTCATCTACGTACAAAAGGGGGAATCGGTATTTTGCATGCCTGCCAGCCACTTATATGGCTCCTGTTTAAAACGCCTATTAATTATTTCCCTGCGCAATCTTTATTTAAAAATAAAAATACAAAAAAAAAAAAAACAAGGAAAAAAAGCTTTGTCCATTTGCTATTTGCGTTGTCACAGAGAAACGGAAAAAACGACCCCCGGCAATCACGTAGCCGGGTATCAGCTCCTGATCATTTTAAAAAGCCAAACGATGCAGTCGGTGGCAGGGACGACAAACCGGGAAACGTCCACACATTTATGTCGGCTGTCATGCAACCGTAAATAACCGGCATCCAGAGCCCGGTTCCGCCAAGGCGAGGATCCGGCTTTTTTTTTTTTTTTTTAAATTACGATTCACTTATTCATCAGCACCTACTCTGCATCCCAAAGAAGCAGGGATATTACAGAAATGCACAATGACTCTGGGAAATAATCACCGGTTTGAAAAGGCAGCAGTTCGACGTGTTTATAAAAGCCAAAGCCATTGAAATATGACTTATCGGACGCAATTTTCAGTTTTGACAAGCAGATACGGGATATGAATTATTCATGACACAGAACTGTCTTCCTGACACTAAACAGGGACGCACACAGGCTGGAAATTAACTGCGCGTAAGACGCCGAGAAGCTTTGGTTTTTTAAATATTACTTCGGAAAAATAACTGTCTGGCAATAGGAAAAGAGAGAGCCTTCAATCGGCGTCGGCAGTATAAGGTGGATGAAGGCAGAGAGCAGTCACGCAAAATATCCCGTCAAAATACACGGCGTCGGAAAGCAAGACATCACGGACAGCCCAAGCCCGTTAATCCGCATGCCCCGGTCCGCCACGGCGCGGACAGACGAGCCCGATCGGCCCCTTACCTGTAAGGACTCCCACCCGTATTTGGTGGTCGTGGTTTGTTAAAATCATCCCTTCGGACGCCATGTTCGCCAGCGCTGTCGCCCGCACTTAGAGCCCTGGGCAGAGGCAAGGACCGATCGCATCGATCTCCGGGGGTGGGAAAGCGAGGATCGGGGGGGAGGGGGGACCGGGAGACGGGGGGAGCCAGGCAAGAGCAGCAGAGCACCGACTCAAAGCGGTCTTCACAGGAAGAGATAGACGCTCCGGCAGGGGGAGGTGCGGGGGCCGTTTAAGCGGAGCCCGTAGAAGAGCTTGCTGCCTGCCACCGTAGTACAACATGTATGGCAGATTGCTTCTTATAAGGACCACTACTCATTTCAACGAGAACTTCTAGGAAATCAAGAAGGGCTTTAAATATAGTTTTTCCATTTATTGAATTTTTTGGAAAGAAACCTGGCTGAATCATTTGGATCCAGGGGCCTCCGAGGGACATGGATACCCTGGCAGATTCATGGGGCCCAGTACTTTGTAGGGGCCTCTGAATACAACAACAAATAATAAATATATATGCTGAAGAAACATTATACATCTGTTCAGTAAATTCTACTGTGTGCTTGGCAATTTGTAGTAGAAGGTGACATTTCGTCAGGGGGCCCAGAGTTTCTCTTCTTTCTTTCTTACACCTCCTTTAACGAACTGCTGTCATTTCAAATGAAATAGTTCAATAATATATTTTATGTGTCAACTACCTGATGAATCTATTGAGAGGCTCAGAATCCAACAAATACCCGAGTGCTCGATCCAGCTTTGACAGCCAATAAGCCCAAAACATTCACATACTCTCATGAGCTCAGCACCAAGTGAAGACCACTAGGAAAATGTTTTTATGAAGGAAAAAGCATCCTGTTCTTAGAGAAGCATTAATAATGGATGGTTTATTTGTGCAGTCATTGTCCCTTGACAGTTTCTTCTGCCATTGCTTTACCTTAAACCTTAAGTCTACTGTACAGATGTGGTCTTTATCATTAACAGAAAAGTGAGATGGAGCTGTTAGTGGAAGATCTGTTGTCACACCAATGAGGAAAGTACAGGCACATAACATGCAGAATACAGATATGAAAACTACAAATTCTATTCTATCCATCCATTCACCTTCTAACTGCTTATCCTCCTTAGAGTTGTGGGGTATGATATAATAATAATAATAATAATAATAACAATAATCATCATCATCATCATCATCATCGCCATCCCATTCAGCTATCTTCTACTTATCCTGGACAAGGTTGTGGTGAACCTGGAACCTGTCCCGAGAAGTACAGGGCACAGAGGAAGGGACACTCAGGTTTGGATTATGATTTATAATGATGATGATGACGGCGATGGTGATTATTATTATTATTATTATTATTACTATTATTATTATTATCACTCATAATTGGATCATCATTATTATTATTATTCATAGAAACAATTCAATTCTGAAATATGGGTTCACCCAGTAAAACACATTTTAATGTACACTTGCAATGGTTATTGCCACATAAATAGCATGTTTTTTTTTTTTTTTTTAAATGGATGTCAGCTACATGGACACGCATGGTATTGTCAAAATAAGCTTCCACTGTGGGCAGAGAGAGAGAGAGGATCCTAGAAATGAAGAAATCCCATGTTACCAGTGAGGGGACATTAGACCAAGTCACATGGAAAAAAGGAACAGAATAAGGGCACACTAGACCCCAAAATAGAGTTGGAGCTGAAATGTGTGTGTGTGTGCATGCCTGCGTGTGAGTGTGTGCATGCCTGTGTGTGAGTGTGTGCATGCCTGCGTGTGAGTGTGTGCGTGACTTTATGCATGCCTGCATGTGAGTGTCTGCGTGAATGTGTGCATGCCTGCGTGTGAGTGTGTGCATGCCTGCGTGTGAGTGTGTGCGTGAGTGTGTGCATGCCTGCATGTGAGTGTGTGCGTGAGTGTGTGCATGCCTGCTTTTGTGTCTGTGCATGCCTGCGTGCGAGTGGGTGCATGCCTGCGTGTGAGTGTGTCCGTGAGTGTGTGCATGCCTGTGTGTGAGTATGTGTGTGAGTGTGTGCATGGCTGAGTGTGAGCGAGTGTGTGCATGCCTGCGTGTGAGTGTGTGCATGCCTGCGTGTGAGTGTGTGCGTGAGTGTGTGCATTCCTGCGTGTGAATATGTGCATGCCTGCGTGTGTGTGCCTGAGTCTGTGCATGCCTGCATGTGAGTGTGTGCGTGACTGTGTGCATGCCTGCGTGTGAGTGTGTGCGTGAGTGTGTATGCCTGCGTGTGAGTGTGTGCGTGAGTGTGTGCATGCCTGCGTGTGAGTCTGTGCGTGAGTGTGTGCATGCCTTCGTGTGTGCGCGAGTCTGTGCATGCCTGTGTGTGAGTGTGTGCGTGAGTGTGTGCATGCCTGCGTATGAGTGTGTGCATGCCTGCGTGTGAGTGTATGCATGCCTGTGTGCGTGTGTGCATGCCTGCGTGTGAGTGTGTGCATGGCTGCGTGAGAGTGTGTGCAGGAATGTGTGAATGCCTGCGTGTGAGTGTGTGGAGGAGAGTGTGCATGCTTGCGAGTGAGTCTGTGCCTGAGTGTGTGCATGCCTGCATGTGAATGTGTGCATGCCTGCGTGTGAGTGTGTGCATGAGTTTGTGCATGCCTGCATGTGAGTGTGTGCGTGAGTGTGTGCATGCCTGCGAGTGAGTGTGTGCGTGAGTGTGTGCATGCCTGCCTGTGAGTGTGTGCCTGAGTCTGTGCATGCCTGCATGTGAGTGCGTGCGTGAATGTGTGCATGTCTGCGTGTGAGTGTGTGCGTGACTGTGTGTATGCCTGCTTGTGAGTGTGTGCGTGAGTGTGTGCATGCCTGTGAGTAAGTGTGTGCATGCCTGCGTGAGTGTGTGCATGCCTTCGTGTGTGCGTGAGTCTGTGCATGCCTGCGTGTGAGTGTGTGCATGCCTGCGTGTGAGTGTGTGCATGCCTGTGTGCGTGCCTGCGTGTGAGTGTGTGCATGGCTGCGTGAGAATGTGTTCATGGCTGCGTGTTAGTGTGCGCGTGAGTGTGTGCATGCCTGCGTGTGAGTGTGTTCGTGAGAGAGTGCATGCCTGCATGTGAGTTTGTGCATGCCTGCATGTGAGTTTGTGCATGCCTGCGTGTGAGTCTGTGCTTGAGTGTGTGCATGCCTGCATGTGAGTGTGTGCATGCCTGCACGTGAGTGTGTGCAGGAGTGTGTGAATGCCTGCGTGTGAGTGTGTGGAGGAGAGTGTGCATGCCTGCAAGTGAGTCTGTGCCTGAGTGTGTGCATGCCTACGTGTGAGTGTGTGCATGCCTGCGTGCATGCCTACGTGTGAGTGTGTGCATGCCTGCGAGTGAGTGTGTGCGTGAGTTTGTGCATGCCTGCGTTTGTGTGTGTGCATGCCTGCGTGTGAGTGCGTTCATGCCTGCGAGTGAGTGTGTGCGTGAGTGTGTGCATGCCTGCGTGCGAGTGGTTGCATGCCTGTGTGTGAGTGTGTGCATGCATGTGTGTGAGTATGTGCGTGAGAGTGTGCATGCGTAAGTGTGAGGGTGTGCGTGAGTGTATGCTTGCCTGCGTGTGAGTGTGTACATGCCTGTGTGCAAGTGGGTGCGTGAGTGTGTGCCTGACTGCGTATGAGTGTGTGCTGAGTGTGTGAATGCCTGCGTGTGAGTGTGTGCATGCCTGCGTGGGATTGTGTGCATGCCTGCGTGTGAGTGTGTGCATGCCTGCGTCTGAGTCTATGCATGCCTGCGTGAGAGTGTGTGCATGCCTGTGTGTGAGTGTGTGTGTGTACATGCCTGCATGTAAGTGGGTTCATGCCTGCGAGTGAGTGTGTACATGCCTGCATGCGAGTGGGTGCATGCCTGCGTGTGAGTGTGTGCGTGAGTGTGTGCATGCCTGTGTGTGAGTGTGTGTGTGAGTGTGTGCATGCCTGCGAGTGAGTGTGTTCGTGAGTGTGTGCATGCCTGTGTGTGAGTGTGTGCATGCCTGTGTGTGAGTGTGTGCATGCCTGTGTGTGAGTGTGTGCATGCCTGCGAGTGAGTGTGTGTGTGGGTAATGATCCCCCCTATCTGGTTCAGAGTCTCTCGGAGCAGGAGACAGAGCAGCGTTCTCCTCCCAGGTCTTGATGCAGCTCACAGAGCCAGACCACCCACCGACATGCCAAATAGGAAGGTGCCAATCCCCCAATATCTGGCGAGTACTCACCCTGATGGTCAAATCTGTGCTTTGAAAAATAAAGTGCTTCACACCTGAGTGGATTTTGCTCCATGAACCCAGGAACCCCCCCCCGTGACTCCGGAAATTAGAGGGAATGAAGCAGGGTGAGGGCTGGGGGGGACTGTGGGAGAAAGCAAATTACACCCATCGATCGTGTAACATCATGGGGGGGGGGGGGGCAGTTCAGCACCTCCCAGCCAGCTGTGTTCGGGGGAGTCAGCTCCGTGTCTGCAGCCTCACCACTCTATGTGTCTCCTTTACCCCCCTCCCCAGCCAAAGCATCTCTCTCATTCTATAAGCTCTCTCTCTTCCTCTTGCTACAAGTTCTGTTCTCTGCACCTAATCTCATCCACTGTAGTGTTACACAGAAGCATAAATAAAGAACGCGTCGCATTCAGAGCTCCTGGGTATTCAGAAACATCGAAACGCAAAATGATATCGGAGTGGGAAAAAAGTGAAAATGCAGAAGACTTCAAGCAGAAAGTCAAATATCTGGGTTTAACAGGCTTTTGAACAGCTTCTGTGCATCCAGACATCATCCATAGCTGCTGACGCTGTGCAGGGTCACAGGGAGAATGGAGCCTGTCCCACGACAGAGACAGTGCAAGGGGCACCATGGGTGACACGACAAGGGGGCACATACGCAAATGGAAATGTGTGACCTCATTCTCCATAACCATACCCCCCCACCCCCATATACTTTTGTTTATGGTCGTGAAAAACAAAGACATTCAAACTACAGTACACAATGTCTGTGACAGCAGCAGAAAAATTTTCCCATCAGGAGCCAGTTATATCTTTGGGGGGGGGGGGCCACACTGTGTCTATTTTATAGTTCTGCTTAGAAAATACAGTAATGCATACTTTGTTTTTATTGTTTTGATGTGGGGTGGCAACAGGGAGGGCTGCATATTTACTTTGGGGGCCTGTCCACCCCTGACCACTCATTACATCTACACCATTTGGCCAAAAGCATGGGGGCACCAGCCTGTCCAGCATCTCATTCGGAAACCGAGGGTGTTAGTGTGACGTTTACCCGCCCTTCCTTGCTGTAACAGCCTCTGCTGTTCTGGGATGGCTTTCCATTAGATGTCGGAACACTTCTGGTGGGATTTGCTGCCCTTCGGG
Source organism: Mormyrops boulengeri (assembly GCA_026781065.1). NCBI lineage: Eukaryota > Metazoa > Chordata > Actinopteri > Osteoglossiformes > Mormyridae > Mormyrops > Mormyrops boulengeri. The sequence goes on along the minus strand of JAODLD010000045.1, from coordinate 10,476,959 downwards.
TTGGGTGTTGATGTTGGGTGATCGGGTCCCTCTCTGTGAGTTTGTATGACCACCACTCCACAGCAGAACTTGCTCCCAGATGTTTCCGCTTCACAATCGCGTCACATGCGGTTGACCAGGGCAGCTCTAGCAGGGCAGAAATGTGGCAAACTGACTTGTTGAATAGATAGCGCCCTATGATGGTGCCAAGTGGAAAGTCACTAACCTCTCCTCTACAGCCACCCATTCTGCTGCCAGTGTTTGAAGCTGCATGGCTGTGTGCTTAATTATATACCTGTGTCTCCAAAGGGTATGGCTTAATTAACTAATTTCTCTAATTAATTGGGTATCCATATTCTTTTGGCCATATAGTGCGAGATTGTTCACACACATTGTTCGTTCCGAATCCAGCAGCCGTCTTAGGTAACATTCTTTAATATGTGCCACTCTGCACAACATTTAACTTGGATGAAACAAAAAAAGCAGGCAGAGCTTACAAGGTTACACTATTTGCAAGGTATTTCACTCACTAAGAAACATGGCAAAGCAGTGTACCCCAGTTGTCACAGCAAGTAATAAGTATATAAAAATCTAGGTATATCACTGGTGTGCACACTATTGAAAAAAGTAGACTGGGAATTACACAAGCTGAGCACAAGGAATGAGAACATTCATTAATACTTACACATGTTCAAGGCAGCTGACATATACTGTCACTTAGAGTCAGTATGCAGCTTTTGAAATTGAATCAAATGATGCAGCTGTCAACTGACATTACCTGTAGTAATGGTGAACTGTCATATTCCAAGCTGATTGGCTATCATTCACGTGTATGCTGATTGGCTGACCATCACTCACGAGCTGATTGGCTGACCTTTAGTCAAGAGCTAATTGGCTAAGCTTCACCCATATGCTGATTGGCTGAGCACTCATGAGCTGATTGGCTGGACTTTGCTCATCTGAGGCCATGTTGTCCCTGTCAATTAAGCGCCCTTGTTTCAGGTGCACTGGTGCAGTGAGTCTCCTTTCTCTCTCATCATCACTCAAATGGCAGCGACACTTTCCTGCACTTGGGTCTCTAAGCCGCATTCGATCCTCTCAGCTGCTGCCTTTGTCGTTTTCAGCACTTAGACATGACTGGCTGAATCCCCGTTGTACTTTTCTTGGTGATGGTTCTGGGTTTCCTGTGGCAGGTGGTAAACATTTGTCTGGATTTCAGTTGCACCAGTTTTACTGCATGCAGCCTTCCTTACCCAAAGCTTCCTAACCCTAGCGAGATGCTTCGTTCTGCTTTCTCTGGGCTCACATATAATCTGCTATTAGTTAATTTCATTCACTTCAGTTCAGCTACAATGTTTGCTTTTGAGTACCGTCAGCATAATAGCTCTTCAGTGGGGAACAAGCATCTCTCCATCCATCACCTGTGGATTTCCCAGCGAATGGCTGATGCAACGCTTTATGGCCCTTTGTGTTTCTTAAACGAGAGCAGGCCTAAAAAGCTTCACACACCAATCACTGTCATCTCTGGAAAGCTATCCACGGTGCACCATAAGCACCAGGATGGCTGGTCAGACTTTCGGGTGTGCCGGACTGAACTGTCCTTGTTAATGATGCAGAGGGATCTACAGCTCCATAAGAGGACAGATATATCCCTTAACGCTCAGCACAGAAAATACAATCCAATAGCTAAAAATAATGTGGACGACACACATCATTTCTAGGACAAACCTGGGATTAATAAATAAAAATAGTACAAACGTTTCCCAGAATTAAAATTCCAAAAAACATTGTACATTTAACAGGCATTAAAAAACTGGTACTAAAACAGAAACACCCTAGTGAATACCTATCAGTTGTTGGCTGCATGCATCGTGGGTGTATTGTTATCTGAGCAGTGTAGTCTGGAGAGGTGGAACTTGAGTTTGCACCTAAAGCACATCACATCAGTGCATCACTCATCGTTTTAAATGTTTGTCAGGAAATTTGGAAAAGATGATATGGAGAAGGGCCACCAGAAGATGACGAGCTTCGCAGGAGTCGAACAAGATGGGCAGGGCCCAATAGATGGCGATCATGGGCATTAAGCGGGATGTGGCTGATAAGAAGATGGTGCGAGGTGTGCAATAGAATGGTTTGTGTGTAGAAAGTTTGTAGCAGAGCTCTGGATGTGATGGAGGGACTAATGAAGAGATGCTGGATGGCCAGGAAATGGCGCGGCGAGGCTGTGACGACAGCCGAGTGAAGCTGGTGGTGAGGGAGGTAGTTATGGCAAGAGTAGGTAACAGAGGAGAGACACTGGGAGGAAAAGCACAGAGTTACCTAAATGGGATGGAGAGCTGGTGGGGTTAGGAGCTACAGACAGGCAGAAGGGAGGAGGAGATGAACGGGTAAGCTATCCTTTTAGAGAGGTTCTTATTTTAAAATTTTAATTAAGTTATTCTTTAATCCCATTGACTCCCAAATTTGAATAACCAATTACTCCATTTCTCACACGTTTTCATCTCCACGTGTGACACCCGTGCTGGCTTCGGTGTGTGTGTGTGTGTGTGGGTGGGGGGGGGGGGGGGGGCAAAAAAAAAAAACCAAATCCCCCAAAACGGAGGGGGGCACCCCCCCAAATATTTTAACACCCCGGGGCAACAGTTTAA
>JAODLD010000045.1:10446057-10459274 GCA_026781065.1 Mormyrops boulengeri | reverse complement strand
GGGGGGGGTTACGGGTGGAGGATACACATACAGAGGTGTACTTCGGTAAATTAAAGTAAACTCTGCATGACTGATTTATTTATTTATTTATTTTTTACATGTGTAGTGTGATAAATACTGATTAAGCCGTAAAAAGCCATTAGAATTATTTGAGCCCGTTTGAGGTTTCCGTCCGAGCGATTGAAATGCAGAGGGCGATCCTGACATTCGCTGATGTGTGAGACCAGACGAGGAGCTCCTCTGTGTTTTCCAGAAGGAATCCTCCCTCTGAACCGTTTATGCCTGCGGTTCAGCTTAATGAGCTTTTCTGTTACACTTCCGGAGATTATTCTCGCAGTAGCTGGGGGCCAGAAATGCCCCCGAAGCTACGGCCGACCTCCCGCCCCAAACGTACAGCCACATTTACACTTCATGCCTTCTGCTGCTACCATAGCAGTACTTGCCTGGTATCCGGCTCCCCTCTGATTCTATAGACTCATAGCAGCAGATTAACGGGGGAGGGAAGCATCACGTCTTGCTTGTGAAACACAACACTGGCATATGGAACACAATGTATAACATAACTAATCAGCTCAGCCATTCCTGGAGTCTAGCTGCGTCCAGCCTTGCTGCTTGTTAATCTCAACGCTCCCCGTTTCCCAACAGCACTCCTCCTCCTCCTCCCCACGCCCCCCTGCAGCGTCCACCTCTGCTCGAGGCTTATAAGCGAGGAAGGCTGGCACCGTGCTGTGGAGGAGGGGGCCAGAGAGAGGGGCAGCAAGGAGATAAGAAAGGATTAAGGCTGACAGGCAGGGCCGGGTGGGGGACATTCAGTGTCATTTGTGGCCTGGAGGACCAAGAAAAAGGCAAATGTCACGGGTTTGAGTTAGAGTAGGATCATCTGAGGGACAGGGGATGATGGTACGGGTGGGTGTGTGCTCAGAGTGAAGCTGGGAGGGACTAGGGCCTGCCGATCGTGAGGTCACACGTGGTCCCAGTCTGCCCACTTCCTGACCGATAATCACTGAGCTGGCAAGAGCAGAAGCCACTTGGAGCCCCCCCCCCCATGGCCGGCCTCCCCCCACCCCCTGCATGGCCTTCTGGCATCCTCCTCCAATCGGCTGGGAGTCACCGTCCACTCCCCTCCGTGCGCCATTTGTGTAGACAGAGATAACAGGTGGCACAAGGTCTCCCGCCACAGGGGATGCCGTCTGTGAGAAACCGCCGCGCCACGTGCCATGCTGACCTCACAGGCTCACAGGTCCACACAAGGACCAACCCAGGTAACCCTCTGACGAGTGCCTGATCTGGGTGACGGGCCCATCGTGCACTTGAAGTGACACCTTTTTCCAGTATAATTCATCCTGCTGTGTTCTGAGAATGTTGACTCACCGTGTGACACAGGGACCTGACAGGAAGTAAGGGGTTTATTCACAATATTTTCCCTTTTCAGGGCTTAGCAGGGATGGGGTGGGCTTAGGGCTAACGTGCCACAAACAGAAACACTAAACAAGGATTTGGATTCAGAGGCTTAAAAAGGGTTATGTGGTGGCTGCACACTACCAAGGTCAGGGGTGTGAATCCTGCCCCCACAGCTTGCCCCCATAGCATGCTGCCCAGATGATCTCCAAGCATCAGGCTTTCCTCCAGCAAACCAAAGACCTGCAGACGAGTGGCTTGACGTACGTGCGTACACCACCACTGTGACCCCACCAAAGGTATACTGTAGCCCTGTGCCCTTTGCTGCCTTAGATACGCTCCAGGCCTTCTGCGGCCCCATCACCCTGGATAGGCTGGAAGATGTAAGCAGGGCAGGCTGTAGCTACAGGCAGCATAGACAGACGAGAGCCCTCGAATTACCTGCCTTACAGAGGAAGTGAGATGATCATCAATTTTCTTGGTAGGGCGGGCTTCCCAAGTGAATCTTTGCCTAGGGCCCCTGAAAAGGTACAGCCAGCCCTGGATGTATGGATGGATTAATGAATATAAATAAGCTTGGTCATCTGGCTCCCAAAATAGCTTGAGGCCATATCCTTATTTGACCCATTTTGCAGGCAAATTGAATACATTTGGGTTGAGTAGATCCCTACTCAATCTGATGCCATTCTCTTTGTTCAGGCTCTGGAGAAAAATCACACACTGCTTCTTTAAGAAGTCCACACTGGGGCTCCTCTGCCTTTCTCTGTCCAGGATTTTCTAAAGACTTCATTTTTATACTGAGCTAAAAGGCCAGCAGTAAATCCAACCCTGTGAGGCTTCAGGTCTGACATGACTGAGTCTGAGGTGACTGTCAGCGCCCATTTTTATAACCACTCTTTATTACTGCTCAGACAGATCGTACTTCTTCTGATGGTCTGGTGGTTCGTCGTCGAGTCCGATGTGGAGAAATGAAGACGCAGGGTTTGCGTGCGTGCTGCCGAGGTGCGAGGCCACTGCCACGGGGTGGACAAGCTGCCAAGTGCCGTCTTGTCATGGGAGACGCGCTGCATTGGCCTGGAGGTGCATGGAGGCATATCAAAAATGATGATTCATGCAGTTTCTCCACTTAATGGGGAGCCTGATTAATGGGAGGGGAGTCCTGCTGTGCTCTTCCCCAAGATCATTACTTTTGTATTTTTCAGACACTGTGGGGACAACCTGCTGCACCAAGGTAATGGCCATAATTAAGAGCCCCCCCCCCCATTTCTGGGCTGCCAGTTATCCATTAAATATCAACCTACACATTATTCTACATCTCAGACAGACTTTTAGGGTGACGGACTTACTTTCACCTGCCCAACTTGAGTTTGCATCTGGGTAATTCGTGTCTCATTCTTTTGACAAGTTGGGTTCGAGTGATGGTGTTTCATGGGCGAATCATGGATGATTTGAGGACTACTCATAGAGAATTAATGGGCAATTCAGGGAGGTATTCATGGGTGACTCATAGCCAAATTTCAGAGGAATTCATAGAGAGGTCATGGTCGATTCATGAGCCTCGGTTGTGTGTTGGTTGTGATGGTGTAGCTTCACTTGCGCTATATGCAGGATAGCATAAAACAGGTAGAATCCAAACACCCAAAATCTGGCTATGTTTCCCACTTGTCACGTCCTACATTTTTTGCGAATAAAATAAAATTGAAAAAAATCTTTTGCTGATTGACTGTAACTTTGATACGGTTGGGCGACATGTTGGCACCTAGCTCACTGAGATCGGCATCTGTTTCCAGGCCAAAAGCGTATTTTTTCCATCTTGCATGAAGGCAGTAAAGCAGGGCTCACTGTAAATGTGTAATGTCTACGAGTAGGAGCAGGTCACAAATCAGCCACAAATGCAGTCACGTGTTCGGCATGGTGGGTTCGGACAGACTGGTCCTCTTCATTGGCATCAGTCCCTACAGGGAGTCCCTGCTGGTGCCTTTGATAGAGCTCAACTTTGATCCCTATGGCCTTACCCTTCACTTATCCTTGTTTTTGCTCCAGTCTCCTTCAACTGCGAGGTCCATGTCGGCCCTAATTTTGCATCAAGTCAACGTGATGAGCTTTCCTGTTGGTAGCGTTTAAATGTGGTTGCATGACGGCTCTTGGCTGCTTTGACAAGACAGGCTTTTTCTGGCCGCGTTTTGGACACAGCACCAATCCCATTAGCCATGCTGCCGGAATCAAGGCTCTGTCTCTTAAAGGGATTTCTCACTTGCATCTGAACCCGGACCTTGGAGGTGGCCTTTTGTGGAAGCGGCAGCTACTTTGATGCAGAACACTCAGTGACTTTAATGATAAGACACATACAGTTAGCTGGGTTGTTATTATTCACATCAGGTGCAGTGAACCTGAACATGGGTCACCTCACTCCCTCATCCACGGGGAATGGGACAGTAACCTAGCGCCTCAGCAACCCACATCCTCTCTCACATCAGGTCCTACGAATAACCGAGTGGATTTATGGTACTGCAGGAAGCCATAGCTGTGTACCCACAGAATAGCGACCAATCAGCACCTGGTATGCCTGCGGGGCAGTGATTACAGTGTTGCTGTACTGGCCCCGGGCCACGACCACATGGGCTGCTCTGACGGTTGCTAATAAATGTTACAGCACCACAGGCCTGGCCTTTCATGGTCCTGATTGTCCATTTCTGTGCCTGCATTGTCTTCTCTTCACTTTAAATCTATATATCGCACTCAGATAAAGAAAAACCGTTGGAAGATATAAAGCAGCTCCTGGGACTTGAGTTGATGACCATCCTGTGTCTTCGAGTGCCACGTTACCTGTTGTCCTGGCATTTGTCAGGAGAAGTCCCCGTGGGCTGTGGGGTACAAAATACAGCAGTGTTTCTCAACCCGGTCCTCGGGGAGCCTGAGCAGTCCTTGTTTTTATTCCATCCTGGAGAACTGGGACGGAGCAAAAAATGTGAACTGTTTGGCAGGGAGCTGAGAGGGAGCAAAAATGTGAACCATCAGGGTGAGAAACACTGACTTAATTAAGAAAAGCAACATGAAACAGGGAATAAGACACCACCTTAAAACTCAAGCCAAAAGACTGAAACTTAAACTGAAACAAAGCTCATTCCCATTGTGCATGGACTTTTTGTTTGTTTTTTTTTGGTCGGTTTTGCCTTTACTATATCCACTTCCAGCCCCTCTCTCCCTGTTTGGGTTCAGCTGTTCTTTGTCTCTGTGAGTCCAATCAGTTCATTGTGTGCCAGCTGGGAGTCATTAACTGGAGTGTGCAGGCTCCTGCAGGAATCCCCAGTGGTTCTGCCCTGTCGATCACCCTTGTTCATGAAATCCCTCTTGCTGTCTCACAAAGTGTTCCCACAGTGTGTTTCTAAGGACCCACCATGCAAGCTCCTCCCCTCAATGCCCTATGAGATCAATTATAAACACATCTGAATCAATTGACTAGACTCTAGAACAATCCCAGGTTACAATAATAGATTCTTAATAGAGGAAGGGAAGAAAAAGTAAAAACATTAAACCTAGTATGGTAATTGTGTCTCAAACAGTTCACCCAAGACCTTTGTTTAACAAATAACAAAAATCCATCCATAACTCTATAAAATGCTATCAAATTAATATGTGTGATATGTGTATCAATTAAATAAAAAAGGTTAACTTCTTTTATATTTCTATATGCGTTTAGTGGTACATGTCACATTCTGTATGTAAACAATTGAGATCCTTGGTTAGACCAACTGACCGATTTATGGTAGATGACCTGCTTATGGTGTGTTTTCAGCTTATGATGGTCATTCTAGTTGGTTTAGCTGGTTATACAAGCATGAACAGCTTAATAGGCTGGCCACACTAGCATAACCAACTAACTGGTGACCCACCCAGGTAAACCATCACAGAGCAGCAAGAGCTGGGACATAACCATCTAAGACCATCTTAGATCAGCTAAAACCAGCTACCAGCACAATTTTTTTTCTAGTTGTCCTGCACCCTTAGCTACCTACGATAGAATAGAGGCTAACCAAAAATCTGTGATAAGCTAGGAAAATGATGGATAGATGGATGGATGGATGGATGGGTGGGTAGTTAATTTGTTAAAAAATCATTGGTTAGGTGATCAATAATACATCTACAAAAGTGTCATAATCCGAAATACACAGGGCAGGACATCCTTACCTCCAATGGACACACGTACCTTCTGATCTGCAAGTGCAGCCATAAGTGCCAATTTCATCTCATGGGAGGGAAATTGACCGATTCAACTTCAAAGCCAGAGGAAGCAGGAGGATTGTAAGGAGCTGAACTTTGCATCCAGGATCCAGACATGATGTGAAGAGTCGTGTTCCCTACCGACATGCCGCTCAACACACATGGCCCTGTCAAGCCTCTGTCAGAGATAGAAAATGACAGTATTGTATGTGAGCTGTTCCCAGCAGAGGTGCGTAATTCAGGTCCAAAGAGTCCAGACCAAGATTTTGTTTCAACCAACCAGGTGAGCATAAAGAGTCACAGTCACAAAGTATTCAACTCGTTGGTTGAAACAAAACCTTGGTCTGGACTTTTACTCTCTGGACCTGAACTACCCACCTCTGCTTCCCAGATATAAGTAGATAATAGTGCTGGCCCATTGTTCTGATCATGGTTAATCAGAAGGCACCCAGGTGTTGTCCTGTTGTGGTCTAACAACAGACAATCTTCATATCTCTTCTAACACACCACTTCCTGTGTCAGTGTTGGAAAGAGGAGGCACATAGACTGTAAGGACTCATTAGGACAAATGGCAGCATTAGGAGAGGCTGGCCAGAAAAGCCCCCAAGCCATTTATTACATTAAAAGGGTATTAAACAGAGTGTTAACTGAGAAACACTCAGGACCCGTTTTAGTTAGGAGAGGAGGCCCCAAGCTGTGTCAGCACCTGCCCTGGACGGCTGCTTTCCTGCCCGCGGCAGACACCTCTCCCAGATGGATAAGCGGGCACTTGGAACTGGCAGGACAGGGGCCTCTGACAGGCAGGGCGCCCCTGGCCCGAGAGCACGGTGTGCTGGGAAAATGCTGACCTCACTCATCTCATACTTTCAATTGTTTTTCTACTATAATAAGGACTCTAGGCTATATTAAAATACCACAATGCAAAAAATCTCTTCCATAAGACTCCATCATTGACTGAATGATAACAGTGCATTTAGGAGAACCTCACATGCTCTGTCGCTGATGGCAGGAGCTGCTGACTGGTCCCGGCTCTGAGGGTACGGCGTTCTCGCATGACCTGCATGCCAAACTGTGGAATGTGAAAAAACTTTCAAGATTTTTAAGAGAAACTGGCTGTGCATTCTAGTAAAATGCTCTGTGATTATGGATGCTAGGACTCTGTGCTGAATGTAGTTACATTTACCTGATTAATTAACTTAAAAATGAATCCATACCTGTGTAAATTAGCTGCTGAACACATCATATGTCTGTAATCTACAGTATTAACAGTTCATTAGATAAAACCACTGCAGTGAGACACCCACGTTCCTTCACCCTGTGTGTACGGCATTAATCATCAAAGCTTTCGATTTTCAGGGATCGTTTGAGATAACCAGGTTTTTATTCCTCTGCGGTAAAAAAAAAAAAGACTAAATTAAGACCGGGCTGTGTTGCCATAGAAACCAATCTACACAGGCTCTCTTTACGGTGTTATATCTGTCGTCAAAGTGAAGATCAAAGACCGAAGCGAAATGCAGGCTAGCAAATAAATTGTGATGTTGACCTGGAGAAGGTGTATGCTGGCGCACGCGTGTGTCTGCCTGAGCATCGAAACGGTGATGAGCACAACATTTTCTTACTCATCCCACCAAAGCACGACACGTGAGAAACGGCACTGCCATCACAGCCTGTCCCCAGGTTACGAACAACCTGACTTACTGACAATTTGTACTTACCAGCAGACAGTCATAAAGCACATGATCTTGAAAAGTTTGGGTAAATAAAATGGTTTGTTACAACGAATCACGCACTACTTTGTGAGGCTCATTGTGTGGGTTGTACAGTTTATCGGTTTGAGGTACAGTACACTATTGTATGTACCTACTTTTGTACCGTATTGTTTTTGTTCTGACTTACCTACAAATTTGTCTTAAAGACAGATGTAGGGAACAGATGCTGTTTGTACCCTGGGGATTGCCTGACCCTTTAGTCTCAAAACCGGAATCCACTTTAAACCCTTGTGACTTTAGAACACACATTAAAAGACTTTAATAAGTACAGATGCCGTAATACCGGTTTACTGAGATGTATGGAGACCACTGTTAGTCAAGTGACTTATTGCCATAAACTGTCACCATGGAAACTATCCAGCGAGAGCGGAACATTAGAGGTGAAGTGCTTCTTTTCTTTTTTATAAAAGCCCTTTATTTCCAGCAACTAAAAGTGAAATTAGAAGTGGCATCATCACGTGACCTGCTTCGTTGCACGTGATTGGCCAGGGCACAACTGCCATTGCCCACCTGAAGTGAAAGGGCGCTGATTATAATACCCATTTTAATGCACAGATGTAGCCAAGTAAACCAAGACTTTGGTCGTGGTGCCTGTGCACTCCGCTGCTTGCTGATATTCTGTAGGTGGGAGAGGCATGAGTGATATTATTCCCTTATGAGGGCTTGCTTTTATTTAGCTGTTGATGCACCAAGATGAAGGTGTGTGCTAAGGAGCGGCCCGGACGTTGTTGGGATGAGATGAGCTTAGACAGCAGTCCCTAGGAGCGCATCTTCAAGCCCTGAGGCCAGACAGGAGACGGCTACCGATGGCGGGGTTCTAGAGGCTCTCATGCCCACCCGTCCTGAAATCAAATGGGCATGAAACAATCAGACAGTTGGACTCAAGATGGATGCCAGCCCTGCACTCTGAGACCCTTGGCTTCCAATTTTGGGGGCGTGTGTCCATCTCAAGCCAGCGGAAATAACTGCCCCCCCATGCACTCCCCTGCCACACTCCTCTGCCCTGACCCCTCCAGGAGAATCCACACTGCCATCTGGCCTTCCCTTTTAATGGACATGGCAGAAGCTGGTGGAGACCAGATACAGCCCCCTGATTGGTCCCTGACTGCTGAGAACCCTCATATTGGGTAGCCCTGGCAGACTGGCATGGAACCACAACCCAGGAATAGTTCTGGCCTTGGCCAAAAATTTCAGATTCTAGAGAAAACAGTCTGTCCACTATCCTCCTTTCCTAGAACATTCCTTTCCACCTTTGGGAATTGCACTTCTGCAGCTGCAGACATCAAACATGTCTCCCTTCGATCGCATCCATCTCGCAGGCTACTGCTGCTACAGAGGTGTAACCAGCACTCAGTGCTAAGTGCTCATGGGACGTTGCAGGAAGGGGAGCTGTCCTCAAAGAGGCCGCGCTCTCTGATCTCCCCCTAGAAGTGGTGTCGAAAATGTTTCTTGCCAGGCTGCTATTCGTCGGCACGCACACACGCCTCTGGCGAAGGCGCACCGAGGTAAAGTTTAAAAAAACCCCAATGTCACCACATATAAAAGACAATCATTTACATTCATATATCAGTAGACCCGGTGAAAGGGGAGTTTTATCTTTGAGTTAGACCTGTCTCACAAGGCCAATTTTCATTACGTACGATGAAACTGAAGAAGAAGGCACTTTGATTCGCAAGGCACAGGGCATTTTTGTAAATGCTGCTCATTTTTGAATGCATGGGTTTCTTTAACCCCACTGTATGCCATCACTATGCAGAGCTTGTTGGCAACCTGCATCCTTCCTGGTCCCGCTCACGCACAACCCCGTTCCGCGCGCCCTAAAAATTGTGCCAAGCTGTCTATGCCATAACCCTATTCCTCCATCATCTCCCATGCCAACTCCCCTGAGGAATTGGACCTGGTATCAGTGACTCTGCGGGACTGTTATACCATCCAAAAGCTCGATGCTTCCCCTACACGTGATTCTTACTGCAGCTCAGAGAAATGGCCAATTTAAAAAAAATGCTTCAGCGTGCCACTCTCATGGAGCTCACATTTCCATGCCGCATCCTATTAATCACGAGAGAAATATTACTGGATCGGCGTGATGTGAAATTGCTCTGAAATTTAAGGGCTCGAGCATCACTTTCGATTAATATTCCACAAACAGCAAGATCTCCTTCACGTCGACCTTAAAGGGAAAGAGGAAGCGGGATAAGGTTACGTGGGGGATGGGGAAAGTGTTTCAAGGCTGGAGGACTGGCTTGGGGTTATGTTAGCGATAGAACTAGGGTTAGGGTTAGGGTTAGAGTAAAGGGTTAGGGTTCTGCTTTATTTACCATTCATGAAGATGGGCAGCAGTTAGTCTAAGTTTGGATGGGGATCCCATCTGGGGTCCAAGTGATGGGGATAGTTCTGTTTTCATGGAGTTTCTTTGGTTCTTTCAAATGTTGGATTATGGCATGTATAAATTTATATATCTGTAAATTAATAATAAATAAATCCTAGCTGTAACTCTAGCCATAATGACAACCCCAAAGCTTGCTCCAGTCCTATTTGTAAACATTATCATTTCTTTCATTTCGTTTTTATTTTTATATCTTATTTTCAATTTTCATTTGATATAGTTTTCAGTCTTATTTCAGTGGTGACCATCGATAAATGTATGTTCATGTATGTTAGTTTCAGTTTAAGTTTTAGTCATTTTCATTTCTAGGGAGCTGTCATGACTGGTATTGGGGAAGGAGTGATGATCTAAATGCAAGCTTGATCAGAACTGAAGAGGGCTTTATTACAATACCAAAAACAGAGGCAATAGGATCATGAGGGGGCAAATCAGGAGGCAGGGAGGAGCAATCATGTGGCACTATGGTTAACCTAGACATGGGGTGCAATGCTGGGAAAGACCATACAGTGTACATCACCATCACCAACATCTACAATGGCTGACAAAGGAATAGAGCATAGGCAGGCACATATATACTCTAATAACGAGGGTCATATGCGGGACAGGTGTAGGCCATAACTAAGCACTAGGGACCATCTGCAATAGGGAACAGGTGAGGGTAATTAGGAACAAGAGAGGAGAAGATGAGATGGTCAGCAGAGGCTTCTGCTGGCCAAATGGGAACGGGACAGACAGAAATGGCAGGGTCTGAAAGTTGTAGAGTTATGTGTCTGATGTACATCCGGAGACCTACATGAATACACTGTGCTCATTGTGTATTTATATCCTTAGGTTTATGTCCTTATAGGCAAAACATTAAAAATAAGGAAATCATCACTTTAGAAATGATAATGGAAATTATTTGATGGAAAGTATTTGATATTTGTTTCATTTCACTTCTTTCATTTCATTTCACTTAATTTCAGAAGCAGTATTTATTTAGTTATAGTTCTTCATTTTATTTCAGTAACATTTCATTTCAGCTTACAAACATACTTTCTTACAGTTTTAGTTTTCGGTAATGGTATTAACCCTGTCACGAACCACGCCATAACTGTGAGCCTAATTGTAAGTTTTACCGCCCACCCCGCTGGTTTTCAGGAAGCTTGGCAGAGCCTGTGGCATACCGGTGGGAACATTGCACGGTGTTTACTTACAGAAAGTGATCACTGTGCCTGTTTACAATATATACAAAAAAACACAGCGGAACGAAGGAGTGATAAACCCTGGACACAGCCAGGGACCTCGGGTGAAGCCAAAGAAATTATATCAAGAATACCAAACAGGAGCTAACTACAAAATAATGATTAACTGTAGCCTTCTTAAAATCCAATATGTTGCTTCCAACTCTAAGTACGCAAAACATATATCGAGCAGGTGGCATGTACCTCTTACACCAGGAGGGTATTCCGCAAAGCAGGATTTCTAGCATAGTTGGATAACTTGTCAGATTTAAGGAAGTCTGCGCTAAATGTAATTGGACAAAGATAAAGTCCATTCAGCTGAGACTATCTTAAATCCAACAAGTTATCCAGCTAAGCAAGAAATCCTGCTTCATGGAACACCCCCAGGGCTATTAAAATCACAGTCCTCAAGAGCCAAGCACTGCTGATTTTCCAGCCTTCCTTTACCTTTGAGCCAGGTGTGAAGCCTCTGTGGTCTATCAGAATCAGTAATTATTAAACTAAGTACACTACCAGTCAAACGTTTTTGCACACACTGAGATTTTCTACATTTGCATGTTACTTAATATTTACTACAAATGCACTCAATTGTCTATGCTAACAAATAAATTTACAGTATGTTCACCATTTGAGCACCTTTATTAGCAAGAAAATCAAAGAATGATATATTTGATTCATCAAAGTAACCTCCATAAGTTATAACAGTAGAGAAAGTTCAAGGTATTCTTTCTACAGGGGACATTAAATACTGCTCTGTTTCATGGGATGAAACAGAGCAGTTAACTAGTGCATTTAAAGTTAAATGACAGCCTAGACTTGACTATGATATCACCACACAACCAGTTATCAGGATATCAGACATGCACTGTTACATACTCTTTTCATGTTAGAAACGAAAGTTGTTTTTTTTCTTATATTTTCATTTACAGTTCTTCACTCAACTTTGAAATGTTTAATGAATAAAAAATCCGGTGTAGCTCAGCCTGGATAAGTTCCCGGTCCCACCATAGCGCTTCCTGCTGCATAGTCTCGGGGGAAAGTAGCTTTGCTCTACCGACCCCCTCCCCTTACTGACTTAAAAGCATCCGTTGAAAACAGCCCAGCAGTTATGCTGTGTTAATCTTGCATTTTAAACAAATCATCTGAAGGCTAATCAATTACATCTTAGGGTTTTATTAATGACCAGACTTACTTTGTAACTGACCATCATTCATTATAATTAGGCCATAGGTTGGGGCGTGTTTCTTGGGCCCAGATCACAGATGTGTGTGGGAAGGGTCATTGTAAACTTTTCCGCTGCTCTACTGTGCTCTTTACTCTAGTTTATAGTTCTACAGCCTGGCATTTGACTATAGATAGAGACTCTAGGCCTAAGAAAGAGGCCTGTCTTTGTACCACACAACAAGGTCACTCGTATCTCTAAACATGCATCTTGTCTGTGCAATGGGACATCTGGTAAATTAGCAGGATTTCTCTTTCCTGATTGGTTGAAGCGTCATATATCATGTTCTTTGTTACTTTATCTTTTGAGCCTCTCAATAAACTATCCATGGACAACTGGCTAATTGGGAGTTTTCAGCAAAGCTCTCTTCTGTTTGACCTCTTTCCCTGCAGTAAACTGCAAAAAGGGCAGGGGCACTGGGTCACAAGGGCAAAGGGACACCCCCCCATAATGAAATCGTAGCTCAGCAGTAATCTTGTAGGTTGATAGTTTGCCTGGGAAGGAATCGGCCAGGTTTGCACTCCTATATGAGGTCCTGGGTGCTGCCCAACTGCGTCAAACAGCCGAGGCCGTGAGCGTCTTGCGAAGTGGATCGGGGCACTCCTGCTCTCTGGGCGAGTAGCGGAAGTTGCTGATAAGAAGAGTGAGTTACCGCGGTAACAGATACACAGCAGATGGAACAATTTTTTGTTGCTTCTAGGATGGGAGCTCCAGCAAAGTTGATTGGTTAAACCAGTCTGCATACCCAACTGGTCCCTGCTCCTCCCACAGCAATCTCCCTGGCTGGGCCGCTCCATCGGTGGTGCTGGGAGAATCTTTTGTATGACTGAATTATTCAAGACCCGTGTTCCGCGTTTATCTGTAATGGCTGTCGCTCTACCAGAAAGAGCCAAACATCAACGCTAGACAAGATCTTCCTCCGCTATGCTCCCTTGCTGCCCAGCAACGCTCACTCATGAATATTAATCCTGACATCCCATGAATCGTGGGGCTGAGAG
>JAODLD010000045.1:10411637-10425078 GCA_026781065.1 Mormyrops boulengeri | reverse complement strand
TTATACACTGGGTTAAGGGGGGGATAGACAGGAGGCAGCTGGAGTGAGTTAACAAGGGGGAGGAACAAGAGGAGTGGTAGCTCCGTGTTGGAACTTTTAACTGCCAATTAGCGGGCAGACGTGCAAGGCCCCGACGGCTCACGCTGCCGTGATATCTGGCGAAGACGAGCGGAAACTAAATCAACGCGCAATGTCAGACATGGCGGGTGCTTTTCAGCAACCAAGGACGGATGAGCGAGCGGCCCGCGGAAATCACAGACATCCGCGTGTGATCTGAGTATAAAGGCCAAGGCAATTTCCCATTCAGGCCTATTAACTAGTCCCCCCCACCCCCTACCATTTCTACTCTCTTTTCATCTCTTTGCTCTTACTTTTTCTCATTCTCTCCCCTCAAACACAAGGTATGCTCCCTGACACATGCACACGCACACACACCGACACACACACACACACACACCACGGGTTCTCCTGTGAGATCATTGAGGAACCTGTGCTTGAAAACACAGAAAACCTGCAAAAGGGCCAGCTCCAGCTGGAGAACGTCCATCACACCTTTCTGGAAGGACACAACACGTCGATCCCCTCCAAGCAAGGACCAATCATGGAAGCGCTCATGCACTAGCTGGAAGGAAATAGCCCTTGATTGGTGGAAGCCCCCTGTGGCACAGAGCTGGGACTTCACCGCACTGTTACAGAGTGTCTGTCCTCCCGTGCAGATATGCCCCGGGCTGGGACAGTGTTCCCAGCAGACCACGAGTCAGCCTCGTGAGTCACTTCACAAGAGAGAGTGTCTGCTAGGCGAACAGCTAGCTAAGAGAGGAATGGGAGAGGCCCCCAGCTGCTCCCAGAACCACCCAGCAAGCATCTCTGATTCTGCAGTGAGGCCACTTTGAATGGTGCGGCTCAGTCACAGGGTAACCGGGGCAGTAGAAAGGCATTATTTGCATCTTAGGGAGGGACTCTCCTGTTAGCAGCCTTTTTTTTTGCAAATGCATTCAGGTTAAGTTCCTCACTCAAGAGCAAGTGCTCCCGCTGCTGCTCAGACCAACAGTTTCCTCATGGGAGTTTTACTTACACAAAAATGTGCTGAAGGCAGAACAAAAAATGATTGGTTCAGTGATATAACCAATCAGATTGAAGAGGAGGTGGGTCCAAGCAACTTGAGGAGGCAGGACCAACTAAATCAGATGTCTTGGTTCCGCCTCCTCTAGTTGCTTGGACCCACCTCCTCTACAATCTGACTGGTTACCTCTCTGAACCAATCATTTTCAGTTTTGCCCTCAGAACGTTTTTGTGGAACTAAAAACTCCCAGTTCCTCACACTTTCTTCTATTTGCAGTCAGAGGTGGGGACTTGAGTCACTGACTTGCAATTTGACTCACGTTTGATGACTTGCGACTCAACTCAGCAAAATTGATGGAAAGACTTGGACTCGACTTGGACTTGAGGACAAATGACTTGAGACTTGGCTCGGACTCCCGACTCGATTTGGACTTGCCAATGAGTGACATGTTCCCATCCCTGCTCACAGTCCTGATGCATGCATGCTGCTCCACTGTGCCCCGCTGGACAAGCAGTGGACCTCGGATTTGAAAGTGACAGCTTCTAGCTCGAAGCTAGGCTCCCTGAACCTTAGCCCTCCCAAAGGACCTCCTGCATTATACTGCTTCCATCAAATGACAATGAGCTAATTAGAGGTTTAAGAAATGTACTTCAATACAGAGGCTATGTGGCCTTGGAGGAGGCGAGCTCTGTGAGAGCATCAGCACCCTGTGAGGGAGCTCGCTGACAAAGCTATGGAAAATCACCCTCATTCACACCATAGCCACAATTCAAATGTGTCATTGTTATTGTAAGATTAAAAGCAATCTAATCTGTGATTTCGGAAGAGGAAGAAATCTGGACAACAATAACTGTTTAATTAGATGTATAGTGGATTAAATTAGAACAGCAGAAGATAGGCTGATATACTCAGTGTCAGAAAGTCACTGTGGGATGAGGGCACCTAACTAGCATTGAAAATCCAAGTTCCTCTGATGGAATGTTGTACTGTTTATCTTCTCCCACAATGCACTGGGTCAAATGAATCTGAAAATATGTCTGAACTGAAAAAAGAGGCAGTCACACGAAAACATCGTTTTATTAAAACAACAGCAGATGTAAAAATGGTAGCGTCCCACCACGGTGCAGGAAATGGAAACCTGTCTGTTGTGACAAATTAGTAGCCCGAGGTGCCTGCACAGTAGTTAAATAAAGGCTTGGCTGTTTGTTTTCCGTGGACCATCGGAGAGCCTCCCGGGCTCCATCCCTGGCCACCCGTGTCCCATGAACAGAGCGCCATGCTCCAGGACCACCGGCGATGGGATGACGGATGAAACCCCCCACAGGTCCAGCTCTCATTCTTTACTTTCAGCAAATTGAATTTGATCCCACGCTGATTTCACAATCCCGGTGTCTAAACGAAGCACAAACTCACAGGCGCTCCGAAGGAGATGCCATTGACACGCATGTCTGAGGAAATCCGCAGGTCCGTGGTGGAGGACCAGCAGGAGCAACGTGCTTCCTCCGCTCATCGTGCCGATGAGCCACAGCCTGACGTACTACATGCTGCCTGACAACTCGTCAGTCAGATCGCGTCAACTCTATGTCCACTGACAGCAGGGGGCGCCACCCAGTCACTGGTATACTAACCTTCGAGAGCAAAGGAGAAAGTGTGCATAACATGGGTTTTTAAGGCTGATTTTCTAGACTGGTCACAAAAAATAGAGTAAGCTCCTAAGCGCATACACACCGAGCGAGAGGGTTTTGCACAGATATGGGGCTGTGCTGGGAGGGAAAGGATCCACTGATACAGACGGAAGCAGTGGCAACAGCTTCAATGACGAAACACTAACGGCTGATCGCAGGCGGCGGCCAAAGCCTGCCTCCCTCCCTCTCCCCCTCCTTCAGGTCTCTCAGTTCCTCGCGTACCCCGACCCACTCGCAGTCCTCCAATCCGCCCTGCCGCTCCTCTTCCTCCCGTCATCTTGTCACCGGCCACCGTATCTTGCTCCCACCTAGGCCCAGGGCACAGCCATGCCTCAGGCGCTTCCCCCCGTCCATCATCCGGGCCCCCACTACCCCTGTACCCCCAACGCCCCCATGCCGTCCTGCCGCTGTCACTTAAGCTCACCAGCCCCCGGCAGATGTCACTGTCCTTGCAGAGGGAGACCACCGAAGGTCGGGGTGGGTGGGGCCGCACGCGTAGATGGATCTCCTGAGTGCTGCCCTCCCCTAAGCCAGTATTTTTACTTGTGCTTTGGCGCAATCAGGATTCATCACGATCTGCCAGGCCGACGCCCTGGGCTGCCTTGCCCTGTCACACAGCCTCTCTGTTACTGTAACCCCCCCACCCCCCACCGCCCTCACGCTCAGCGGCAGTGACTGACATGCCAGCCAGCTTTCCTCGGCAGTGCCCAGGTGGTCCTGTGGATTTTTGGTTCCATCTAACAGTACCAGAGGGTCATCTCAAAAGCTGTGTGTGTGTGTGGGTTAGGTTTATATGTCCCCTACAATGTAATAAAAATCTGCTTTTTTGAAGCTTTTCAGGTCCCCACAAAGATCTGTGAATGCAATCAAAAAACGAAAAATGCCCAAAGTCTCGTACTTTGTTTGGTTACTTATGGTTAAGGTTAGGGTTGAGTAGGGGTTAAGGTCATATGTAGGGATTAGAGTTTTCCCCATAGAAATGAATGAAGAGTCCCCAAAAAGATATAATTACAAACCTGTGTGTCTGCGTGTGCGTGTAAGACCCTGGCTTCTACACTGCGGGGAGCAGTGTGTGGCTCATTGGGTCAGGACACATTGTCTAATCAAAAGGTTGCCAGTTTAAATCCCATGGTTGTCACAAGGGTCCGAGCAAGGCCCTTAACCCCAATTGCTCCAGCGATATTGGCTTACCCTATTGGCTCAACTGTACTTTGCTTTGGATGAAAGCCAAAAAGGAGCCGAAGGAAGAGTGTCGGTAACAGCGAACAAGGCTCCCTCCCCCACCACCCCCATTGCAAACGTGCTGATTATGCAGTGAAACAGCATGCCTTAGGTGAGCCTGGCAGGTGTCACCTGGCAACAGGGTGAGCGTCAGGAGCTCGCCGTTCCCCTCAGCCTGCCCAATCAGGGCTCCCCAGGCCACACTGTACCCCTCGACCTGCCCAATCAGGGCCTCCCAGGCCACGGCATACCCCTCGGCCTGCCCAATCAGGGCCCCCCAGGCCACAGCGTGCCCCTCAGCCTGACCAATCAGTGTACCCCCAGGCTACGGCGTACCCCTTGGCCTTGCCAATCAGGGCCCCCCAGGCCATAGCATACCCCTAAGCTTGGCCAATCAGGGCCCCCCAGGCCACGCCACACCCCTTGGTCTGGCCAATCAGGGCCCCTCAGACTGTGGTGTGTGGTGAACCACCATGACGCTACGCTGAGCTTGATTGCAGATTAAGGTAATGTGAGAGCAGCCCAATCAGAGCAAATTGGCACAAAGGTTGTGGGGAAATAACAGTATTCCTTGACATTTACATATTTCTTATTTCCTCCTGATATGCGTCTGCATCCCCGATGGATTATGCATGGCCAGGCATTCACTCCGGCATCCTCAGGACTGCGCCCAGAGACCGTGTCAGCATTGCTGGGCTGTTTACCAACCTCAGCTCATTGACTCCCAAAGGACTCTGCACTCCATCGCTGCTCTGCATGCACCATCCCACCCTGACAGAAATTCCAACTAGTTTTCCACTAGATTATGGGGTCTTTGCGTGACCGAAGTGGTCTGCACTACAGCCCCCAGCAAATCTGAATAGGGCCTTTTGCTGACCAGCATCTGTACAAATAAACCTGCCAGGTGAGTGAAGCAGACCAGTTAAGGTATCCAAGAACTAATCTGAAACTAACTGGTGACATTTCAGCTGGAATCTCCCCTGGGAACAAAATGACCGTAACCTAAAGACTGATTCATATATGTGACTGAATTGACTGACAAACAGTGCAGTGATGTGAAAAAGTCTTAGGCAGTCAAAGGAAATGTATATGGGGTGTATAAATATATTAATCTAGGTAGTAAGTGTGTATTTACTCAGAAAAAACAACAATGCAACATTAGAACATATACAATTTAAGAGTAAGTCGATAAAAACAAACAAGAATTTCTCCCGTTCTCCAAAAAGTTACCGATTTCTTGTTGGATAACTAAAAGACATCGCTTCAGTTCCCAAATCTCTCCTCAGGGGTACCTCAGCCATTCCATGTATTCAATGAATTTCTCCACCAGCTCAATTAATTATTTATCTAAATTAGTTAAAAAAAAAATCAATGGGGTATTGACTAGCCAATAAAGGAGTGGTAGTGGTCGAGCCAAAAAATTCATGGATGTATTGGGTGGTTCCTGCAAATCCTGGGGTGACTTCAGGAGAGGTTTTGAAATGGCTAAGCTAATACATTTTGTCAGACCTAATATCATACTTTGACACCAGCCTGAAGATCTGCTTGAGACTTCTGCACAGCACTGTGCTCGAGACGCCTGTGGTAAAATGGCCGACCCCCGGGCATGTCCCCCCGCCCCCCGTTACCTGAGGGACTCGGCCATGCGCCGCAGGTCCTCGTTCTGCTGCTTGAGGCGTTCCAGTTTGGCCAGGATCTTGGAGAGCTCGCGGCTGGAGCGCTCGGGGTGCTCGCTGTCGCGTACCAGGTGGCCCCCGATGTAGAAAAGCAGGGTGCCCCAGGCCAGCAGCACCAGCGTGATCCAGCGCCAGGAACCTGTCCATGGGCGCATCTTTCCCCCACTGGGGGGGGCCGTGTGTGAGCCGGTGGCTGTGCCTTCACACGACAGGGCCCAGGGGCATCCTCGCCACCACGAGGGCCGATCAGATTAACGGGGGAGGGGGATCCTCTCCTGGTGCGAGCTGCGCCTGCCACTTGTCAAATGACAACGTGCGGGGCAGCTGGCGGCTGCTGCCTCATGGTTGCCTTCCTCAGCGCGTTCTCCCTCCGGCCTTCCGGTGTCGCCCTGCCGCTGCTCGTCTCGCTGTCCTCGTTGGGCCCCCCCCGTGCCTGTTCCCTGTTCAAATACACAGGAATGGGACACAAGTCAGACAGTGGCACATAAGGACGGACTCCACCAAGCGGAACAGGGAAAGACCCGGCCTTGCCTGTGGCTGCACTCCCCTCCCTGTGCAATCATTTATCCAAGCGTGCAAATTACAGAGCCCCCTAGAGGTAAGGCCAGCCTGCATCCCCAGCCCTCCAACACAATATCATTTAAACTTTGAAGGGGGGTGTATTAGTCAATGGGGGACACTAAGAATATCACCTGGGCTCCCTGCAGGATGGGAATGTGGAGCGGCTTAATGGAGAGTGAAGAGCAGAGCTCCTGCCTCCCAGTCACTCTGCAGCGTAATGTTTCCCGTGAACGATGGATGCTGTCACATGGGCTGCGACCTCATGCCCATCCTGGGATTTCAGAGTGCAAGTGAGGGCTGACCACCATGACCACCGCTGCCCCATCGAACTCACCCATCTCATCCTCGGATCACCTGATCACATGGCACCAGATGGGAAAGGAGGCGGAGCATCAGCTGGAGGGAATTTGGTGTTCCGACCTCCCGCCCCGTGAGCGGCCAGGGAGAGTGTGAAATATGGCTCTCTGGCACCGCGCATAAATGGGCTTGAAGGTTGAAATAACCGCATTGTGTGGGACGCGACCTCGTGGCAATGGCCCCCGGTGAGCTTTTCTGGGCCTGTCGCTGGTTGTCATGGCTCTGGGACGGCAAATGTAATGGCACGGTACAGCGGCCCCAGCTTGCTGCGGCCTCGAGGAGATGTTAAATGCATAGCAAATTAATTGTGCATGCATTTAAAGGGGCGGTACGATTTTAAAGAGACATATATGCATTTAAAGGGGCGGTACGATTTTAAAGAGACATATATGCATTTAAAGGGGCATGTACAAATTTAAAGGGGTATGTATGGATTTAAGGAGGCATGTATAAAAAGCACTTTCAGATTCCCGTTTTTGGTCTGGTTCATGAAACAGTTTTGGAAAACAAATGAGGCAGTCAGCGGGAGGAGATGGGGGGTGGTTAGAGAATGGTGACAGACTTGCCGACGGCGTGTAGCTGCCTGCCTGATCGATGTAACAATTGATCAGTAAAAGAGCCGAGAGAAAAGCAGGCGAATTTCCGTCACCATGCCCACAAAGTCCAGCACCATGAGACGTTCCCCTAATGCTTCTGCCTGGATGCAGGTCATGCAGCCTCCCAGTGAGCTGTCGGGCCTCTGATCTGATGGAGCGTGGTTATTGGCCAGCATGAAGTAAAAGAGCCAATCAGAAGGCAGGCGCCACTGGGGCAGCACCTTGGGGTGAGAGGGACAAGCTACCCTCTGTGGTGCCGAAAGGTCCTGGCCCACATCTGGGCATTGCATTAAATGTCAGAAAACATACCGACTTTGTACTGATGATTCCACCATGAATCCTCGCTGGGCATCCCCATCCGGCTGCGGCCACGCCCCTTTCACCACCCGCTTCTCTATATGCTGGCTCCCCCTTGACACATTTGGGCTTTGCAGGGTCCGGGTCAGGTCGCATTCAGCGGCACATGCGTTGCTCTGATTGTTAGACCTGGCTCAGATTTGCCGTTGTGTTTTCCAGCCAACTCATCGCAATGGCCACTTTTCCTTTTGGATTAAATATCACCCCACTCCCCGCAACAAAGTAACTCTCAGGAGATGAACCACAGGAACGTATGAGTGCCTCACGTCACCCCCACACTCCACCACCCTGTTGAAAATCATTACGATTAAAATGAAATAAATAAAGCAGGTGCTTTTGGCCATAGCATTGCACGGTCGAGAGAGCAGGATCAGCTTGTCCCTGGAGCAGCTGGGGGTTAAGGGCCTAGCTCAAAGGCCCAATGGTGAAATTGCTCTGCCATCCACAGGATTTGAACCAGCGACCTTCTGATGACATGTACACCACCCTAATCTGCTCAGCAACACATTGCCTGCACTCCTGTTCCCTCTAACTGCTGTCGTCATAGCAGCACGATTTTTGGAGAACGCGCCCCTTGAGCAATCTTACAAGCTTCCTTTGCATCCACACTACATGCACAGACCCACACTGCAGACTGCATGAGTGTGCTCCTCCACTGCTCTGTGTGTGTGTACTTGTGTGTGTGTGCAACAAAATCAACACCTGCAGGAAGCGGTCAGTCAGCTCTGGCTGGCGGCAGGCTGCACTTGCCGAGTAATATCAAGCGGGAATAAAAAACTGGGACGGCAGAGCCGCCGAAGCAGGCTGGAGGCTGAGTGCCGGTGTGCCATCCCCGACTGCCATGCGGGTAAACGGAGCACGGGCAGGAATCTCAGAGGCTGCAGCGGGAACTAGGACAATCAACGGACGCTTGGCTAACGGCGGAGTCCCAGAGATATATATATATATATATATATATATATATATAATAGGGCTGGACTTGTTCTGTACTGTACATGCAATTCTTATATCACTAGCCAGCTAGATTAAGATCAGGCTTTTTCTTACCTTCTACTCTGTATATTATAGCACAGGGGGTTAAAGTGTCGCTAAAACAAAAAAACCAAGAAAAAAAAGGAAAAGATAAGCTTTGCAATTTTAATGATTATTCTTTTTCAAGATTATCCAGTACATGTTTTTAAAAATCATTTTAAAGTTTACCTCCGCTGCTTTTGCATGTGCACTCCAAGACATTCATAATCATCTTTGCTGCTTAAATCACTCCTAGAAAGGTCTCTGAGAAATTTAGGCTGCACCCCTTTTGTGATTTGTGAATACCGCAATATTACAATGAAATCACACTGTGGAAATTTTCCAATACCATGCTGTCTTAGTGTATCATACAAAATACTTTATTTATTGTCATACCATCTAGACCAAACCAGATTCCAATATAAGCTTTGGTCTCTTCATTTGTCTATGCAAACATTATTATTATATATTTTTTTACTTTTACTTTTTTTTATCATTGTTTTCTGAGTTCATAACTTTTTTCAAGGCGGCGTTTGTATCGTGTTTCAGCAGCAGGCTATTTGCATAACCAATTGACAAAGGATGCGTTTCAAGCCCAACTGCAAAGTTCCGAAGTACCAAAGAAGTACCCCAGCTGGTTTGGTGCTTAGGGTACTGGAACTTTTGGTACTGGACCTCGACCAGAAATCGTGGAAAAAAGGTAGAGTACTGAAAGTACCAGACCAAAAGTACCTGGTGTGGTGGAAAAGGACCCTAAATTTGTGTACAATCCCAGCAAGCATCAGACACTGAACAATCGGTTTTCCTGAGCTTCAGGGGCCCTGATTTCTGCCGCGGTGACGCAATGGACTATCCAGTCTCCCTGCGATCGGACGGCATTAGAACTGCAGAATGAGAGGCCACATCGAAGGCATCACATTTAGGTGACAAGAGCGATCTTCAGTCAGTGATGGTAATAGACATTTTGGCGTGCTCATAATGCGCTTCATCGCGCTCTGTGAGCACGTCACCCTCATAAAAGGCTACATCCAAGCTTTGCCAGAGTGGCTGACACTGACCCTGTACAGTGTGGCTGACACCTCCCCTTTAAGGTGTAGCTGACACCTCCCTTTTAATCTGGTTTATTACAGAGGCACTACATTCCAGCATAATCGGCCATCTATGAACAGTTGAGCTGTCGAAGAGCACCTGTAGGCCACGTCCCCAAACTGTATAGTCTGGGGTTGACTTCGGGTCAATCAGCATTCAAAGGGCTGTTTAACTAGAAACTGAGGCATGAGATTGGCAGTGATATACTCCTGTTCTCCTGCTTTTTTCATTTCTGGAACTAGGAACCTGAACATGCAAAACATGGCACTACCCGAGTGGAAGACTGGGATCCCACGAGGGCACCATGTTTTTCGATCCTAAACAGGGGAAGATTATGGCTCACGGCATCAGCAGAACGATAGCAGCTGATGGAGGACAGACGCTTACTGCGAGTTAATTTGCTCACGACGGGAAAGCCGCAAGACGCTGCAGATTGAGGCCGGTAAGGCTGCCCCTCTGCGGCTTAATTTTAGCGCGAAGACTGCCTGTTTCTGCGCGATGCAGACGGACGGACAGGATCGAGGCCATGGCCACCTGCGGACTGAGGTTTGCGGTGCTGACTGATCGCAGTTGCCCACACCTCCGTGTTTAGTATCGTGCATTGAGGTCTCCCCCTGCAGTAAACCCCAGTGCATCCCACCGCCCCTCCATGAAGTACAAGGCCAAACTCATTTCGTCTCTTTTCCTGCCAAAACTGCTCTTTAATTCTTGTGATGCCCACTCATTAGCCTGACCAGGCCCCTGTACTCCTGACGTCCCCGTAATGAACGGCCAGCACCTCCCCCAGCCTGTGATGTGGTTCTGCTGGCTAAGCAGGGAGGCCCTCACTGCAGCGGCTGAGAATGCGACAACGCCGCATATCCAGGGAGGCCGATTCCTACTTCAGACCCCAGTCATTAACACCCCAAAGTTTCTAATTTGTTAAAAAGTTTGTCTGACTTTGCTGTGGCGGGTGGCTCATACAGAACTCCACTGTTTAGTGACAGACACCATTTTCACCCTGGCAGTGCTGGGCTTTTTCTCAGTCCAGAACTGGGTCCGTGCGTTTCCACTGCTAAAAGCTGGCCCCTGTGCAGAAAAAAACGGCTCCAGCACGGCACCACAGAAAAGCTGGTCTCAGAATTTGGATCTGTAACCTCAGGAAAAAGATGGAAGGGAGACGATCGTGTCCAAACCTTCCACATACCCAGAAAATTTCATCCATAACCGATATAGTTTAGTCTCATTTCGCTGGTGCCGGCAGTGAAACAGCCAGGCACCTTATTAGTGAAAAAAACATTATATCATTTTTTTTAGTCTGTGAAAAATGAAAGATTGATTTGCGGGCCAGATTTAATAAACTATAAACAACATAGGTTGAAAAAATAAAATATTGTGGCGCCTGAGTAGCAAAGAGACCGTGTGGCGGACAGCAAAGTTCAATTTTTAGCAGACTGTTTTATTGTGTGATCACAAGGACAGTGGTACAACAGCAAGCAAGGATAAAATCACACACAGACTAGGGAGACAAACAGTCAAACAAGGACAAAAGTGGAAACGGAGAAAGAGCGTATGCAGAACTACGGAACTTTTGTCTCCGTAAAAGCTCATTTTTTCGGTTCAGCATCTTATAAAAACAAAGTCTGAAACAGATCGAAATAAATTCCAGAACACAGAATTCATTCAGATCATTACTTTATTCTCACTTCCACCTACATAATGTTTCCATTCCATTCTTTTTTGAATCCACTGGAAAAGCGGGCAGGTTCTCAGAAGGAACCAAGTGAGAACCAGCCCCACACCAGCACCGGCTCTGTGTTGGTGGAAACAAGGTACAAGAGTCTATTAACTCTTTCACACTAGTGTGTGAGTGTTATTTTCATTGCTGTACCAAAGCAGATAGCTGAACTTTATGTATCACTGGCTGGTTCACTGAAACAGCCCTAGTTACAACACATGTCCAAAACACAACCGAGCATTTAACAATATGCCGTTTGTGTGATGGATTATATAAAGGCATCCGACATCCACCAAATTTCATAATTTCATAGTCACATTATAAGTAAACACTCTCTTTTTGACTTACTTTAGTCTTTACTGGATTGTTTTTCATTTTTTAAAACCTGTTCAGAGCTTGCTCCGTTATTCTGATAACTCCTGCCTTCTCAAATTCACTCTGCATTGCTTCATAAACTTTTGTTTTCCGCTCTGACGACTCTAACCCACGCGTTCATAACTCTGGCCCAGCAGTCTTTTTGGGGCCGGAAAAATGAGCTCCAGCCTGGATATATCGGCCTCGCACTGCTGTTATTTTTGGTGTGAATGCAAAGACCGGGTTGGAATTTAAGCTCAGCACGGGCACCGGCCCTGGTGTGAAACGGCTCTATATAGGAGCTTCAGGGAACCCAGACCTGGAACTTGGGTGCTAACAAGGGGACAGGAAGTCTCATGAGCAGATGTTTCATATCCCGACAGGACTCCTAGGGCCACAATGCAACCCTCACATACCCCCACATCAGGGTCTTGTAATGAGCTGACGTGCCAAATGACCTTTAAATCGGGAGACAGGCTGTAGACAGTGAGACGTGGGGGGGGGGCAAGTACAGGATAAGGGAGCTCCTGACGGGAGGTCTGTCCTCTGAGCTGTGAAATTCCCCCCTTGATTTTGAGGAAATGAGCATCAGACAGATGAAGGAGCACCCTCTTACCCTCACTGTCAGTGGCGGAGCAGCGCAAAGAATAGGAACATTCCGGAAAGCAGCGAGCCGGGGCCACGGGGTGACGTCTACTCTATCTGGCCCATGTCAACCTGAAGCCTGCGGATCCCTAGGAAGACCTGGCGGGGTCCGGCCCCCGCTGACCCGTAACTTACGAGTAATTTGGAAAGAAAGTTAAGCTGATGTGGGGGGGGGGGTTAGGGGGCTGATCAACCTGCTTCCCACTGACACCTGGTGGTCACTGAGGTGGAGGGTCACGCGGAAGCTACATCCAATCAGGGCCTGTGTTCAAAACCCAGGCTGATGTGAAGGAAATCGATTATGCCTAACATCATCCGGGGGGGGGGGGGAAGACACTCCAGCACCCATTACATTCTGTCAGACAGGAATACGACCCCTTGTATTTTACTGCCGCGCTGCGGTAATGTGCATGCAGGTGAGAGTACCGTGCCCGGCTAATTAGCTAGCCCACTCACTAATACCTACCGATTCACATACTTTTCTATAAACTGTGACCATGTACACAGATCAGATTTAGCCTTAAGAGGACAGAGAGCACCACACACGCGAGAATGAGAGATCACACAGAAATAAGAGGTGAAAGGTCCACAACCGAATTTCTCCGATGTTCAGCTCTGGCTGACCCGAACCTCTTTGCCGCAGTTTTATTAACACAATTACAAGCTCATTAACACGTCTGGGGGCTGCCATTATGAGGTGTTACCACATTACGGTATCACTGTGTGTATGTGTGTGTTCAGGGGGCGGAGTGGGGGTGGCATACACACTGAGGAGTCCTCCAAGTCAGTCTACGCCGATAAACTCATCCCACATTCTTCCCTGAAGCCCCTCCCCCGACTGATATTCCACATTTCAGAATGACTGCTTTTACCCCAGTACACATTTCATTTTACTTGACAGAACCTTGAAAGGCGCCGGAAGGATCTCTCTGCATTACTGCATTTATACTCCAAGGTAAACCTCTCCAGCCTGGACTCCCCGCTCCTCCATGGGACGGCCCGCGGGCCTGGGGGGGCCCCCCCCCCCCCCCCCCCCCCCCCCGCCCCCCCGCCCACCCCCACCCACCCACCGCCCCGCGACACGAGCAGCGGGGCGAGAAGAAGAAAAA
>JAODLD010000045.1:10387636-10402066 GCA_026781065.1 Mormyrops boulengeri | reverse complement strand
ATTTGGTCCCCACAAGGTAAGGTATACCTGGACCACACACACACACACACACACACACACACACACACACACACACAGCCCTAGGGTTAGACCCAGCAACTTTCACCTTACAAGTCTCTACCCACTAGTGCCTTCTAACTGCCCTCAAACTCATGTTCTTCCCATAGCAGAGTGACTGCAAACTGTGCCTCTGGCAGTGCCCAAACTGCAGTGTGTTTTGGGGGGGCCAGATTGGAGCTTCCGATGACAAAATTGCAGGGGGACGTTTGCAGGACAAACTCGAGATTTTCGATTTCCTGTTCGTTAGAGCTATTCCTTTCCTACAAGCTAGACAGGCTTGACCTTTCGCTGTAATATACCAAACTTTATACATGGTCACATGCACAGATGCCTTAAAAAGGAATACTGTCCCCCAGACACATCAGCCTGTATAAGGCACAAAGAGATTTACACCGCCTCTTTGGGGCAATACACCAAAGATATAAAACGGCTAGGTATCAGACAGCGACAATGTGACAATGTGCCTGCAGAGAGAACTTATGAACATTTTAGATAAATTGGGAACCCAGAGCAGCACAAGAACTGAAGGGAAAATTAGTCCTTGAAATTCAGATGGTACTGAAAAACATGCCGGCATTTTTGTGCAGAATATAACCTCTGTGTCTTACTTCTGTACGGGACCCTTTAATGTCAGTGATGCCAGTGCATCTGGAATTCAAAAAGAATAGATGACCACCAAGACCCTTCCTACTTCAAAGACCCCAAAGTGCTTGTGAGTAAGGGTGAGGCCACAGGCTACCGAAACAACATGACCAATGCACCCTGTGGTCCAAAGGGTACTATTTGATCTTCAATCATGGCTTATTTAAACAGTAGGCCTTTTGTTTCCTTTATGGTGGCATACGTCACAAAAGAGTCACAGAAGTGCTAGTTTTAGTAAATAATAAATATATGTAATAGAATGACAGCTGCATTCTTTACAAGGGTTGGGAATCTCAACATCTCAATCAAGAATGGAGGACGTCATCTTCTCATGTGCTCTGAGCACAATGGAATCCAGCTGAAATGTAAGCTTATCTATACTTTCAGCCATAGTTGGCAAACCACGAAACTAACCCGCTGCCACTGTGACATCAATCATTGTTCAATAAAAATACTTTTGCATGATGTTAATGAGGCACCAGCCTTGAATCAGGGTTACCCTTTAAACTTGGCTGCAATGAGTTTCCGCTGCAGTATTTTCTATTTTTTTTCCCTAGACTCGAGGAAATACACAACCGTGTAATTGTTTTATATATAAAATTACGTTCATTCACACATACATAAGGCCATCTATAAACAAGACAATAGTCTGTCATAAACTCAGAAGCTTACTTGTTTGCAAGTCGTGGCAAGTTTATTTGTATTTATTTGAATGCTAGATTTACTAATATTGACTGCAATACTGAACAAATCTGTGTCAACTGTAATTTGAGAACATGATTCTCATTTATACACACATTTAGTTAATTTAACATTCATTTTAATCTGAACCGTAAAAAATCAATTTTAATATTTGCTGATTGACTAGCTGTTGTCGTTCGTCCAACAAAATTAGCATCCTTTTTTTCTAAAAATCCCATACTAATCAAATCCTCATCACAGGAACCTTATCCTTTGAAAATTCCTGACAACCCCAACAACAGTTGCCTAGCAACACCATTGCTCACCACAAGACACACGTTCCATTATTTATTTTTCCTATTTACTTTTCAGTTTCATATTTTGGGCTTTGGAGCAAGATTTCAAGGATTAGGACTCAGATGATGTTACTTCATGATTTGCAGGGGGGAGCTAATTTCCTCCGAGGGGACATTTGTGTAAAATCAGCCCAGAGGAATTATCACAGGTGCCTGGGGATGGTGCCACTCTGCTAAGGCATACATGCTTGGCACAGGCTGAGTGCACTGAAGACCGAGCCCTTGCTCTCTGGGTGACATCTACCATGCAGCCAGGAATCTTTGCCAATACCAGGACGCGTGTCAGGCATCACCGGCACCCGTCTGTTTGGGTCTCCCTACCGCGACCCAACCGACCCATTGAGCAGCATCTACAATCGGCTCATTTCAACAGGGGCGCCAAAGTCTTGAATGGATTCAAAATGGTAATTACTCCAATCTGAGACTGGGATAATGACCTCGTTAGCATGCTCAGCCTCCTGGACTTCATAATGCAGAGACGAACACCCCCACTCCGCTTGGTTAAATTTTATCTCTTTTCATTTCAAAGTATTTATGAGGTAGGCTCCAACCGGGGATTGAGTCAACCTTCATGTTCATCTTGTCAGACCCAAAGTCACGTACATCCGGTGAGATGCAGTTCTGGAGCTTATAGACACACAAAAAAAAACAAGAATAGGATGGCAGCCACATTCTCTTCAAGCAGAGACACATGGTAGGAGATCCAGGAGATGCAGTCGTGCAGTTGTGCCTCAATCAGGATCCAGGCGTGACAGCATAGAGGAACAAGCTGAGATCATCAGTGTCTGGTCTAAGCTTCGGGGAAACTGCTTGTGAGTCATGCTGCCAACAGGCTGCACCTCGCCTTCCACTATGAGGAACTCATCTAGGAGTCACGCACGACACGAGCTTCCAAAGTGTGGCCGACACACCACAGAAAAAACGAATTCCTTGCGCTCTCCACCATCTTCCCGGAAAGGCAGTCATCAGCGAAGGCCTTGCAGTCTCCACCCTCCTCCCGAAAAGGAAGTCAATAGCGAAGGCCTTGCAGTCTCCACCCTAAGGCTCCACCCTCTGCCCAGAAAGGCATTAGCTCACATTATCCATGAGGCTGAGAAACACCACATCATCAGATGTAAGGTATCTGGTCAGTAGCAAGATCTGTACCCAACTGCCTTGAAAACACCTCCTCTGTAATGTAAACAGTTCTTTCACCTTTCAGCACTTCACACCCCTGAACCTGGCTCGGTCATATACATGCCCTGTCCCCTTATCCAGGGTACAGCAGAACTTGCTCTCTATTAAATAATCAGCCCAATGGAAAGGTGCTTCTCTGCCAGAGAAAAGGAGCCAGATTAACACTGGAACTAAGTGTTGGGCTGACGGATCTCTGTGCCTCCCACCGGTTCCCCTTTAAAATGTCATCCATCACCACCAACCAGGAGAGAAGACTGCCTCATGACTGTGCTGGGGGGGGGCATGCGTGGGCGTCACCTTCTACTGGGGGCCATTTAGTGGGACGCCGCCTCTAACAAACGGGACTTGGGCCGTCTGCTCTTCGGCTGAGAAGCTCTGAGGCCAGCAGTAGAAGCGGCCTGCCATGTTGATGTCGGTGATGTGAAGGCACTTGCTGAGTCAAGTAAACGCTCTGCGCGGGACAGAGCTTCTTCACCGTGCAGCCGGGCCACCAACGACACCCCCCTAAGCATCAAATAAGGACTTTTGCTAATAAGGAACCCCCATAAGTGCCAAATTGCAAATGCCCCCTCACAGCCATGCATATGCTGTAAGTTATGAGGCTTTGAAGCCTACTATGAGATTATTCTGCGCTGTCAATCATGGAGTTCTTATAACATCCCAAGGATGGCTTTTGTGGCTTGACATTGGGCTAAGCCCGGCACTTAAGGACAATACACAGTAATCCCATCCATGTCTCCAACAGCTAATTACTACGTTAAAAATGTAAAAAAATAAAATAAAATAACACACACACAACTATTCTAAATAAGTTGTATTTGTAAGTTAACTAGTGAGCTAACCTTGGGCTATAACAGCTGCCACTCGTGTGGGAAGGCTCTCCACAAGCTTCTTGAGTGTGCCAGTGGCAATTTTTGCCCATTCATCCATAAGAGCATTTGTGAGGTCAGGCACTGATGTTGGATGTGAAGGCCTGGCTCACAATCTCCATGCGAGTTCATCCCACAGCTGTTTGATGGGGTTGAGGTCAGGGCTCTGTGTGGGCCAGTAAAGTTCTTCCGCACCAAACTCACTCAACCATGTTGTTATGAACCTTGCTTTGTGCACTAGGGCACAGTCATGTTAGAACAGAAAAGGGACTTCCACAAACTGTTCCCACAAAGCTGGAAGTATAGAATTGTCCAAAATGTCTTGGTATGCTGAAGCATTAAGACTTCCCTTCAATGGAACAAATGGGCCTAGCCCAGCCCAGCCCCTGGAAAAACAAGCCCATACCATTATCCCTCCTCCACCACACTTTACAGTTGGCACAATGCAGTCAGGCAGGCAGCATTCTCCTGGCAACTGGCAAACCCAGACTCATCTACTAGACTGCCAGACAGAGAAGCGTGATTTGTTACTCCACAGAACATGTTTCCACTGCTCCAGAGTCCAGTGCTGGTGTGTTTTATACCACAGTATCCGACACTTGGCATTGCGCTTGGAGATGTGAGGCTTGCACGCAGCTGCTCAGCCATGGAAGCCCATTCCATGAAGCTCCCGGTGCACGGTTTTTGTGCTGGGGGGTGATGCCAGAGGAAGTTTGGAACTCAGCAGATGTTGAGTTAGAGCACTGGCCACTTTTATGTACTGCGCCTCACCACTCGGCGACCCCGCTCTGTTACTTTATGTGAGTTTCGGTTGTTCCTAAGCACTTCCACATTGCAATAATACCACTTACAGCTGACTGCCTTTGTTTTGTCTACCGGGGAAGAAATTTCACAAACTGACTTATTGCAAAGGTAGCATCTTATGACAGTACCGTGCTTAATTCTACTGAACTCTGCAGGTCGACCCATTCTTTCACAAATGTTTGTAAACCTGACTACATGGCTAGGTGCTTGATTTTATACACTGTGACAATGGGTCTGAATGAAACACCTGAATTCAGTGATTAAGAGGTGTGTCCCAATACTTTTGTCCATATACTGTATGTGAACCTACACCTGTACAGAGGGGCAAATACACGAGCAAGTCACATGACATGGGCCAACGCAGAAAAGTTACTGCAGCGCCCTCTAGATCAGCCAATTGCATGAAACAGGCACTGCAGTCACACTGGCCTCTCTCCGACCCAGTGGCGAGGCGCTGGGTTTTTTCGAGGTCACGCGTCGGGGGAGTGAGACACAGATGGCCTGTTCCGTCGGCGGTCCAAGAGGACGGAAGAGGCACTGGCAGGAGAGCCCGAGCCGCGGTTCAGAAGACCCGGCTGCAGCAGAACCCGTGAACTGTTTATCTGGGCAAGTGGACAGACGGCTCCTCTGTATTCCTCAAAGCTGGACGCCAGGGGTCTTACGAGAGCGAGCCTG
This sequence comes from Mormyrops boulengeri, assembly GCA_026781065.1. NCBI lineage: Eukaryota > Metazoa > Chordata > Actinopteri > Osteoglossiformes > Mormyridae > Mormyrops > Mormyrops boulengeri. The sequence continues at coordinate 10,396,803 of JAODLD010000045.1, read as the reverse complement.
GGGGTGACAGAAAGGATGAGGCCAGTGCAGGAGTGACCACTGGGAGGGTGCACTGGGATTCAGGGGACACTTCTTAGAGAGAGACACACTGATTAGATCCTCTATTCCAGTGGGGAAAAGTATTACAACTTAGGAAAATATGGTGTGTGGGGGGGGGGGGGTACATTTTTTTTAGGAACAGTAAAAACTGCATAAATTTATTATTATTATTATTATTATTATTATTATTATTATTGTATGGGTGTCCTAATGGTCAAATCCTCTTAAAAGGTGCTCTGCATGGCTTAGGGAATGAATGCGACAACCAAACTTTCCCAAGGACAGATGTGTTTGTTTGTCCATTGGAAGCCTCTCGTGGTTTACATAAATCCTCCCAACTCAAACCAATGCTGTTTGGGTGCCTGGATGGAAAGGAACAATTGCTGGTTTTGCTTTTGTCTGGACTATTCTCCACGTCAGATCTTTCCTCGCGTGTATCTCTCAGGCCATCCTGAAGGCCAGGACACCGAGTGGAGCTGGAGGGAGAGCCATTCAGTATACATAAAAAAAAACGTATTAAAAGTGAAAATATTTTGCTCTTAGCTGAAGAGGATGACAAGAAGATCCAGGTCGTATTTCCCTGTGCGAGAGATTCAGATAAGAGGAAACTCAGATCACATTCCAGGTCGAGGTGCAACAGAGACACAAGAGTCGAACAATCAAAATCCAGATTGGAGCACATCTGTTACCAAGGAAACCCTCGAGAGTTCTCTCCTTCACGGCCCTCACATAGATTGAGTCCGAAATGGGATACTTGTTTGCTATGTAGTGACCACTTCCTATTCAAAGGCCATGGGCAGCGTTGGTCAATGAGGAGATTTAAATTCCAGGTGGAAGGGGCCTTGTAAGCTGAACGCCCAGGACTTTGCCCCAGATGATCGGGAGAATGAGGCAGAGTGTGGGGCAGGGATGAGGCCATGGAAAGCCCAGCACATGTGCACCCAGCAGTATGTTAACCCTGGACCTTAACGACCTACCCAGAGCCAGAGCTACACAGGAGCCAGCTGTCAGAGAGGCAGAGGGCAGCCGCTAACTCGCGCTCTCCCCGGACTCGCTCTGGAGGCACATCGCTACATTATTCATAAGATTAGCAGGCAGCGTTTTCCAAGGGCACCTACGTGACCCAGTTCCAGCGAAGCGCTCTGCTTGTTGGCGCAGCGGCACTCGGCTGGAGACGTGATCCGGCCGCAGTCCGGTCAGGGGCCCGGCTCTTCAATCACGGTCCTGGAGGCGCCACGGCGGGGAGCTGGGGTCGGGAAGTTCGACGTAACGGGTGAATGTAAGGAGGAACAAACTCTGGGTAGAAAGGCCATCCAGGTGAAAGAGGACGTGCGGTTACCGTCTGTGCCGCCTCCCAAGAATGTTGGAGAAAGTGCAGGAGAAGGAGAGTGATGGAGGGGGGGCGGCCTGTTTGCTATTCACCAGCATTCCGTATTGTATGAAAAACACAGAGGGATTTGAGGATAGAAAATGAGTAACATGGGTAATATGATTTGTGCCTTCAATTCCAAGGCAGTTTCCCTTCCATTTGAACATGCTGCCTGGGGGCGTATTCCACCGAGCTGAAGAATGTGACACCATTAAGGCAAGCAGCCCCTCCCCCCACAAAACACCCCGCGATGTGCAAACTCACTCCGTCGCCCGGTGGGCAAATAAGCAATCAAAATTTGGCACTTAGCCCTGTGAGTGTAAATACAATGACCCTCCTTTGATCCGAATCAGCTCTCGAGATGAGGCCTGCTGGTGAGGAGCCCTAAGTGCCACGCAGGGCTGCAGAAGCCGGAGGGCGAAGCCACATTTCCTCATGGCCTGAAACTGCTGCATCCATTAGACGATGCGGCTAAATCGCCATCGTGGGATCAGCTCAGTTAAACTGGTCTGTAGGGGACGGGGGGGGACGGGGGTGTTCCAGACTGTGGCCCAGGGATTATTCAAGTTTTGATCCAGCTCAGCTCTAAATTAATTAGCCCTGATTGACTGAATTAATCCTCAGATTCCAGCCAGATAAATGATAGTTTAACTAAACGCCATAATATTTACTTTGTTTTAAAATGAATTTACAGGGCAGTAATGCATTGCGATGCTATAAACATGGTTCCAAAAATGTAGGCGTATATGATTTCATTATATTGGGAAGAATCAGTTGCAAATAATCAATGAATCATCAACCATTCCTAGCTGCTAAATAATCAACATAAGTCAGTCATGGCAGAATTTGACCTGGTTCTGCATCGATTTTGTTAAGAATCAAACAATGGCAGAACAGGCCAAATGCAGATGTTACAGATCTTTCAGGTCCCGTTCATAGGTAGGACTCGGTATAACAAGCCTGAAGAATGATATCAAGTCCTGCACTGATATGTTGGGTTGTACTTAAATTGTGTAAAATCATCCGGCCGACACCTAATCACGGCTAATTAATTAGAAGCTCGGTAGGCACTAGAAGCCGACATCCGCCCTGCCGTCCCGAAAATTGCCCGGCCATGCTCCTTGCGGACCTTGAGGGCGGCAAACGTGAACCCATGGTGTGATACAGCACAATTCCCCTGGAATGAGAATCCCACTGTAAGAACCAGCGAGGAATGCCCAAAAAGGACAAAGGAAATTAGGAGATGCAATTAGGTACATACTTCTGACCCTTCCCCATGTTCCCGGCTTGCCCCTTCATATTACTACGCAGGGCTGTTAGGATAGGCCAAATGTCATCATCTGTTATCTGAAATCCTTTAACTGCTCGTAAGAGATTCCCTCCTAGGTCTATGAGGCATCTCCGCCTTTAAGTTCAGTGATGGTCTCTGCCTGTAGCCAAAAAGCGACAGGGGCCACGACACAGGTTACAGGCAACAGACCTTTGCGATTCACCGTCTCAAGGCTACAAGCTAGAATGCCAAACAAAGCCATTTTTTATATAAAATACCCACGAGCACATTACCGCCATAACATAATGCGGCTCAGAAAGGTGGGCAACACCTCAAACATACCGCATGCAGTCCCCGAACAAAGACTTCAGCTACGCGGGGCAGGGTTCGCTATCTTCTCTGAATGCAGAGATCATAATAATGGCCTGATGTCTCAGGGTCCGGCATCTTAGCGACCGCTGAAGGTTGTGGGAGTTACGTGCAGCCCCACGTAAAGGTCGCTGAGCTTAATGAGCACCGAGAGTCTATTAAAGAATGAATTATTATTTTACACATAAACACTTTACCTATACATGGCCATTTATAGGAAAATGGAGTATATTACCATGATTCTGGCAATAAGCCTACATTATGAACTGTACTATTCTAGTGCACCTCGAACCCCAATACTGTGTATATGGAGGGTAAAAACTCACAAACTCCTCCTGTTTCTATCTGATAACTTGCCGGGATCTCAGATGGGGTCACAGCGCCATTACGTTGTATCTGATGTTCTGGGAATGGTGTCGTGTAAGATGCTGAATCCTCATAAGGAGGGAAGCTTTTGTTTTTAAAGACACCGTAAACAAAGGCAGATGCCGACCGCCAGCGCACATGCGACGGCGGGAAAGCGATAAGCGGCGGTAAGCGGCAGTAAGCAGCGGCTCTCCCGACAGCTCAGGGCCTTGCTGTCTGTCACGGCGCGGAGAAAGGTGAAGGGCTGTCAGCAGAGGGGCCCGACGGCAGGATGGCTTAGCGGGGGGCATCACGGGGGCACGTTTTTCACTCAGGTATGGCAGGAGCAGGGACAGGCGGCGAGAGGGCTGAAGGACAAACAGAAAAAGCAGCCAGCTCGAGATGACAAGCACCCCAGGCAGATCTCAGAGAGAGTCCCCTGGGCCCTGCTGTCTCTCCCTCAGGCCCCAGGGCAAGTGCAGACCATGTGGTCTGACGATGAAGTTTCTCTGACACAGACCTTATTCCAGAAGCCTCTCATAAAGCTGGTCTGCTTCTGCCAAACGAGCAGATTTGCAGACACTCTGGCTCCTTCCTGCTTACTGTCCCCCTATGGCCATTAATGGAAAGTGAAGAACGGATTTTGGTATTTGATATTTGGTATTGGTTCTCAGCTTACATGGGGGGCTTCTACCTGTAATGTAGCACAAGAGACAGCCACCTCCAACTCCAGCTTCTGTCCAGCAGATCTCACATGGCTGACATTGCAGGGATAAGCCATCCCAGCTCGGGGCGACAGTGTCCCGCTGTGATTTTCTTTCTTTTTCCATTGGAGATCGGGAAGGTGTGACTGGAAAGACTGGGGTGCTGGGGAGGCCGTGTTCAGCTTTGCCCCGAGAGGAGCAGACTTTAGCTCCAGCCTCTCAAGTTGGCCCCTCTGCTAAACACACAGGGGCAAATAATCCCCTCTAAAGCAAAAACGATTCAGCACTTTCCGGAAGCCTGCGACACCCGTGTTGCCAATGTCAGGGAAAGGTGAATGGTGTCTGGGCGAGACCAGAACGACAGCGTCCGCAGGCCCATCTGACCACTCAGGTGGCGTCGGTGTCTGGAGATTGAGGGCACAGCTGCCGACGCTGCGGGGGCTGGTTCGGTGAGGCACGACGCACTTTCCAGCTGAAGTGTTTCAGGGTCAGAAACCGCGGAGATGGCATGAGTTTGCCCAGCAGCGACAGTGACGTCTCCGGCTGACCCTAGCCTTTACCGTGCGTGCCTTGGCAGGGAGAGCCGCTGTGACTGCCGATTCCAGCATGCGGAGGGCTCCGGGAGGAGTTACAGGGATTAAACAAAGCCTCTCAGATCAGCTAATCCCAGAAAAAGAAGTTCCTCGCAGCCGCTGATTCCCCAGACCCTGCTGACAATCACCTCATTGACGACGGGGAACCCGGAGATGCAGCAGCAATCGCACACAGTGTGCCGTGCATTGTCCACACACAATAGCCTTTTCAGTTCCCTGCTTCTTTTCCAGCGTATTCAACTGCGCTTCTGCGTCAATTATACGCTTCTAAAGTTAACCAACATGGAGTGTCAGGAGGCAAATATCAATACAAATAATAAGAAACGAAAGCGTTTGAGGGCCTGGAGGCCGGTGCTGGAATGCCACCGCGAGGCAGCGTCTATCACATGAGGCGCCAGACGGCGGAGGAGCAGAAATGCCACCTCGATGATGGGCGGCAAATTACCTTTAATCTCCCGAAATGACTGGGACCCGCATTAGTGAGCATAAAACAACTGGAGACAAATTACACACTAATTCAGAAAGACTCCACTGGCATCCTGCATAACTGCAGATTGTGAAAGTCTACTGAACAACTACTCTTATGTATACATCTAGTGGGCACATATACACAGCATACAATGGTAGGCTGGATATATATTTTTGCATCAAACCTAAGTCTCCTTTATAGGTCCTGCAATGGGTCACCAAGGAACGGCTGATTTCAACAGGCATTTATTTTATAAGGCTGAGGGAGTGTTTTCTGGAGACAATGTGTCTGTTATCTCCATACTAATCAAAGAATTAACGAAAGCGCGAAAGCCAACGTTTGCTGTGAATCACACCCTAATGGACGGACAGATGTCGGTGCCCTCTGACGCCCTTGGTTCTTACTCTGAAGATGGTGTCCGCCGTACACTTAGACTAAGTGGCCTCAAGATCATCATCACACCCAAAGACAGCCCACGAATTTGAGCCATTGCGATTATCTGTAAATTCATCGCTGTGACTGAACCAGGCTTGATCTTTGCACGTGATAACATCACTTCCTGGGAGCCTTATGAGCCGCTGCGCTGTCTGAGACCAAAATATAAAGACATGGCTTTAGCTTGAGATCATCAGTCTGTGCTTCTGCTGGAGAAACATCCAACGTGAGATGAGGATAAAGGAGGAAGAGGAGTTCCAGCTGGTATTTGCAAGCAGTGCTGTTCGCAGTGGTCTATACTGAGTCCACTATACTGAGCCTTGTAAGGGGATTTTGAATCTTTCATAAGCGAATAGTGTATTAAACTTCCCATATGTGATGGTGACCTTTACATGGATGTCTGTTGGGTGTTCTTAGAGACACAGGTGTCAGGTTCTGGCGGAAACCCGACTGCCCGCCATGTCTACGCCCGGCAGTGTCAGCGCTGTTGCCCGCCAGGCAGCTCGCACACCTAAGCCACTCCTGGGAACCCCCCCCAACATGGGAGGCAGCAGGATCCAACTGAAGATCCAGCTGATGTCTGCTTTCACCAGGAGGTGACCTTTAAGCCAAGATAAAGTTAAGAAAATGATGACCGAGAAAGAGTTCAATTTACACCCTCCGCCATGACTAAAGCCACTTAAGTGTGAAGGAGCTGCCAACCCCCCCCAGCCCCACAGAGGTCATGATTGTCAGCATGGAAAACAAAACAGGCATTATGTCACCACATTTCCATCCATGACTCTTGTGCCCAGACAGCCTGCTACCTAGGGGTAGGACATGAGTATGGGGGTGGGGTTACTATCAGCCAATCAGACAGGAAAGTCTCGGTGTCCGGGTATGAATGCCCAGTGGTTCTGTGCTTCTGGTGGAAAAACATCCAACGGGGTTGCACAGGGCTAGACAGGTGGTGGATTTATAGTGTCGAGTCAGTACTGCGGAATCCTATCAGGCCAATCCCTCTTGATCTCCGGGAATCCTCTCAACATGCGGGATCCGACCGTTCACTTAACGGGCCCAGACATGCCCACCCTGAGCGTGCCAGGCTGCCTGACCCATCTGCCGACGATGCGCCGACCTCTCGCCTCAGCGTGCACTCGTCTTTCATCTGCCGGCTCCTCGGGGCCCGTGCCAGCCAACTCTGCCGGAAGGGGGTGACATCATTGCCCAGAAAGGGGAGGCACCCCTCGAATGGCGAATGAGCCAACCTGCCTTCTACATGGATAATCCAACAGCCAGCATGGTGCTTAAGCTGCTGAACCTATGAGATCAAGGCCAGGGAAGAAGCAAGGGTCACCCACGGGGGAAGGCTACCTTAATTATTTATAGGTATACTGAGTATGCAAGTTAACTAAAAACTGGGATTAAAAAACAAAAGGAAACAATCTCCCTGCCTTGGGCCCACACCTTCCGGGACAGGCTCTGGACCCCTGCAGCCCTGAACTGGTCAAGCGGTTTCAGAACACAGATGATTGGATGGATGGAAATACAATCAAGCTTTAAATGCATTATAAACCCAGTACCCGAGTCATAAATACTTAGATGATTAGTAAAAACCCAAAAACGTAAGCTGGATACATGCGTCCCCTAATGAAATTATAAGTCAAGACACTTTGGGAAGGGGAAACAAACTGATTTTCCAGGCACACTCTGCTGCAGCCCATTTGCTGTCTCAGGTCTGAGCGACGCCACTCGGCGCTGGGGTCAGTCCTCACGGTGCTGTGTCCAAGCAGCGAGCCCATCAGCAACACCTGCAAAGCGTCAGAGCCTGGGGCGGGACCTACCTGCGCTCCTGCACCTCAGCAGGTTATTTTTCAAATTGCAAAAAAATAAAAAAAGCCAAAAACGCACACAACATCCCAAGAGCAGACACGATGTCTATATCAGAAAGGTGTCGCTGGTGTTGTTTCACAGCTGCTGCAGAGCTGGTATTTGTTACAGTGAGTTGCGTATCTGTAACGATTCACACAATCCGCAACTCTGCTCGGCAATCCAGTCGCTTTCCCAGCTCTTATCTGCTCTGAACAATCCCACCCCCATCTCACCAGGATCAGCAGGCTCCAGTCATTCCTCCATCCTGCTTTTTGCTCTGGAAACATTCCTGGAAGTGGGAATGCCAGCAGGGACTAGTGGCCCCACATCGTGGCTGAAGGACAGGCACGGAAAGACACAGGGAACCAGGGAAGGTGATGGAGGGTCGGGTGTATTAGTGCAGAGAAAAATTACATTCTGGGCAGGTCACTGCCACTTACTGTTTATCTGAGCATCGCCCCTGACCTTCATGGGCTGGGGGCAAGGCAAAGCCAGTTTAACCCTGCCGTCCGCCGGGGTCAACAACTAAAACGGCTGAGGCCAAACTCGTCCATTTCCCCAACGTCTCCCAGACCCCGAGTCCAGTCCCAGATGGCCTGGGAGCGATTTCACCTGGGGCGGCCTCTGGGATCCCACTACACTCACACATTCTCAAATTTAATCACTGTCGGTGTACAACAAATGTGTTCTCCGTTGCGAAGGCCGCAAGCTACGGGGATTAATAACAACAACAAGCGTTACAAAAAAACCACTATAAAGGAACACAACAAAGACTTGCTTCATTCTCGTCTTCCAGAAGAATAAACCGTTGTCATTCAACTGTTGTTCTGGATGCCAGGTGAAACAAATGGATCTTTTGTTCCATTTTAAAACCTCAGGAAGTTAAAAGTTGAAGAGAGTTCGCCCTCTTGTTGAAGAGAGTGAAGTAAAAAAAATTGTAAAATGAGTGTAAATGGTGGGGAATTTAAACGGTAATGTTTAAACTTAGAAACTCAGCCCGTGCGGTGCAGCTCAGCAGTCCGGCTAGCATGCACCAGGTTTTTCTGTTTCCTTGACGCAGTGACACGCCCTGCGGCCTGGCTTGTGGTCCCCCAAGCTCAGCATGGACCAGGGGGATGAGGCACACACCTGTACAGGAGCCTGACCCCCAGCCAGCCGATACAGATGCTCTCCAAGGCCCTGCCTGTCCTCAGCTCCAGGTTCACTGGCATATCCCTTCACCAAACAGGGCCATGTCCAGAATACAAGTCCACAGTGGTGTGTGTGTGTGTGTGTGTGGACATGCCAAAAACACAGGCGGAATGTCTAACGATCGATCTGCACGCCTCCTGCCCACTGGGCGTTCCGGACCCCTCAGATCCCTCCTCTACGTCCCCTTGCCTTGTTGCATCCCGTGGGAGCGCATGCCTGGCTGTTGTAGGCCTCCCCAGTTCCCCCCTCAGATCCGGTGCCCTGTGGCGAAGCGGTGCTTCATTGACTCCCAGACTGTCAGCTAGGAGAGAGGAAAACCTAGGGCTGACACAGAGGCCCCATCAGCACAGAGGTCTGCATGTGGCACCAGCAGTCACATGACACGGAAACGCGCCACTTAACACAGGCACGTGTTGGCAGCCTTACCGAGATGCCATCCCATGGGGGGGGGGGGGGGCCCAGTGGAAATATTTGGGGGTGCAGGTGTGTTAAAATTTTTGGGAAAATTCCAAAAAAAACAAAGATCAATTGG
>JAODLD010000045.1:10355044-10381504 GCA_026781065.1 Mormyrops boulengeri | reverse complement strand
CCCCCCCCCCCCCCCCCCCCCCCCCCCCCCCCCCCCCCCCCCCCCCCCCCCCCCCCCCCCCCCCCCAACTCCATATTAAAGGCTATGTATTAAGAATGGGATATCATTAAAGTTCCTGTGTGTGTAAAGGCAGGTGTCCTAATACTTTGGCAATATAGTGTTTTTCCTTTCAGTAGTCTTTGTCTTTATACAGCCGATTTAACTTAGCAAATAGCCTGTCTGTGCACAAATAAAGTAAATAAATTGGAAAATGATGTTAAAGAATGATTTTACTACATTTTAATGAATGTTGCAACTGCCCCTTTGGACTGCTTCAACCATCCCCTCTTATGGGGTCAGTTGCCACATTTGACTTAGTCTATTCAAGTATAAATCGTATGTATATTATCATATGTACACGTTACAGCAGTGCGGGAGGGTAACTGACAGATGTGGGTTTACTGTAGTAAAATTTTGTCTTTCCATTACAGTCTCTGAGAAATTGAAGGAAATGCAATGTGTTGCAGCCCCACTCTCTCCTATTATTATTATTATTAGTAGTAGTAGTTGTTGTTGTTTGTTATACCTTGTCTGGTTCCATTTGCTGCTTATCTAAAAGAGTCAAGTGTGAAATTCAAGCAAACGTGCGGCTATGGGATGCATGTTCACTTTCTGGCACACTAGAGACACGATACCACACCGCCCCCGGGGTATTGGGCGTCCCTGCTTTTCTGGAGACATGTTTTTATTATTCTCATTTGCCTTTTCAAATTGCTATTAAATGTTCATAAACTGCTTTAGTATTATAATGCTTCGTTTTTGGGACACTTTAAAGACCCAAGATCACACAATCTATGGTCTTAAAAGTGATCCAGCGAGAGAGAATTGACAGAAATTGCTACTCTATGTGTATTATGTCCGAATAATGATTATTAAATCAACGTACATTAATCATGGAAGTGATTTCAAAAATCGTAGCATATTCTGCATTCCTTAGCTGGAGAATTGTGATTGTCCACATCCTTGTAAATATCTTTTAACCTAAAAAGTGTTAATTTAATAAATGTAAATCAAATTTTCCAAATGGGATATTAACAATAACTAATGATCCTTAAATAATCCTTTATAAGTATTTAGGAGAAAACTAGTTTTCCCACAATTATATGATGTTTTAGCGCCATCTAGGGAAACGGTTTAGCCAGTGCCTTGCGGATTCAACACTTAATATATGACATCACATTGAGTAACAAAACATTTCGCCCACCCCTAAGTGAAGCGAATAATGCTGAGTATCTGGTAAAAACGGCGCGTGTCAAGGTCTAGGATATATTGCAATAACCGGACCCAGACTTCGCGGCGACAGGAGGCAGACGAGAGAGTTTTATTTAGCGGGAGTATTCTTTATTCTTAGCTATTAAAAGGGCTGAAAACTAACACTGAACACCAACCACTCCCGACACGCAGTGCCCACCGTGCTGGCCGTCCCCACAACACATTACAACAAATAACACTAACGCTACAAATGGCATTATAAGCAGCACAATTATACCACAATACATAACAATTACATGGAACTATATACATTACTTACAGGGCAGGCACAGGTCCAACATGCCGCGCTGCCCGACGGGTACCCCCACCATTACAATACCATACAGCAAGCTAATATTTGGTACTTGTAGTCAACATTTTTAATGCAGAAGAAATGGGCAGGGATAAATATCTGGAGAAATGGACTGGTAGCTGAGTGGTAGTTTTTTTTTTTTGTCGCGGGGGGTGAAAAATCAAACCTGTGATTTTACTACATGCCTATGTGCTTGGAACCTACTGAGAGGGTTCTGAGGGAGAAACCATGAACATGGACGATGTGGGGCGGCCAGGATGTGAGTGAAGGTGATCCCATGAGGTACAAACCAACAGAAGTGCTACTATGGCACAAATAGCACATAATTTTGATGTTGATCATGGGTGTAATGAGAGACACAGGGCGTGTAGCCCTGCTCTGTCTGAGGCTAAGGAGCTGTGGATGGGTGCAGCGCATCCCACCGATACTCAACATGTACCCAACCATTCATCAGACCATTACACCAACTTGCTTAGGTCCATGGTCCAGTTCAAACAGTCATGTACCCACTTTAGGCACAATAAACGGTGAACAGCGGTCGACACGGACACCGATTCGTCTGCAGCTCTGTAGCCCCTTACAGAACGGAGTGCAATGCCCTGTGCGTCGTGATACATTACTCCTGTGATCATAAACGCAATTATCTATCATTTAACATCAATATATAAACACATTACACACACAGCTTTCCACCATATGGCCTGCAGACAACACGTGGAATCTTTTTCTCCTCCCTTAATTGCCACGTGGTTGACTAATGTGGGACAATTCAAGGTGTAATACATGTCTTGCCTTAAGTTAAGGTTACACGCAATTTTACAAAATTAATAAACTTAGCCATGTTAGCTTTGGTGAAATCCCTTGCAGGCAGGATCATGGACACTGGGCGCAAGATCAGCGCAATCTAGCATGCATGCCCATAGTACAAACTCATTCTGACACAATGACCAACTAGGGAAATAAACTAAGGAAGGAACATAAATACACAAACCAAACTGGGTAACGAAGAAGCAGGAGTGAAAGATGCAACAATTAACCAATCAGAGAGGCTGTAGGACAATGAGCAATCAGGTAAAACAATCATGAGAACATGGAAACGGGTGGGTCTAATAAACTTAGTCATGGAACCAAGAGACCAACAGGGAAACTAAGAAACAGAATCAAATACTAAGAATATAACAAAGACAATTAATACATAACCACACACACAGGCACCTAGCAAAACTCAAAACAGAACGCAAACCAAAAACTAGGAACGAGAAAACTAAAACAGAAAATAAACACTGGGAACAAAATCGAATAATTCAAGATGTTTATTCGCCACGTACAATTAAACAGAGGAAGCTGGCCTTGAACACATGACCAAAGACTTTACAGCCTACACTCAGCCCACAGAGCTACGCAGCTGTCTGGGGCATCGAGAAAACATACTAGGGAAGACTAGGAATTAAGACAGAGAGGTGGAAATGCGCAATGGCCAGCAATGCCTGCTGGCCAAGTGGGATAAGGTCGGAGGGCCTGGTTGGGCGGTACAGACCCTGATATATGACAATCTACAAGCAAGACAGCCCGCTGGTATTACAATCTACAGACAAGACAGCCTACGAGTATTACAATCTACAGGCAAGACAGCCCGCTGGTATTACAGTCTACAGGTAAGACAGACCACATGTATTGCAATCTACAGACAAAACAGCCTGCAAGTATTACAATCTACAGGAAAGACAGCCTGCAGCTGTTACAATCTACAGGCAAGATAGCCCAGAGGTATTACAATTTACAGATAAGACAGGCAACACATATTACAATCTATAGGCAAGGCAGACCACATGTAATACAATCTACAGACTTCAATCTTCTGCAGGAATATAGAGTAGCAGGGCTGCAACTTTGTGCTCTGCATGAATGTAGCAGGAGCTGTGTTTAGAGTATTTAGAGTGATCGTTGGCCTCCGACAAAGGCTATGTGTCGTCTTCACTCCTTATGATTTTCATGGACAATATGTCAATGCACAGCCATAGCTAGAAGGTCTGCTAGGGGGGACTAGAGATGACATCACTGCTATATACAGCTGATGCTGTGCTTCTGGTCCTATTCAACTGGCACCTTCAGCATACATTCGAGCAGTTCCATGCTTAACGTGAAGAGCTGAAGATGAAAATCTGCATGCACCTTCTCTACTTTCAGGTGAGGGGGGAAAAGTCTGCCCTTAGTAAAGGAGTTTAAGGACCTTGGTCTTAAAAGTGATCCAGGGAGAGAGAATTGACAGAATTTGCTATACTATGTGTAAGTGATGGCAAAATGGAATGTGAGATGGACAGGCAAATCTTTTCAATAGCTGCAGTTTTTTTCATTCTTTATGCAAATATGTGCACAGGTAAACAGGAATTCTATAGAATAAAGCATAAGATGGCTTCTTTTGTCATTGTACCACGGAGGTATCAAGGATCCGGGCGGAATTGGGGCGATGGTGAGGCATGATGCAGGCTGAACAGAAAATGTGGATGACGCACTTGCAGCGCATCAGACAGGGGTTCATTAAACAAAAAACGCTGGGAAACACTACAAAAACAAAATCAGACCACGAGGGGTCAAAGTAAAACAAAGATTAATCTTCAAACATGTCAGGGCAACAAAGGGTAGGCCAGTTACAAATAACAGAACATCTGAACTTCATTACAGCAAACTACAACACACAAACAATGAACCACTGGGAAACTGAACTGAGGCAGGGACTTTAATACTAAGGGCTAATGAGACTAACACAGGACAGGTGAGACAATTAACAAGGACTAGTAAAACAGGCAACAGGTGAAACTAATAAACTAAAACATGAAACTCAAACTGGGAAACAGAATCTAACAATGGGGATCACAGACCAGTGAAACACAATACTGAATACAAATGAAAACACAGGAACTAGAAAACTGATACAATTGAAACACAAGGGAACAAAATCTGCAAAACTACAAAAACAGAGGAGGTGGGATTCAAATACATGGCAAAGGGATTTGTAGGTAGCCTGCAGGTTGTAGACTGAGACAACAGGAGCTGTTCCTGACAGGAGGACCAGCAAAGAATAAAATAACAAGGGCATTCCCTGAGTTTTCCACTCTCTAGGAATTCTACTGTATAGCTTTCCAGTGCTTTGCTTTCATCTATTTGCACCTTAATTTGTACTTGTGATCTCTGTCTTGTGTTTTAATCTTTTTTACAGGAAGGGCCTGTCCATGTGACTTAAACTGATGACCTTCTGATCAGAGGCACAGAGTCCTAACCCACATAGCCGCACACCACCCCAAAGCCGCAAACCATCTGACAGCCGCACACTGTCCTATAGCCGCACACTGCCCTATAGCCGCACACTGTCCTGTAGCCGCACACTGCCCTATAGCCGCACACTGTCCCGTAGCCGCACACTGTCCCGTAGCCGCACACTGTCCCGTAGCCGCACACTGCCCCGTAGCCGCACACTGCCCCATAGCCGCACACTGCCCCATAGCCGCACACTATCCCACAGCCACACACTGTCCCACAGCCACACACTGTCCCATAGCCGCAAACCATCCCATAGCCGCACACTATCCTATAGCCACACTCTGTCCAATAGCCGCACACCATCCTATTCTGAGAATGCTTAAAAGGTCTGTGGTGGAGAAATAGGAGCTTAGTCATCAGACGAAACCTGCCACTTATTCTTCTTGTATGCGTGTATCATCATGGTGGTCATGAGGTGTGGCAAATGACTGAAAGAAGAAGGTGGTGAGTACAAGTGGCTGAAATAAGTTTTCTCCATGGGACACCAGGCTCATTCTTCCTGATGAGGTAAGGATTTTCTAGATCTGGAGAGACCTCAAAAATCAGCTGCTGCTACTTCAGGTCAAGAGGAGTCAGCTGCAGTAGTTTGAGAATCTTGTAAGGATGCTGCTTGCAGGGTTGCCAAAAGAGCTGGCATAGGCATGTACCACTAGGTCCCAGGGCAGGCCCAGGACACACTGTAGGACTATGTCTCCTAGCTGGTTTGGGAACATCCGGGCATCCCCCGGAAAAGGCTAAGTGTCCATGGCTTTGGTGAGGAAGGTCAGGTCTGACGAGCTTAGCATGCTGGTACTATGACCTTCACCAGAAAAAAGTAACACTTTCTTTGAACGGCATGTTTATAAGAATCTATGAACACATTCATAACACATTATAGTGCATTCATAAACCATTATAACATGGCTATAAATATTTATAAAAAAGCATAACCAGTCGTGGAGGAAGTACTCAAACAATTTACCTAAGTAATAATAAACAGGCAAAAATGTACTCTGGCAAAAGCTGAAGCACCGCATTGGCCTTTCTACTTAAGTAAAAGTACTTACTTGTAGATATACTTAAAGTATTAAAGTAAAAGTACTTGAACTTGTAGTGCCTAATGCAACTGTATAACATGACATTAAGTGTCTAGTGTACATATATTTTGTTAAATACAAAAGTTCAAATATGATAATGCTGCACTTTCCAATCTAAACATTTAAAACATAAAATGCTATTTTATAATAAGGGCTTCAGAAATATATTCCATTGTGTTAACTGAAATTAGGTTTAGATAATTAACCAGGTCCAATGATTAATGCCAATAAACACATCACAGGGTTGCCAATTTTGTTCACTTAGCTGGCATGAGATTTTCAATTCAAGATAAGTCTGCACACTTATTTACATGTATATAACACTGATATTAATTGAAAACAATCTTTTGTGTTTGCAATATACCTCAACGCTTTTGATGTAGCTAGTTTTAGGTTTATGATCTACTGACATTTATTTGCCATAATATTTCTTGCTTCAGCGTGAGAGTCAGAAAGAGTTTCACTCCAGATGCGTGATAGCTGGCAACCCTGACATCATAGATGAGCATATTCTCCCAGCCACACAGTTTAACAATAGTTTTAGCACTGATATTTGTGTGTAGGGATGTACGATATGATGATATATACTGTATCATGTGACAATAGAAAAACATCTGTCGTTTCATTTTATATCTGTCATTCAGTTTGCTGTGTCACAAATCACACAATATTTTGTTACATGCTTAATTGGAAATTGCACAAAGGTTCTAAATAAAAGGAAAAAAATAAATTAAATATTTAAATATTTTGAATGAAGTACCTTATATCTGTCAATAAAATAAAAACTAGTTTGTTCCATGTGGCCATTTTGTATAAACCATTTATTCATTGCATTTACAGAAATTGTGCTGTATCGTGATATGTATCGTTATCAGAATATGAGATTTTGGTCATAACGCAAAGCCCTATATCTGTGTGTTACCAAATAAAACCAGCTAATGGCCCCAGGATTCATACTTTAACACTTTTGTCATGACATTATCAGCATGCTAATCACAATTCACCAATAAGTTACCCTGATCACAAACATCCAAGGATCACTTCTTGCCATTTCCAAAATGAATCGAAAGGTGTTGTATATGTAGCACAAACTGTACAGCAGTTGATCTCTCCAACCAGAAAAAAAAGACATGGAACCCAAAGGTTTCATCATGCTTTTATATGAGTTTCTAAGAGCTAACAGGATTTGAAACCTCTGAGACCTACTGAGCATATTATGAGACTCAAGCTATGGCACTCTCTGGGTGTCTTATCTGTTGTTTCAGTGTATGCTCCAACTGTGGTGAGTGATATCTCAATGAGGGAGACATTTCATTCGCAACTTCGCTCGGTGGTTGATGAGTGTCCATGAAGTGACACTTCTCTGGTCATGGGTGACTTCAAGCTAACCATTAGCACTGACAGGGCTGGCTTGTGTGGGTCCCCACAGGTCTATTGACCATGGTGAAAGTGGATCCATGTTCCTTAACTTTGCTAAAGGTCAGGGGCTGCAGATGGCTGGCTTCTGGTTCCATCACCCTGAGCTGCTCCAATACAGGTGGTGTGGCGAAGGACGTCGATCACATCTTTGTGGGCAGACACTGGAGAATCTTACAGAACTGTTGGGTCCATAGAAATGCCCAGTTTCTGAATTCTGACCACAGAATTGTTGTTGCTGCTCTGAATATTCAGCTTAGGTCTAGTACGCTACCACCTACTAGGAGAATGAAGCAGAAACTGGCCAGACACCAAGATTAGGGTGTTTTTAATGAGTCTGGATGCAGTCTGTGTGAGAAACTTGGGTGCAACTGTTGATTCTAATATGATATGGGACACTTTCTGTGACGAGACCCTGAAGGTTGCCGAGGGTTGCGTTGGTTTGCCGATGTGCCCAGAAGGAGGTAATTCATCTTGCAGCGTACCCTGGATATTATCAAGAGGAGTCGCAGCGCAAGGCTTTATGGCAACTCCTGTTTGTACTAGGAACTGAGAAGGATGGCTGTGAGGGCCCTGAGGGCAGATAAGGAGGCATTAGTTAGAGGGATCTGTGAGCAAGTGACACACTATCTGTGGTCTAGCGACCCATGTCCTGCTGGGAAGCAATCTGAATTTGGTCTTCGGAGAGGCGTAGTCGGGGGTGATGGAACAGTTCTTATGGATGACACTGCAGTTGCGACCCATTGGGCCTGCTACCTTGAGCAGCTGTTTAAAGCTGATCCTCCGGCTAGGACATTGGACATCTCTGGGTCCACAGTTCTTGAGACTGCTCCTCTGATTAGCTGTGAACCACCCAATCTCACTGAGATTGCACAGGTGGTGAAACAGTTGGGGGCAGGGAGGGCCACATGGATCTGTGGTATCTAGGATGAACTTCTTCAGGCTGGTCCTCCTGGCATTGCAAGCAATTTTGCTTCCATTTGGGAGATGGGAGTCATCCCAACTGACTGGGAAATGAGACTCGTTGTCCCTACCTGGAACGGGAAGGGTGGTCACCTGGATTGCAGCAACTACAGGGGAATAACGCTGCTCTCAGTGCTGGGTAAGGTACTTGTTATGGTCTGTGATTTGCTCACCTAACAGCGACTGGAGCAGTCTGGTTTTATGCCTAAGAAGTCTACCATCAACCACATCCTGGCAATGAGGGTTCTCATCAAGCAAAAACATGAATATCAGCAGAGTTTCTTTGAAGCCTTTGTCAATTTTCATAAAGTGTTTGACTTAGTTAATTGAGCTGCCCTCTGGGACATCCTGAGACTTCCCAGGATCCCCCCAAAGTTGCTGGACAACATGGCTGGCTTGTACACTGGTACTGTGAGTGCTGAGCAGAGTGGAGGCAGAACCTCTGTGTTCTTCCCAGTTGATTCTGGGGTTCATCAGGGGTGTGTTCTTGCTCCAACTCTGTTTAGTGCATGCATGGACTTGGTGTTGGGCAGGGTTGTGGGGTCCAGCAGTTTCCTGCCAATGCAGAAAGATTCACTGATCTTGACTTTAATGATGATGCTGTGATCTTCACGGAGTCAATGGAAGTTCTGATCAGGGCTCTTGTGAGATTGAGCAAGGAGTCTGAGTTTTGGCTTACGAGTGTCCTGGGTCAAAACCAAGACCCAAGCCTTGGGTACAGCCATCAGCAGTGTGTCTGTCTGCAGATAGAATGTCGATCATGTCGAGAGGTTTGCATACCTCGGCAGTGACATTCATGTCTTTGGTGACTCTTTCTATGAAGTCAGTAGACGCATTTGGAGAGCATGGGAGGTCATGAGGTCATTGGAAAGGGGTGTTTGGTGCTCCCGATATCTTTTTAAGAGGACCAACGTTCAAGTCTTTAGAACAGGGGTCACCAACATGGTGCCCGCAGGCACCAGGATGCCCCCAAGGACCACATGAATCGCCCATGGACCTGATCTAAAAATAGCACAACTCACCAGTGAGCAGCGTTTAAAATTTAATTTTATCCAGTTGCTATTCTTCTTTAATCACATTTGAATTTATATTAGGGCTGTCAATAGATTTAAATATTTAATCGTGATTAATCGCACAACTGTCCATAGTTAATCACAAATTAATTGCAAATTAAATCATGAATTTATTCAACATTCAACATTTACCATTAAGGGTTTTTTTCAGGTGTTAATATTCTTTTTAATATTAGAATTGGCAAGGCATGATTGCTTTATGCAAATGTATGCATTTATTATTGGAAATCAATTACCGACAATAAACAACAACAAAGATTGTCCAACGGTAATCAGAAACTACAGTGGCCCTGAAGGTCAAAACACAACATTTCAGAAAACACAACAACATTTCAAAAAACACAATGACATTACAGAAAACACAACGACATTACAGAAAACACAACGACATTTCAGAAAACGGAAAGGGTAGGACCACACTTCTTGTTTGTGATTGGACAGTACCCCTGGAGTGACATGGGTAATGTCCAATCACGAACAAAAAGTGTGGCCCTACCCTTTTCCTGATTGCGATTGGACAGTACCCATGTCACTCACAACAATTCATTTAATGGGTGCGTTCGACTTGGCCTTAGGTCTGTCTGCAGCTGACATGACTTGGAGCGAGATCTGCCGGCGGCTGCAGGGGTGGAGTATAAACTGACTGCAGCCAAGTCGGGCAACTTCTACTCCTCGTAGTGTGCGAGACCTGACTGCAATGGCAGCACTGCCAGAAGGGTGTAGATAAATCTATAGCAGTGAAAAAAACTATTGTGTTCAGTGGCCCCGTGTAAAAAGATAGCTGCCAGGAAAAACATCAAATACATTTACTTCAAGGATTCAAAGTTTTTATTGCCATGTACAGAGTACAATGCAATACTTACTCGAATGATGATTTACTACGAAAAGTATATTATTAGGAAGAATTAGGAATCCCAATAAACTTAATAAGCCTACATCCAGTCTCGGACACTGAAAAAACTCCAGAAAGCATATAATTTGACCGGAGATATACTCTCGTAGAGAATGACTTGGAGGAAGACATCACAGAAGCACGTGACGCACCACCTCATTCACATATAGCTATAGAAATGTGTAAACGAAAAATAATAATATTAACCATTAAATAAATTATTTATATTTACGAAAGTATTATCATCATATGTTAAGACATGAAAATGCGATTGCGTCTGTTGTTCTGAGAAGAGCCGCAGCCTGCTATGTGTTACACCTGATCGTCCAGCCCCTTCATGTGCCCATCTGACAGAGTTTTGAAGCTGAACCTGCCATTCAAAATACCTTTTTCTTTGTTCATTATTTTTCCCGACTCAACACGCGTTAATGGCATCAAAAAAATTTGTGACGTTATAATGAATTCCCGTTGATGCGCGATTATGGCGTTAACTTTGACAGCCCTAATTTATATAGATTTGGAAATGACAATATCTAAAAAAAAGCATGTTAAACATATTTATTATACGGAGTAAATTTGTTATTTAAGAAGAGTGTATCAAACTGGTAGCCCTTCATATGGCTCAGTACCCGTGCAGTAGCTCTCCGTTTCAAAAAGCTTGATGACCCTTGCGTTAGAGTCCTGGTGCTCCCTGTTTTTCTGTATGGCTGAGAGACATAGATGCTATTCAGTGACCTGAGATGAAGTCTGGACTCCATCGGTACTGTGTCTCTTCAAATAATCCTTGGGTACCGCTGGTTTGACTTTGTGTGAAATGAGCGGTTGCTCAGGGAGTCCCAAATGAGGCACATTACCTGTGAGGGAGCATCAATTACAGCACTACAGCCATGGAGCACGATTCCCTGAGGGTGATCCAGCTCGCAGGATCCTTATTGCTGAGGACCTCGGCGGCTGGACCAGGGCAAACGGATACCCACGTATCACCTGGCTGTGGCAGATGGATGGCCATTTCCGGAGGGTGGGACTGGACTATGTGTCAGCCTGGGGGGTTGTCAGCTGGGATTCTGAGGTGTTTTCTTGTGTGATGGGTACGGCAATGGGCTGTACTGCTGCATGTCCCCCAAAGTGACCTGATGCCTCCTCCTTGCTTCGCGCCGTTGGGTTTCACTATGAAGAGAAAAGCTCAGAAATCTTGGTATTATCTGGCCAATCGCTACCTTTCCCTATTGTCATCTGATTAGGAAAAACAGCAATGTGATTGTAAAATGTAATGCAAGGCTATATAGAAATGTAGTAGAATAGAAGCTACAAATATTTGCTGTAAGATGTAGTAGAGTAAAAGTCAAATGTGTCTATGGCTAATTCTACTTAAGTATAGGTATGTAAAAAATGTACTGTAAGTAATTGTTACTTTGCACAACTGGCCATAACACATTATAGACAGGTTTATTATACATTACGAATGGTTTACAAAGCCCTCATTTATAATGCACTATAGATGCCTTCATAATGCAGTACAAAGCAACCTTAATTCTTATACTGACCATTATACTGCATTATGAAGGCATTTATAGTGCATGATAAACAAAAGCTTTATTGGGGCTCGTGAAGTATTATAATCAACACAATGATGCATTATGACTGTCAACTGAAGATGCTGTAATACTGTATTCATTTTTAAACCGACTATTATAATGCACTATGAAGCAATATATAGTGCATTATAGATGAGAGCTTCAAGTGAAGTTATACAAAAAATATTACACGAAGATGAAGAATTGTGACACTTTTCCTATAAATTGTGCATATATGTTTACGGATGTTACTGTTTTTTCATTAGGCCTCCAGCAGGTGTCAGTGTAGGTTTGTCAGAGCAGTTGGAGGGAAATGGATGCGCTGCTCTGGAAATTAGTTTCCCTGATGTATGGGACATTGCAGGTGCCTCTGCTAGGGTGCCACTACATACACCACATGAGGAGCTGTATCCATAACCAGAGGTCTGGGTCAACATTTCTGACATTAACTGAAATAAACCCAGCATGTTTATCTGAGCCTTGCTTGGCTCATTACAATTGAGAAAAAGGAATGCAAATAGCTCCTGGTGTTTCTCTGGTGCTGAGAACACAGACGCGCCAGTTCATTTATCACTGTAAACTGGGGAAATAAGGAAACGCTGCAGTGCTTGGGTCAGGCCATTTGAATGGAAGTGGCTGTAGCAGATGTGCGGTGAGCCACTTCAAGCCCCCATCCCCACAGCACGGTTCACATATGAAGCGTGGGACTGAAATGCCACTGAGTCCACAGGGTGAAATTAGGTTTCTGTGGCGCTCTACAGGTCAGGTATGGGGCTGGAAAGGCGACCTGGCTAAGCTCTCCGCCGCTGAAGACCTTGCCCGTTAAAAGAGGACAGGTACTGCTATTACTGTAAAATACGCTGCCCCAAGGCGCGGCAGTGGCTGCGCCGTGTCTGAGGCTGCAGCTCGGCCTCAAGCCTAAAACTCCCCAGGTTCGGTTACGTCTGTCAGCCACGAGAGGTGTCAGAACTGAGGTAGGAGAATCCCGGGGACTCCCGGCAGTACTGGAGGCTGAAATCCTCCTGGCAAGAGGCACAGCTACCGCGCATTAGCTCGCGCGCCGCTCCGCTGAGTACCGAGGACCAGCTTCCTTCCACGGCGGCAGAGGCTCAGCGATTGGCCCCGAATCTGCCGCTAATTGTTTCTATTCCTCCCTACAGGTAAAAGCACCCAGTGCCAAGAGTAGAGCTATAATGCTGGTGCGCTGTTGCCTGGTGGAGGGATAGCTGGAGAAAGCACCAGGGTGACAGATGGTGCAGACAGATGGAGAAGGAGCTAGCATATTTCTGCAGGTAAAGTGGCAATACGGACACCCTAGGAAGAAGAAGAAAACACTATGTCCCTGTTGGTCTTTTCCAGTCCAGCTCCTTCAGCACCTGTAGTCATTGGCATTTTGGCAGATCAACAGGCCCGAGTGAGAAAGGCGGAGGGTGCTAAGGCGAGGAAGGAAGCCTGCGGTTACTCATTAGTCTGTGGGCAGCTGCGGTAATAAGCTCAGTCAAGGTAGTCGCAGGGCTGCTGCTTAAAAAAGACCACGTCCGTAGTGGCTCACCTTAGCAACCAAGTTTCCGGTGCTAACGCTAATGCTAATGCTTTTAGCTTTTACGGTCAGTCTCTCCTGGGCTGCAGCTCTCATGCATGTGCAGGCTTCGCTATGACAAAGCCTCCTTGTCCCTGGCATTATTTACCTTCAGCCCCTCCTCCAGAAAATTCACCTCCATCCCTGCAATTCCTAGGCTATATATGAACAGTAAGCACCCAAAAGATGACTGTGTCTGAGAGGTTAAGAAACACGGGGCAGAACATAAAGATTATGGTGAAGGTACCTCAGATGCACCTGCCCCCACAGCATCACCACCATCTTAAGTATCCAGACAGAGACGCAGCTTGAGTGACCATGAAGTAGGGAATAGGGGTCTTAAGGGACCGGAGATAAAGGTCCTGAGCAGCTGTGTGGTGTGGTGAAATTAATCAGGGAGCACAGGACAATGACATGGGCTGCTGCGGTCCCAGCACAGTGCACACAGACAGGAGTGCACAAAGCTCGCCACGATACAGACTGTGAAGGCAAGGATTTTAGTGTTTTCCATGAAGAGGTCATGAAAGTCAGTAATCCATCAATTCACGTTTAAAACAGCTTATCCATGCGGGACTTGCATTTTTAACAATTATATTGAAAATGTATTTTTAAGGACTGGCTCATATTTTACCCTTTATCTGTTTACAGTATCACTGTGTCAGGGCTGGCGCCTGTCTGTCCCTGCCCTTCATGTCTCTTCCTTGCTTGGCCAGCAGGTGTTGCTGGCCATCCTGTTCCCTCTGTTTTAGTTCTAAGTCCCTAGTGTGTTTCCCCTGTTCTCCAGACTGCCGCTTAGCACAATGGGCTGAGTGTGCGGCCCTAAGACTGTAAACTCTACAGTCATGTGTTTGAGGTTGGCTAGAGGCCTGCCTCATCTGTTATTTAAATATTATCAGTTTTTCCTGTGTTTGGGATTGTGTATCTTTGTCTTTGCTTTTTGTCCTCACTTTTGATTTACCCAGCTGTGCCTGGTTTTCTATTTGTGTAGCCTTATGTTTCTAGTCTTACCCAGGTTCCCCCTGGTCCCTGTTCTTTGTTAATTGTAAGTTGTTGCACCTGTATTTTATCAAAGGTCCAACAGAATTTCCCTTCCTAGTATCTAAGCTATTACATCTTCGGTCATTGGACAGCCAGTGAACTTACGCACCCCATCACAGACAGGAGACCCCGAGGGGGCATACATGTCTGCCTCTGCACACCTGCTGGCAGCCTTCTGAGCCGCACTCTCTCCTCTCTGCCCCGGGGGGGGCCCATGAAGCCCGGGCTGTTTCTTTTCCCCTGGAGCTTTGAGGGAGCGGGAACCACACTAGGAAGAAAAGACTCTGAATCGCTCAGGTGTCAAGACGTATTCAGATGTACAGTATGTGCAGTGTATTTATAGTACATCTTCTCCGTCTCCACTGAGCCTTTCAGCAGCTTTGTGTGGATTTCAGCCGGCTGCAGACAGCTCGTCAACCTGGAGAAGAGACGCGCCATGGTAACCGCACCAGTAACCGCGGAACAGTTAAGGTGGGATGACAGAAGGACAGAGAGGGACGTGGGAGGCCTTCTGACAGGCAGGGACTGCGTCTCCTCCGTGTGTAAACAGCGCAGAGGGGGAGGGCCAGCACAGTCTCCGGGACTTGCCCCGGGGGCCTGTCTGTCGGCTTATTGTCGATGTTTTATTAATGGGGAGCTGAGCTCTAGCTCACATAGAGTAACAGGCCAATGTGCGTGGGGGAGGCGGGCTTTGGAGCCAGCTCCCCCAGGAGACTTGCCTCCTGACATACCCTCAATGGAGCATTAACCTACAGCCAGGAGGAGGTGACTGGCTGCGTGTGTGTGTGTGTGTGTGTGTGTGTGTGTGTGTGTGTGTGCAGGCATCTATATATTATATTGTGGGGACCAATTGTCTCTGTAAAACCTGTCATTTTTATCTTGTGGCGACATTTTTTCAGTCCCCACAAAAGGACACTCAATTTTATAAAAATCTGTGAATGCAATCAAAAAACATAAAATGCCTCATTGAGTTTGGTTACTTATAGTTAAGGTTAGGGCTGGGTAGGGGTTCACCTGTGAGGGCAGCACAGTGGCTCTGCATTCAGCCTCACACCTCCAATGGTGGGGGCCAGAATCGCACCCCCGCTCTGCCTGTATGGAGCCTCAGTGCCACCCCAATCTCTGATGAGTGCTGAAGGGTGATTCAGCATAACGAGTGATTCAGTGCAACCTGAGTTTTCATTTTACCTCCCGGTATGGAAATGACTCCAATCCAGGGTTTGGTTACTTATAGTTAAGGTTAGGGCTGGGTAGGGGTTAAGGTCGTCATGTTGAGATTAGGGTTTTCACCATAGAAATGAATGGAGAGTCCCCACAAATATGTGAATACAAACCTGTGCGTGTGTGTGTGCAGGTTGGTGAGGACAGATTCTGAACAATGGTAGAGGGGCCATCCCCATAAAACTAGGACTTTTTTCTGTTTGCTTATTTAAGGAAATGAAAGGTTTTAGTATGGGGGGGGGGGGGTGAGGAATAATAAACCACACTGAGGTGACGGTCGGTTGAGGGAATCACCACAAAGACGGGAACGCGACCAATAAAGTTACATAAACGCTCCTGTTGTGGTGGAAAGTACAAGGCCATTCCCCTGATTGAATACGCGACCTACATGGTTTTCGCCACATAAAGGATATATTATGCAGTGATCGCTTAACACATAAACGCATAAAACCTTCTGATCTCTCAGTCACTTTGACTTCCCAGTGTGAGAGTCTCCCACAAAACCCCCTCAGACCCTCCGGGGCCAAAATACATTCTATATAAAAAAAAATCTTCTAAATCTTCACCTGTGAGGGCAGCACAGTGGCTCTGCACTCAGCCTCACACCTCCAATGGTGGGGGCCAGAATCGCACCCCCGCTCTGCCTGTATGGAGCCTCAGTGCCACCCCAATCTCTGATGAGTGCTGAAGGGTGATTCAGCATAACGAGTGATTCAGTGCAACCTGAGTTTTCATTTTACCTCCCGGTATGGAAATGACTCCAGTCCAGGGGGAAAAGCGGCCGTAAAGAACTCAGCTGCAGGCTGAAGGCATCCTGTGTCTTGGCAAGTGCTATACAGCCACTCGGAGGAAGATCACTCAATAAAGCAATCTGAAGATCAAAGGAAAATTGAACTCTGCCTCTGTCTCTTAGAAGATGAATTGACACAACGTCCATAATTAATATGTGCCGAGAAGAAAAGGGGAACATGCCTGACATCCGAGTTCCAGTGCGAGCACACTCACACGCAGCGCATCCCCGCACCTTTTGAATTGAGACTGCTTTATGAACTTCCTTCAGCACTGCGTGATTGATGTCACGTCCTGCGATCACCCCGGTCCCCCTACTCCTATCATGGGATGCGGTTGCTATGGTGCTGAAGAATCCAGCTGCCCGGTTAGCATAGAGCTGTGGTAAGCTATGGATGGTTTGAGCTGGAGAGAAGGTGCCATCCTAACAGGTGAATTAGTTGGCGCTGTGTTGTTTTATGAATTGGACCAGAGTGTATGTTTGTTTGAAGAATCCCAGTCAGTGCTGGTCCTGGGCACCTCATCTCCCAGTTAGAGTGCTGATGTTTCCTTCTCTTCGATGGCCAGCAGGCTGTACTTAATCCATTTTAAGGACCTCTTATTTCAGCGCCGTTGTTTGAATGGGCTGCCTCAGCCAGTAGTTTGAAGGTCCTCTTTATGGCCCATGTCTGCTTTTTTCTGGCTGCTAGGTTCTCCTGTTCTGCCTCCCGATCAGCAGGCAGCGTGCTGTTTAATTGGTTCTGGTGAAGCCCGTTATCTCTGCCCTGGGATTTGCCTGCTCACCTGCACGGCTGGATGCTTCAGGCAGCTGACGCTCTGCCTAAACCCCCCCCCCCCCCCCCCAGTGCCTGGCTGACCCCATGCCCAGAGCCCCGACGACTCTGTTGCCATGTCTGGAAAATTCTACCCTTATCTCCAGGTTCTGGTGTAAACTGGAAAATAAGTGTGCACCTACAACCCCAGGAGGGACAATCATTATATTTCCCTCCCAGTCGGCTGAGAATGCCGGCCTTCCTTATTCCATTTAATTAAATTTATCGCACATAATTACGGTGCACTCTATGGTCTTGTGTTTTAATCTCCATGATAACATTAGTGTTACATTTCAGATTAACGGAGGGCACATGAGGCAGGGCCAAAACGATAGCAATCAGTGTATATTTATTTTCATTTTTAGTGGTCTGCTTGTCTGCTTCCTCCATTGGTGTAGAACCAAGATATAACACAGTGATTTTTTTCAGTACCTCTTTGAGCTGAGATCCAATAAATTGAAGATAACTACATAGAACGTATGGCTTGCGTTTCCCAAGTTACGCTGGCTTCAGACAGAAGTGCTAAGTGTTTATAAGTGAACAATTAAACTGAGCATGGCCCTGTTCAGGGAACACTGATCATCGACACTCTCCCCTCCGGAACTGCATTTGACAGCACGAAAGTGACAAACAGGGAAATAAACATATATAATGTACCTTAATTTCTGTCAGAGAAGGGCATATGGTCATGCCGTTGCTTGTTGTGAATTATGGGCCGCTTGAGCAGAATTGTTTTCATTTTCATTTTTATGGATCATAAAGATTTATTATTCATGGTGATAAACATACCAACGTCTGACCCTCTATTAGGCAAAATACATTATTTATTTGCTTAGCAAACATTGCCAGCTAGGAGATTTCAGAGTTTTGCATAGGCCCGGTTCATACATCTTTAATTTTGCAATAATTCAGGGAAAAGGTGCATATTACTTAAGCACAGACAGTGAGACGGTCATTCAAAAGTAGTCCTGAAATGAGAGCTTGGGTTCCTCAGTCAGAAGGACACAGAGCTGGTCATCATGAAGACATTACTTTATAAACAGGTTTTCCCCTCCAATGAACTTGGGACCTTCCTGTCCACGTGGCTTTTTAACAAAGGTGAACGCTTCATGGATTATTTAGCTGAGCTGTTGACTGGATTCTTGGTGGGGTATGAGCAACACTGACGCTCTTACAATGATATCTGAGACATATTTTAGTTGGGTGCCACGCTAGTACTACAAACTAATTCTTTATACTTGAAATTCTGTTCCTGAACTGTGTTTCTATCACGCTGAGTTACTGAAGTATAATGGTGAATTGAAGTTTCACTATTCCATTAAAGTGGGTTTATGCTGAATCTAAATGCTAGACTCTCCAGTGTGGAGTAAATAAATGGCCTCTTTAGAAGAATGAGCATAATAAACGGCCCAGTGAATTGCTATGGATAAGCTGAGCTTTGAAATGTAAATCAAATTAAGGAACGTACAGACTGTGATGCTGTCATGGCAGCAGCCCGTGCTCTGGGGTCTCACTAGGGTCTCACTGGGTGCTGCCCTCTGCTGCCTGTCAGCACCTGATTGCTCTCCTTCATCCTCCGGCAGGAACGGCAGAGAGCACGAGGCCCATGCCGCCGGCATGAAACCTCCACAATACCCACCCATATTGTCATTATTTGCTTGGATCGAGGTATTATTATCGCTAAACTTTTGCCCTCTGTTTCCCATTTTCCCAGTGAGAACTTAAGCCCAGCTGCCTGCGGTTCATTTTAATCCAGAACCATGTCTTCTCAGGCCTTACTGCCGCCATCTTAACTCCCCCAGGCAGGGTCAGGAGTGGGCAGATCTCAACACAGGCTTGGGGTGATCTGGAGAGCATCCATGATACAAGGAACTGTCCCATCAGTACAGCAAAGAGGGAGGAGAGCAGCATAATCCAATTATTAAAGAGAAAAGTCTTTCAGGGGACATTAAGACAAATGCCCGGATATCTTTTAAATGGCCAAAATGCAAAAGAAACGTTTCACCTGATTTTGAAAGCTTCCTGACCACACTCACCACACGTTTTCCCTGCAATGGCTGCTGTCCCAGGTAGCCTTGCGCTGGTGGTGAGCTTGGCCCCCAGAACAAGACCCAGGGGGCTGTATTTCACACCCTGTCAGGAAGGAGATTGACTGAGCCCCTTTTTGTTTGTGTTTGCAATGGATTCCCACCAGCCTGCAGAACAGACCTCGTCTTAGCCACAGACATTAACTTTGGGATCTAGATTACACGTCACGCTGCTTTTTCCCTGAGAGACTCGTGAAGGTGAGTGGAACAAGCGTTTAAGATAAGCCGTGTCTAGACGTGAGACAAAAGCTAGCAGCCTTGACAGGCCACAGGATGGAGGGACGACTGCAGAGCTGCCTGTCATCTGGGTGACTTTGTGTTTCCGTGGCAGAATGTCACTCTGTCCTCTTACTGCTTTGCAAAGCAAAGCTCCATCCTGTGAGAGGTGTTTGCAGCTTCACATGACATGAGACCTTCCATAACCGCGAAGATGTCCATGTGGCCCAAGCAGTCGTTCCAGATAGATATACAGAACATGCATCCATCCAGTCATCTTCCAAATGCGGTATGGGTTTGCAGGAATCTGAAGGCAAGACAGGTGAAAATGCAAGCACTGGGAAGCTTCCCTGGAGGATGTTTTAAGAAATCACAGGAATTTCTCTATCTTTATGTACAATATTAGTATCAAGTGGTTAGTTTCATATTTTTAACTTTATAATTGCAGTGTTTAAGATTCATGCATGGTGAGACTCCTGGACTTAAACTTTAATACCAACTGGTATCTTTTCTGTAAGAAGTTACTTATCGCAGCTTCCTGCCCACTGATGCATAGACTCTGAAGGGTAAGTACTTTACTGTAACATCTAGCATCAGTTCAGCTCTCTGAACCTCAAGGTGAAGGTCCAGCTCCTTTATGCAATTTTAATCAGTCATTAATAGTACGCATACTGCTGAGAGAAGCCCACACTGAACTGGAACAGAAACTGGGAGGTCGGCTGTTGGGTCAGCACTGGATTTCACAAATGATGGACCTACTATAATCCTGAAAATAGGCTTATATTTTCTCACTTCAAAAATTCCAGTTTCATGAGTGCAAAATATTCATTGTTACATCAAAACGTGCATTCCACGGTTCTGAAGGAAATGGTTAGATTTCAGGGTCTGGACAGCCAGAGGGGTCTGGGGACTGACCTGTTCCTGAAATGTTTTTAAAGACTATTATGAAGGAGAAAGTATTTCTCATTCTAGATCCAGCCCTGACAACAAGATAAGTGCTTGCACAGCCTCTGTTTATACACTGAGGTTAGTGAGATATGATGGGTCTCCCATGGCAACTGTTCAGCTGATAACCCATTATCAGACCTCAATCTATTACATTTCACAGTACTGAATCGACCAAAAGAGTGTTCCTTACTGAAATTTCTGTGCCCACTAAAATCACAGCACAGCAATGTACAGTCCTCACTGGACTGTAGATCCGAGTACAACAAAGGTTAAAAATGCTGGAACATTGAAGATCACTCAATATATTCCAGCTTCTTTGATAGAGAAAATGTGTCATCAAAAAGTGTCATCATATCATCACCGAAACAAGGTGTGAGCTAAAGGTATCTGTGCAGATTAGGTTACAGCAAATGCTAAATGGCAAAAGGGGTGAAACCCAAAATAAGGAAAGGGAGGATCAGGGCCCTAAATCTAGAAAAAAAGGTTTCGCTTCTCTTCATTCTTCATTGAACTGAACGACACATACCCATTTCATCAATGTATAGTCTGACAGTGCTAACTGCAACAGATGGGCTGGCCAGCTGTGTAAGCGTAGCTATGAAAAAAAACATTGTAATGCTAATATCTGCTAGGTGAGTTGTTAAAACGGCGGAGCAAACTGCTCTGGAGCTTCTGTTCAATAGTGTTTTGGAGGAAGCCCTTTGGAGACCTACAGCAGTAAGACGGTGTACAAACAATTGCTAGTGCTGAAAACCTTAGCTAAGTTGCTGACAGATTTGTCCTCCCTACTGAGTACTACTATTAGCTGTTTGTCTAGTATTCTTCAGATGTCCAAGATACCTTGAAATGTGCATCATAGGTGTCATGTCCTGCCCACCATGTCTGCCTGATCCTCCTGTTTCCTCCCTTGGCCCCTGTTACGTGTTTGTCTTACCTCTCGTTCCTGCTCCGGGTTAATCACTCCCAGCTGCCTCCTGTTTCCTCCCTTGTTAGTCCTGTATTTAAGTGCCTCCCAGCCCAGCGTTCCCCAGGTCTGCTTTCCTCATCTCCCCATTTGGACCTATCACGGTCCTGATCCTTTTCGGTTTTGGTTGTAATCCTTTAATAAAACCCCTTTCGTTTGGAACCTTGCCTGCTCCAGCTTCCTCTGTGCCCGCCACTATGACAATAGGCAATTGCTCTTTGATGTAAAAATGTGCAGTGATGATCAAACATTGATATAGCAGAAAATATGTTTGCTTTTCTGAAAAACAAAAAATTCAAGATATAGAATTCAGAAGGAATATGGATGATAATCCTTTGAAATCCCTGGTTACTCAGTAAATATAGCTGTTCATAGGCCCATCCATCCATCCATCCATGCACTGTCTGTGGCTAATCTGGGGCTGGATTGTGGGGGCAACAGGGATGCCTAGACCTCCCTCTCCCCAGCCACCTCCTTCAGCTACTCTGGGGGAATACCAAGGTCTTTTTAAGCCAGCCAGGAGATGTAATCCCTCCAGCATGTTCTGAGTCTGCCCTGGCATCTCCTCCTGGCTGGACATGCCCAAAACACCTCCTCAGAGAGCCATCAAGGAGGCATCCGACACAGATGCCCAAACCACCTCAACTGGCTCCTTTTGATGCAGAGGAGCAGCAGCTCTACTTTGAGCTCCTCCCGAACGTCCGAGCTCCTCAGCCTCTCTCTAACGCTGAGCCCAGACACTCTGTAAAGGAAACTCATTTTTGCCAATTGCATCCATGATCTCATTTTTTCAGTCGCTACCCCAAGATCATGACCATAAGTGAGAGTAGGAACTTCGATTGACTGGTAAATCGATAGCTTTGCCTTTTGACCTAGCTTGCTCTTTACCACAA
The DNA here is from genome assembly GCA_026781065.1 of Mormyrops boulengeri. Taxonomy (NCBI): domain Eukaryota; kingdom Metazoa; phylum Chordata; class Actinopteri; order Osteoglossiformes; family Mormyridae; genus Mormyrops; species Mormyrops boulengeri. The sequence continues at coordinate 10,359,042 of JAODLD010000045.1, read as the reverse complement.
CAGAATGGTACAGTATCTGTATTAGTGCCTGTCTCCCGCTCCCTTTTTCCCTCACTTATGAACAAGATTGCAAAACTTAAATGTCTCTGCTTGAAGCAGTACCTCATCCCCCAGCAGAAAGAGACAATCCACTCCTTTCAGGTCCAGAACCATGACCTCAGATTTGAAGGTGTGGATCCTCATCCTGCCCACATCAGCTGCAAACTGCCCCGGTACATGTTGCAGGTCACAGCCAGATAAACCCAACAGGACCACATCATCTACAAAAACCAAAGACGTGATCCTGAGGTCACCGAAGCAAACCCCTCTGCCCCTTAGCTACACCTAGAAATTATGTCCAAAAAAGTTATAAACAGAACTGGTGACAAAGGGCAGCTCTCATGGAGTCCAACACCCACTGGGAATGAGTCTGACTTATTGCTGGCAACGTGAACCAAAGTCTCATGTGATTTATACAACAGTGGATCGTAACAATGGATCCTGTACCCCATACTCCTGAAGCATCCCCTACAGGACCCCTTGGGGGACATGATTGTATGCATTTTCCAAATCCACAAACCACATGTTGACTGGTTGTGCAAATGCCGACGAACCCTCCACTATCCTTCTAAGGGTGATGAGCTATTCTTGTGTTCTGCGACCAGGACAGAAACCGCATCATTCTTCATGGATCTGAGATTCAACCAATGGATGAGCCCTCCTCTCCAGTACTCCAGCAGTGACCTTCCCAGGGAGGTTGAGGAGTGATCCACCTGAAGTCAGATCACATCCTCTGGACCCCTATCTTAAAGATTGGGACCAACACCCCAGTCTACCAAATCAAAGGGGGCAGCATGGACACTCTGACCGGTCTGTGGCTAAACAGCCCCATAAGCAGCCAGCTGCGATCCAGTGCGTGTCCTGGCACCTTTCTATCATAGCCAGCATTAACTCTATCAGCAATATGTGCTACAGTAGCTCTCCTGTGGGACTGGACCAGACAGACTAGCTTTCACTCCTCACACGCTTCAATGAGCCTTCAGGTGCCCATGACCCCATTTGCTGGTTCACTAGTTGGCCTTCCTTAGATCACTTTTGGTAGGTAGTGACCACTGCATACCAGGAACACCCCACAAGACCTGCTGTTTTGGAGATGCTCTGACCCAGTCATCTAGCCATCACATTTTGGCCCTAGTCAAAGTCACTCAGATCCTTACATTTGCCCATTTTTCCTGCTTCTTTTACATCAACTTCAAGGACTGACTGTTCCCTTGCCTATTATGTAATGGTATCCTTGACAGGTGCCAATGTAATGAGATAATCAGTTATTCACTTCACCTGTTAGTGATTTTAATGTTATGGCTGACAAGTGCATATCTAAAACAGTTTAAAAATTTTAATGAGCTAATTTGTTGTATTTCAGCAGTTCTCAATGTTATCCCCCATTTCTTATTTCCATGAAATGTCATACTTTAATGGTCACTGAGTTTAAATGCCCTGTCTAAACGAGACAAATTTGCATGCAAACAGACAAGAATTTTTTTCTGATTTTGGGGAAACAAAAACTCATTTAATAGAGGAGCTCTGGGACAGACTCACAGCACCCAAGATGAATCCCAAGAACAAAATAAATTAACAGGAAGGAGAGAAAGACAGGGAGTTTAGCATCCCATACAAAAAAAAATCTAAAATAACATTCCTGAATCATACTTAAAGGCACTAGAACACTTTACATTTACTTGTATTTGACAGACGCTTTTGTCCAAAGTGACATACAAGTGAGGCAGATAGTACATTACAATCATGCAGCTGTCATGCAGGCATAAGTGTGGCTATGCCAAGCTTCCAAAGAATGCCCACTTACACCTGTAATCAGTACTGGTGCAAGAGCTGCACAAGCTACACATGTAACTGCATATAGTATTGTTCTGTTACATTTTTAATTAAGAATCATTATGTGCTGGTTATCTGGCTTTTAACCTGTCCCTACAATTTTTAGCAAAATTCAGGAGCAGTTAGAGACAGTTGGATGAAACTCCTCCAGAATTTAACATAAGTGCTGCTGAGCGAAAGAGAATGGCCCATTATGTGGGTGTTGTGGAATAACTTCAATGGCCTTCATTCTGTCGCATCCAAGCAAGACAATTAAATGGAGCGTTCACCCTTTCAGTGAGCTTGGCAGAATGAGGCTCGGTTTTGCGTCGGTGGAATTGCATGGGACCAAACAGAAAAAGCCAGAGAGAAACACGTGCTCACATTTGCCTTGGAATACACTCCCACCAAGACGTCATTAATTAACACGTGATGTGAGGACAGTTCTCAGTACCTAATGCTACTGAAGTGTTTTCCGCTGATACGTTGGGAGAGGCGTCCCGGGTGGAAGACGGCAAATTTCACAGCTCCTCTAGGATTCAGGCATTCTGTAAATGTCAGGGATGACAGCATTAGTCTCTGGTCAACCCCGAAGCAGATATCAAGACCTAAATACTAAATCAATAGCCATCATGAGGCCGGGGGATTTACAGCTTCATTGATCTCCCAATAACTTCTCTGTGGTTTTCATTCTAAGTGAGGCTGGGTGTGAAGAGTCTCGCATTCAAGACAACACCTCAGACAGAGGGACTCTCCCATTCACTCTGAGCTCATAAATTAACTGCATTCCCAAGTCATTTGATTTACAGTTAATATAAAGATCTAATGTCTGAGTGGCAGAAATTAAAATTCATGTTTTAAATGTCTCCGTTATATGCGTAATCATACACTTACCATCCTTTACAGCTGCAGATGAAAGCATTAAATGGGTAATGCAGCTTCACAGGCCTGCAAAATCCTTTAGGAATATTTTGGCTTAAGCTACTTAGTGTCCCACCAACATGCAGAGTTTCTGATGGACCTTATTAATTCAAATAAAAATTCAAATATGCAGGGTTAATATCTTGTCATGTCCACCTGACCCTTCTGTCTCCTCTCTAGCCACCCATGCCTGTTACTCGATTGTCTTACCTCGCATTCCTGCCCTTGAGTTAATCACTCCCAGCTGCCTCTCGTTAGCTTCCTCATTAGTTCAGTATATAAATGCTTGATTGATGTCATACCTTCCTGTTGCCTGTGCCCTTCCTATTTTTTAGTCCTCCCATTTCTGATGCCTTGTGATCCTGTTTGTTTACTATTCTTGTTCATTAAGTTCAATAGAACCCTTTTCTGTTTTAGCAAAATGCCTGCCCACGAGTCTTACGGCTGACATATCTGGTCATGAAGTCTACTTTGTTGCACACTGTTGGGTCTGGGAATCACTATAAAATGAGAAGGAAAATAAAAAATGAACAAATAAAAAATATCTGCAGTATAGCTTTGAACTACAATTTGCAGTGATTGAGGATGAGCTCCCACTCAACAATTTCTTGACTGAAGTGCCGTACTGACTGACACCGGTGAGACCTCTGGTAAGGGCTACGGATGCCTACTGTTTATTGCTAAAAACAGAGCCAGTGTGTGTCCTTATATATTTAATGTGTCTTAGCCACAATGCACTGCTACAGATACATGTCCAGTATTCCAATTCCATATTTCATCTGTTTAGGCTGAAGAATGGGGCCTTCTTGTACAGACATCTCATTCTCATTTGGAGGCTGTAGAGGCTGCTGGGATTGCTGCACGGTGAGGGAGTGGTGTAGATGCTGTGTACACTTGTGTTGTGCGCCTGTTGAAGCAGTTGACTGGGATTATTTGGAAGTATATTTGAGTGTTTGTGTGCCAGTATGGTTACGTGGGTGGTGGTTGTTACATTTTTGTTTTTTTTTCGGTCGGCGTGAGTGCTTGTCTGTCCTTGTTAATAAACAGCGCGAGTGTTACCGATAGCAGGGGTGTCGCGTGAGCGGCGTTTTTGTCCACGTACCTTCGCTACAAACCCCCGCGGGGTGATATATAATATCTAATATCGGTACGTTAACTCGGAAAAGGACAGTTGCTCCTGAGCTTTGCTCGGTCGCCAGTCGGGGCCGGGAGGACATTTTCCACTT
>JAODLD010000045.1:10326581-10345911 GCA_026781065.1 Mormyrops boulengeri | reverse complement strand
TTTTTCGAACTGGTTGGTTCGACTTTTAAGAAATTCGAGTTCTAATGAGTTTGAGTACTGAGGTACCACTGTACTTCCATTTGTAACCCTACGTTAGGCTCCATGTGTATTTCTGGTTACTGCTGCACACACAACCCACCACGATTACTGAATTCTGCTTTTATGTGTGGATTTAGCCATGTATTTGAGAAAACAAAAAGATTGATTGAGAAAGACTGAACAATGTCTACTATTAAGGGAATCCTGATGCTTGCGGAATGTAGGGGAATGGGAATGAATGACATTTCCTGAGTGGCTTTTCTCTTTCCTCATGTAAAATATGGATGGGTTGGTAGAAAAAAATCGTAACAAGCTGATCGGCGCTGAAGGATTTGCTCTGAGAAGGACCCACCTGAATGAACCCCGCTATTTACTGCAACCTTTTAGATAATTATTCAGCCAAAGATGAACCATCATGGGATGATAAATGATGCCGAGGGAAATAGCATTTCTCGCGATAGCGGGACGAAGGCAACAAAACGTTGATTGCCTTTGAAAACGGGCAAAATCACGCACAGATTCCTTCGGTGGCTCAGGAGAAGCGGCTCCCGACAAGGAACGGAAATTAATGGCGCCTGAAGCCGGCCTATAGCGATTATTGATGTGCCGTTAGCTAGGAGATTTTTCTTCATTGGTCATACGCTAAAAGAAGGTATCTACATGGAAAGGGCACAGCGGCTCGCCGCCTCCGCAGCAGGCTCACAGCCCATTTACTGCGGCCAGCGTCCGTACCGCATCACCTCCTGCAGCTTGGAGAGCGAGCCTGCGCCGCGCCGGGATTCCACGTTTGCCTATCTGCGTTCCAGATCTATATTCAATTTACTTTAAGCATCTGTGGTGTAACTGAACTATGCCTGGATCTCTTTAAAGCCAGGTTTTCGGCACATTTCTTATATATGTTTAAGAGACAGCCTCTCAAGGACACGGATTAGGGTGCCTCAAATTTGGTTGTACAGAGACTGGCATGCAAACCAAAGGGTGTGTGTCACAATGACTGATATATAATGAGTGATAGGGAAATGGTTTAAGAATACTATACTATACTAAGTTTTCTTCTGTATAAAAAAAGTTGTAAATGAAATATGTGTCCTCTAATAACCGTATAATGCATGTTACGGATAAAAAAGATTTAATTCCTCAGTTGGGGTGATTACTCATAAACTACATCAGATTTATATTGGCTTTATGTAGCTCCAGATTTGCCCATAAAATATTCTAATGTCACGTATCCTTTGTTTTTCAACTCATAAAGTGTCCAGAACAGCCTTCTGTCATTTAAGGAAATTGCAAAGACAAATCATCCACGGTGCACACAGACAAATCATCCACGGTGCACACTTTTACACTGACCAGATTGTGACCATTCAGTGGCTACTGGCCAGTATAGGGTTTAATACCCTTTAGCTTTTACAAAACCACATAGCTCCAAAGCCCAAAAGGCTAGCAGATTACTCTCACTCTGGTCACGCACCACCAGCCAGCTGCACAGTTCCAGATGCACTTAAAATGACTGCTATTGATTTAAACAGATTTAAAAAGAACTCTGCTTGGCTTATTTACCTGATTGTCAGGATTGCTTTGCTCCTGAGGGTACTGTAGGCTCTCTGTAATTTCCTGTGATCCCAAAAGTAAAACTTGTGCTAGAAATTTCTCTTGGAGAGCCCCTAGAGCAATTTGAAGTTGGGGGGAGGTGCCACCTGACTTATAAAGGAGAGTCAGGTGATAGAGATTATTGGAAGCAATCGGGAGGGAGTGTCTGAAATTGACTTGTTTGCTGTGTAGTAGGCAACATGTAGTATTGAAAGGGAGCAGTATGTCTGAATCAGGGACAGTAGGTGAATGGTATGCAGATGACATGTTCTGTGAGATTCCAAAGTATGCAACTGGTGGACACTTCCCTATTCCAAAAGGCCAATGTCGCTGCAACTAGAGATGAAGTACATCGCTTGCTCAGAAATTTGTGTCAAGTTGGCAGAGGAACACACTGGCACCACGACACTGGTAAACATCTGTGTAAGTTTATATGCAATATGGTGACCACAGTCTTAGTGTATTCGTACTATGCATATATGTAGTACATACTACGTACAGTCAGTACATACTACATTAATGGTAGAGTAGTAGGCTTCTAACAAAATTCTGTACTTACTGTACAGTATTCAATTTCAGACTCACCCACATTCACCTGAGCTTGTTCCAGGAGATGCTATATGTTGTTCCAGACACCAGTCCTGAGACCACAATTTTGTGTACAATTGGCACATTTGTTTTTCTTGTTTACATGTGATGTTATGTTCATACAATTCTCACCCTGTCACCTTTACCCCATTCAGGAAAGAAACCTCCATTAATAAACCTGCTGTTAAGGTTTAAGTGTTACAAGGGGAACAGACTGGCATTTACCAACTGGAACTATTCAGTGTTTATTACAAAGATAGCACACAAACACACACACACACACACAGAGGATGCCTACTTATTTTGCCTTTAACAGTAGATCCTGATTATGGCCACGCCTTACATTTAAGGAGGCACCAGGGATTACCACAAGATCAAGAAATTACTTCCCACCACTTATAATGGCTTCAGTAAATGGACTGAGTACTAAAGCAGCAGTGACTTAAGGTGTCACAGGGAGAGGGGACTCGCAGAAAGCTTACTGCAGAACACTATAGCAAGGGGCTGCATTGGGATGACAGTGCCTTCCAGGCAGTGGTCCACCAATCCTCCTGCAGAAAGCACCCATGCTTGCTTGCTTTCCTCTTTCTATTCATCTGTTCCAACCTAGACTCCTCTATCCCCTGACCACAGAACTAATCATTTACCAGGTGCTAAGGAAAGCACGGTTACCACTGGCCTCCGTGGTGCTGATCACCATTTGCTGGCGCACAGCGGCCTCCCAAAAGACCATTGCATATATATAGGACCAGTCAAAAGTCTGGGTCACCTGCTTTTAATAGATTTGTCTCTATTTTAGCTATGCCATTCACCTTATAGTAGAAGGCCTCTAGGCAATCAAGTAATGCATTTCAAATATTGCAATGACAAAGAGAATTGTTCGACATCTCAAAAACGTCTCTTCAAAACAGTTCCCCTTTTCTTCAATGACAGCAATGCAGTTGCGTTCTTCCAGATGCTTCTCCAACAGTCCTGAAGGAGTTTCCACACAAGGTTTGCTATTTTGCTGTTACTCTTTTATCCAACTCATTCCAAACTCTGTAGCTCTACAGCTCTCAGTTTCTTTTGACAACATATACATTAATATTAATTTTCCCTTTGAAGCCAGGATAAATACAGGCCACGGACGCCCATTGACGCTGTGCATCTCTAGCAGTCTATGGAAGATTCACGTATGCTTTGTCTAAAGGGAGAATAGATGGAAGCTTATTAGTTAATATGCTCCAATTACTGTATGTGTTTTTGGAGCCCACCTGCCTGCCGTGCTTCACTGGAAGTCTACGGAAAAGTACGCTTTGTCTAAACCAGGGCTGGCCAATCTTATCCACAAAGGGATGGTGTGTATGCAGGTTTTAGGGGTAACCTTTAGGTCATCTGTGCAATCCCAGGTGTGAGGACTCTTCAGCCAATCAGTCCTCTAATTACTAATCTAATTAGGGAGTTGCAGTGAAAACCTGCATACACAGTGGCCGTTTGTGGATAAGACTGGCCACGCCTGGTCTAAATAGAGATTAGACAAAAGCTTATTGGTGAATATGCTCCGATGACATGATTTCGGAGCCCGCCCGGACGCTGTGTTTCACTGGGTGTCTATGAGAGCTTCATATATAGTTTTTGCTTAGGCAGTGTTGATTGGACATATAGACTTGCAGTGAGATATTTTTGACCCGCCTGTAAGCCAGGCTTCTCTGCATGGTGATTGGGAGATAGACCGGATAAACAACCAATAACATTAATGCTCACGATTGACTGTCGATGGTGCTGGCTTGTAGTATTCATTCATTCTGTCACATGCAGGGGCACAGAAGCATTTCGTTGAAGCCCAGAGACACAGTGTCATCTTTCACCATTGCCATTTGTAAATATTGTTATCCTTGAGCTTGATCGTTTGTTTGATTTTCAGGGAAAGTCCACACACCATTCAGTAACTCCAATTAACCTTAATATATTTTTGGACTGTGGTGGGGGGGGCTAGAGTACTTAAAGGAAACCACAAAACTCCACAAAGAGGCAGTCATGGCAGGGACTCCAACCCTGCAGAGCAACAATACTAACCACTGCACCACTGCATGTCTCCCAGGAGATTCAGCGTCGCTTACAACAATAAAGGAGAGCAGGACTTCCATTTAGGTAGCTGACCTATTAAAATTAGACAAAAAATATCCATACAGCTACTGTAACTGTCAACACCTATGCTTTCCCTATTTTAAAAATCACCATCCGCCACTGGGGCCAGGTCATCTACCGCAGCCCTCCATCTTTTTCTTAGTTCACAAGATTGTACAGCACTTTTACAGCCTTGAGGTAAGCTTAGGGTCGTCAGTCATTTTTGATTGGTTTTATGTATGTATATATGTATATATAACATACAGTGCTATCCTATGTAATATTTATATACTGTATGTGATCCTAATGTTTGCCTCGTACATGAGCCCAGTGAGTCCACCTCCTCCTGCTCCTTCTCCTCTTCCCCCTCCTCCTCCTCCATGCTATCTGTCTTACTATCTACACCGCTCCAAAGAATCGGCAGGTGACTGATATCTTTGTTGTCATGTTCTTTCTTCTCCACAGGAAGCTCCCCAAAGGACGAATGCACTTATTGTTATGGAAATCAATGTTTTTTTGTACAGTAGCAGATGTAGAACAAGGCTGGTGGCTGGGACCATGAGGAGCTTCGTACACACCTAAAAAAACACTGCGTTTGGAACCAAACGACACACAAGTCAGACAGTCGGGGAAACGCACACACACGCACACGTGCTGTACGTACGTGGAAACAAACTATGGAGTTGCGGAGATGAGTGCCTGAGAGCCAGAAGGGGCCTGTAACCGTAATTTTAGAGGTAAATTTCTGCTGAGATGGCAGAGCCAAAGGGAGGTGTTGAAAAGAATTCATGCTACTGCAATGTTGAATATCAAGACAAACAAAAGTATGTAACATCCATTGATCATTAATGGTTAAAATAATATGGGCATATCTAAGTGAAAAACTCATCTACTCATTTTCATATTTTCAATGTTGTATCCTGATCAATGTTCCTATTATTTAGAGAATAATCTTCTCTACAATCTAAAGACATGGAGGTTATGCTATGAATTAACTACAAAAAATGGAGTTGATGCATTATACAAGCTAACCCCCTACTGGCAGGCAGGGCGCTTCAAGGAGAGAGTTGTGCTCAGATGAGCTTAACCCCAACCCCTAATTCATGACTCATAAACAGCTGACTGGTCTTGCTGATTCATTCTGTTCACGACTAGGCTGCTACTGTATGACTCCTTACTCACAGGGCTACCAGCTTGTTTTGTTGAACTGCTGCAGATGATTCAAAATGCGGCAGCACGTCTGGTATCAATCAGCCTAAATACTCTCATGTCACACCGCTCCACCCTTCACTGGCTCCCTACAGGCGCTCACATCAAGTTCAAGTCCTTGGTGCTGATCTTCAGATCCACTAATGGACAGGCACCCATCTCCATCCAGAACTCCAATGTCACCCTCTTCAGTCAGCAAACCAACACTTCCTTGAAAACCCTCAAACGTGTGAAGTCTCACTGCAGATGTTTCTCATGAGTTTCCTGATATTGGAATGAGCTGCCCAGCCACAACAGGACATCAGATTCCCTCTCTGCCTTCCATTAATGCTTCAAGATCCATCTGTTCTAGAAGCACCTCAACTAGCCCTTCAACTACTGACCTATCTTCATCATTGATTTCTTAGCTGGTCTTATTTTTGAAACTCTGATTTGAATAGCCTCCTATTAGCATTTTGCTGTATTCTTGGTAACATATTGAATTGTTCAATGCTAACACATGCTTGGTACTAGTTATTAATTGGAGGCTCGGTCTAGCTGCACTTATGCCTGGCTGGATCCTTGACAGCTATATGCTGGTGATATACTATCTGCCTCACTTGTACATTGCTTTGGACAAAAGGATCTGCTATAATAAATATAAATGCAAAATAACCACCTTCAGACCTAATTAATGTTGCCTGTTTTGAAAGCCTTAATGACATTACACGAGGGAATATTTTTTTCCCACAGTCACCATTAATGTCAAAGATTTCTTTTCACCCCTAAGAGTCCAATAAAAGCAGAGAAATGCCAAATAATTTGCATATTCTGCCATATTAGTTCGGGGCTGGAAATAAATATCAACAACAATGAAAATATGGATCAGTGGTTGGAACCAGAAATTAAAGCAACACATTAAATCTTTTTTTAAAACATCAGATTTTATTTGTGTTTCTTCATTTTTGGTGGTCATGGCTGAAACAGAAAATACTCATTACCACTGGCACAGGCTGAGGAAGAAGCCACTGTCTTACAAACACTCTGTTTGTCTAGAATCAACAGTGCAGACGGTAATGAGGGCAGTCAGCTGACAGACAGCCGAGCCGGCTCAGCGTATCAGACGCCGTCGCGTGCCGTTCGCCTCGACGGCCATTTCCTGCATGTTCATTAAGTGCTGCTCATCAAATTTTGATTGATTTTATTGAAGCCATTCAGGCTTTTAAAAGTGCAGCGGAGTACTTTGAGGAGTCTTTAGCTTTATGGATTAAAGGATTTGCGCAGGTCTAAGCAGCAAGATAGGGCTACAATGGTGAATTGGGCCTAATTGACCGAAGACTTGGTCAAAGGTTTTTCTGTAATTTTATGCGATAATTGAATATCCTGTTTACACCCGGCTGCCAAATTACTTACTGAGAGCCCCTTTTTTAAATCAGTCGCCTTTTCAGCTGGAGTTTTTTTTTTTCCCACATTCTTAACAGTAATTCGCTTCCGTCCATTTGTCATTTATCAGAACTGCTGATTCTAAATGTCATTGTGGAGAAACACCCGCCTGTTATGTGCAGCAATATCAATAAAAATCAGACCTCAAAGGCAGGAAATTGATATTCGGTGAGCCTTTTTTCTTTATTTTGAAATGCAGGTCAGCGTATTTTTGGCAGTAATTAATGCTGAATAGTAGATGCCCCATTAAGATGGGAAGATGGGGTGTGGACATCCCAGGCTGGTCAGATGTGGCCTTTCATTCTCCGCACCCCTGCCTTACCAAGCGTATGAGGCTGGGCTCTTGCACACAGACACTGGTGTCCTCCGCTTATTGGGGCCCAAGCCACGCCTCAGAAAATGTACTATCTTTCCAAAATGGTAGTCTTTTCTTTTTCCTCACCATCATTTCATTAAACCCAGCATCTCATCACCAAAGGAGTCCCATTCACCTCCTCCCTCCCAGGTCACATTATTCCCTTTCCCTGCACCCAGGACATTCTCCAGCATTCCATTTACTCTCAAGAGCTACTGGAAGAACTGGTTCATTCTGTGATTTTAATGACAGGAATAGTTGAAATTCGGTAGGGTGAGCGCAACAGTGTTTTTAATTGGGTGATTAGAGCACCATTCTGTTCACGGGTAAAACGGTGAGCAGATTTTTGTGAATATGAATGAGGAAAACTGAATCAGGATCACCTGGGAAAAGGTGGACTACTTAATCATTTGTTAACACTTGATCACAACAAATGTGCCCCAAAGAGATCAGCAAAGCTGCATAGGCTAAACAGACCTTACAGCTGGCAATCTGCCCCTCTGCAATCCAGATCTTGCAGTCTCAGGATGGTTTTAGCTGCTAAACACAAGGCAATGAAGGAGGGGGAAGAAAAACTGAGAAGGTCAGTATAGGATAAAAGCTGGGAGCCCAGGGGATGCTAACCCTAATACAGGTCAAAGATCGGTGTGTCTGTGCCGTCTGCATAATAATTAAGAGGGTTACTGTAGGAATCCAGCCAGCCCTTTGGTAGGTCACCCAATGAGGACAGGTCAGCCAACGGGGGTGGGTCAGCCAATGAGGCCGGGTCAGCCAATGAGGGCAGGTCAGCCAACGGGGGCGGGTCAGCCAATGAGGGCAGGTCAGCCAATGAGGATGGGTCAGGCCACAGCAGCACCATGCCTACTAAGCTGAGGTTAGTTGCAGTGTATTCTGTTCTCTGTAAACCACCTTAAGCACTACAGAGTTATTATCACACTGCATGATCAGGCACAGAGAACAAGACAGGAATAAAACGAAATATGAAACGCAGTTGCTGCGAGCAGGCCGGTCCCCGTCTAGTGGGACCTGGTGTCATTTGCTGGAAAGACCTGTACACTCACTCCGAAAGTGTTGTGTCAGCCTGAGAACTGGGAGGGCTCCTGCTGCCTGTGCTGTTGACGGCCACTCCCGAGAGCGTCAGTGGTAAAGCGGGGCGGAGAGGTGCCAACTCGGAGTGTGAAACAAATCTCAGTCCGTGCTCAGGCTGGCTCCCTGTCCGTCAGTAATGTTTGCAGTTTCTTTGTGAGTGGGAGCGAAATTGGAGGCAGGGATCACCTTTTAACTGCCGAAGAGCCAACAAGAAGTTGGCAAATTGGCAGTCGAAATACAAATAAGACTTTTACTTTACTTTAGACAAACTGTGATGTTAAACATATTGATTTGTAAAAAAAAAACTGCAGCCCTAGATCTGCCTCACGCAGAGTTTAGAGAAGAGTTTAAAGGCTGTTTACGAGAAACCTAGCCAGGACTTAATTGATGTTTCAGGCTTATTACCTCATAAAGCTTGATGTCACATTTCTGCCAGTCTTTTTCGGGGAACAGAAGCAGCATCCAGGCTTTGATTCTAACATGAGCCAAATTCTAAATGATCTTACTGCCTCAGGTCACATGACCCATTTCCCAGCATGAAAGGAGAATGTCAACTTTAAGGTTTCTGCATCATACGCTGACCTAGGTTGACCAAATTTTTCAGAATCTCTAGTTTGTGACAGTGTAACTATGATGTTTAGTGGGGTGGATATTATTCAGTCACTTTAAAGGCAAACTTTGTGTATCTCAAGTTAAAGGTAAACTTTTCTGAGCCTTATATATGATGCAGATATGGACAGGGAATGAGACAGATGGGAAATGATGGGGGAATATATTTTTTTGTTAATTTGACTTCCCATTGGCTGTTTTTATTATGGAGGGTGGCTTTTTTCATGACACACAGCTATTGCATTTAAGGGTTTCAATGGTCCTCCATTGCTATCTGCCATGGTCACATGGAGACTAAGTATATAAAGTAAATTAGTTCATTTTAAATAGTAATGAAATTCATAATGAGCGCACTATCTTTAGCACAGCTCTTAAGCCAGTCTTCTTACTTCAGTGTGTTTCATGCAACCATGAATCTCACAAATGAGCGTGACTCAATTTTATGGTCAGAGAGCCAATCAAATCTGCTGACGCATTATCTGTAGATGCCAGCCTTCCTCACTGCCGCAGCTTCGGGAGACCTGGATTTATGATGTCACAGCCATGTGAGACTTAAACGTATGATGTCACGCGTCATGATATTTGAATTTATGATGTCACAACCCTCCATTACTGCAGCGGGTGTCAAGGAAAATCGCATGCAGCAGAATATTTAAAAAGCTGCATGGTGAATAATCAGGATGTAAGACTGAGGGAAGGTGGCCTTTAAAGGGCGAGAGCGATATTGATCTGGGGCGGTGGGCAGGCAGGAGGAGGAGGAGCAGTTATTCAGCATGAATGAAATGATGGAGCCTGGAGGAGGGAAAGGACACAAGTTACAGTGAAGGTAAGTGGGGGACAGTTGGAACTGGAACAAGTAGGGGTGAGGAGACCCATCGTCAGACACCAGACTGTAAAAGAAGGAGGCACCATTCAGGCTGGCCAGTGGCCCTGATGCTCAGGCAGAAGGGGAATTATAAAATCAATAGGTTTCAGTCCACATTAGCGGTGCTGCCGAAGGGGTGGACATTCAAGGGAAGCGACAGGGACACCTTAGCGGTGCTAACAGTCTGGCTGCATGACGGAGGGAGACGGCAGAGAGAGACGCTATGGCGAGTTAGTAAGGCAGGTCCGGGAAACATTTACACAACTGAGTGAAGGGGGGCTGTAGGAGACGCCCCCCAACCCCCAGGTGACAAGTAAATGTGCGTTTGATGGTTTTGATTTTGATGAAACTGAGGTGATCTGGCAGAAAAAAGAGCACAGGAGCCCTCTTGTTTGTATTGTTATTGTCTGAATCCACAGACGGACGATGTTTTCACACCTGCGACACATTCGCATGCACATTAGCAGAAACAATTAACGGGGTTTACAGTCGTGGGGGCTAATTGTGGTGACTCAGTCACTGATGCAGGTGCTAATGGTTGGCAGCAGGTGATGTGCTCTCTGCAGGCAATCAGCAATATCGCTGTGAAACTCTTTATTCATGGTGATCAAACACGCAAACTTATTCTATTGTTGGTTCGACCATGATTTGATTTTGCAGAAGTGCTACCAGCTATATTGATGTATTTTGCCACTTAAAAGGTAATGTAAGCAATAATGAATATTCAGTAAAGTGCTTGCTGATAGTAAGTGATGGCCTACATAACCTACCTGAAAGGAAAAACAAAAATGGGAAAAAAAAGTGTTTTATCTCTGAATGAACAGGGCTGGGTGGGGGGGGGGGTGTTTACTACCTCATTCATATAGTGCAGGATATCACAAGTTCCTAAAAGTCCATAAACAGCACCGATGGTATGGGGAATTCCAGAGGGGGACTCGTCATTTGCACCTTCTGTTGCTAGGGTGTTGATGTAATCACTTAGTCAAATTAGTATAAGTCTCAGTTGGGAGAAACCTTATCAGTTGTGTAACTCCAAGTAAATATGATCGTCTTTTGGGAGCCACTGATGGCTTTCAGGACAATGCGGCGGTGCTGAACCGATCGCTCATAACTAATCCAGGTCGAGCAGCGACCCGCATCGGTGACCTCGGCCCACCAAAGAGCCTTCTTCCAGATAATGGCATCTGCAGGACCCCATAATTTTTGGTGACTGATTCCTGCCTGAGGCAAAGTACACTGGTCACAATGTGTTTCTGCTTCACCTTATGCTCAAACCCGCAGAGCTCCATCAACACAGTGTACTTGTCTTACCGCCCTGCCAAAGGAGAAACTGCGCTGTTAAACTACAACACTGCTACTCTGCAAAAAAAGCTGCATTAATGCAGTATTCATTTATTTCACTTTACCTGAAGCTTTGACTGAAATGCTTATCCACTTGTGTAATTACCATGACTGCTTAAGCATTTCATTGTATTATTAACAATGGAAAAGACTGAGAAGGTCCCGAAGTGCCAGGTTGTTGCTAAGATACAAAAAAATATGAATCATGTTTCTTACACTGACATTTCAGACCTGGAATCTCACAATTATTAAACTGTACCATACAGTTGGCACTGTTATTGAGAGTAACATAATAAGGAGAAAAATCGCATGGTTCTGTAGGAGAAATGTGGACTTCCCGCAGTTACATCATCACATCAGTGTGATTACACACCTTCCCCTGCTACCGCCAGCATCGCCATCTTTCTTCGCGTGGTATTCCATTTAAACGTCTGTTTCAGGACTCCTGTGCTCACAATTTCATACATGACAGCCTTGCACGCCGGCAGTCTAAATGGAACTTAAATTTGGGGGTCAGTTCCAATTCCACTGATATCAAGATTGAATCAAGCAATAAATTGTGAGAAGACCAATGAAGCCAAAGTGGAGCCACACTGTTAGAGAGACGCAATAAAAAGAGTAAATCGAATCTTTGTTTATATTATTCATTTAAACACCTAATAATCTATCTTCTGCCCTGCAGAATGGAACCCTGCATGCATCAAATGAGTTCTGCAGAGCAGAACAAACTCATCCTGCTGAAATCCCCTGCTGTAAAAGTAACGTGTATGTGATATGTACCTTATCTTTTGAGTTTTAATGAGTTTCCAATCCTCTGAAGACCCAGGTCAAGAGGCAGGAAGTGGGCAGTATATCACGAATGTTCATGGATGGGGCCAGTCCATCCATCCATCCATCCTGCTTGTCCTGCTCAGGATCTCAGGGGGGCTTGGAGCCCACCCAGGCAGCACAGGGCACAAGGCTGGGAAGTACCTGGATGGGATACCACTGCCAATAAGTTTAGTAACAAAATTTGGACCCAAGGCAGGTAAAATTAGATGTGCTGTATAGCAAACGAAGGATGAAATGATTGGAGGTGAAATAAAAAGGTGGTTGTGTCAGAGAGAAAAGGAAAATGTACTGGGGGGTAGTTCTGAGGTAACTCCCAGCCCCCTCCTCCCCATTACGGCCCCCCATCACTCATCTGTCAGACGTGCGGTGTGTCTCACATGACATCTGCGAGATTTATGCGGGCAAGACGCCTCCGAACGGCCATCTGAGAATAAACAGTAAATTACCTCTAATAAATATGGACAGCGCACCAGAATATATATTATATTTATTGTCTCAGTTGTTGCAGTAAGGGTATGGGCTGGGTAACATTCACCGAGGCCGCTCGCAGTGTGGGGAAACATTAATCATGGCACCCTGGGCCCACCATGTGCCTGAAGCCCCTCACCTCAAGTTTTCAATAAACACTCCCTGACGTGTTTTTTGCACGCCGTGCAACAAGAGGGCAGGCAACAGTGGTAATTGGGTACATGGGGGAAGGCCCTGGCTGCCTGCATGTCGGTGCTGCCGCCTTCCCGCTGCTCTCCAAGCTCCGCACGTGTTTTTCGCCATCAGGAAGATGATGATTCATTGCTGGGAGGTTCAGAGAAGCAGCGGCGCGCCGCACGCCCGATCCATCAGCCAGAACTTTCTAGGAAAAACAGCTTGGCTCATTGATAGCTGCTGCGTTATCGAACGGCACCGTGGTTGTGAAACTGTGTCTCCTGAGGATAATGGATCATTTTAACATGTTTCTTGTTTTCCTTCTCTAGTCACCTCAGCCATGTCGGAATGGAATAAGAGTTCTACAGAAACTCCCTAAGTAGGATGAGCAATGGGGAAATGACCTGAATTTGTCATTGTGGTTTTAGTTTCACATGAGAGGAGCGGCTAGGCAGGCTGCCCAGTCAGTCTCCATGAAGGCCACATAGAACAACGGAGCTCAGCAGTGCAGATGCTCATTAGGTAGATGGCGTGACATTGAGGCTAAGTAAAGAGATGGCTATTAAACGGACATATGGCAGACGGAAGTTCAGCGAGATGAAATGAGAGATGCGAGACTCACTTATTAAGGTGCAGAAGCTTGTCTGGGGAAAAACAATGTAGCAGAATGCTGATGATTTAATGCGGGTTTGAGTTTGTGTGGCCACGTAGAAAGAGAGGGTATGGAAGTAACAGAGGAGAGACATACAGGAGGAGAGTGTCATGGACCGGGGCGGACTTGGTGCGCGGGCGAGAGCGTGTCATGATGCAGGCAGAAATAGCGGACGACCCACTGGCGGCTCACCGGAATGGAAGGGGTTTGTTTGACAAACAGAAAACACTACAAACAAAAAGGACCACGAGGGGTCAAAAGTGAATGGGACTAAACAAAGACTAATTACAAAAAGGGGCAGAGCAACAAAGGGTAGGCAGGCTGGTTACAAAAACAGAATAGCCAATATATACACGTTTAACAGCAAACTACAACAAACATATCAAACTACACAATGAACCACTAAGGGATAGAACTCAGGCGGGGACTTAAATACTAAAACTAAACCGGAAACAACACAGCAGGAGTGAGACAGACAATTATCCAATCGGGGAGGGTGCAAGACAATGGGCAATCAGGTAAAGACACAAGGGCAGGCACAAGAACAGGCAACAGCTGAAACACAGGGAACTAACAAAGAAACTAACAAACAGAATCTACACTAGGGGAAATAACAGACAGAAACAAACACAGGCACAAAGAATTTAACCAAAACCAAATACAAATCACAAGACACAGGAACCAGAAAACTCATACAAAGAATCACTAGGGAACAAAATACAAAAACAGAGGAGGTGGGATTCAAACACACAACAAAGGGATTTGCAGGTAGCCACACACTCAACACATTGAACCATGCAGCTGACAGGGAACAAGGGGAACACAAAGACTGACATGAGGGACAGGATGGCCAGCGATGCCTGCTGGCCAAACGGGGAAGGGACACACATGGGTGCTGACCCTGACAGGGAGAGCAGGTGTGAAGGTGGTGAGGGATGGGGGTGAACATAGAAATTGAGAAAGGACATGTGTCTGGTGCATGTGCAAATCCATGGAACATGGGGGTGCAGTCACCAAGGAGTGGGCAGACCCGGGAATAGACAAGAACTGAGGGTGAGAAAAGTGTGTGTAGATCTAGGACTGCACAGAGTACTCAAGAGAGAAGACACTGAAGGTGATTGGTGGAATACTGAAATGTTGCCTTTTGACTTTTCTAGTTTTTCCTAGGTGAAAATCAACTTCATAATTATCTATTATCAGCCTGTTTGTGTGTACTGGTGATGCCCTCCATGTTCATAAATCCTAACGAGCTTGTCCAGATGATGAGTTCATGCAACACTGCCGCTGTGTGTGAGGGCACAGCCCTTCTGGCTCAGCGGCAGAGGGGCCTTCACTCTTATTTTGGCACATTGCTTTCTCTATGTCGGTCGTTAAGCAGAGGCTCGCAGCCAGTTTTCCTGTAGCTGGAGATTCAATATGAAGGGGAGGAGTAGGCCCCAGGATGCGTGCTGCTTGGCTGACAGCCCTGTGCATACTGTAGGGGGCAGCACTGGGGACGTGATGTACTGTAAAGGTGGCTATCCTCTATAGGAGGCTTGAGACTCTGGTGGCATGTGGCACCAGGAGCAGTTGGAAGCCCACCAACGCTGCACTACATGCTCATCATGTTCGGTGACTTACCAAGCAGCACCGAGCCAAGCAACTGCCGGGTTTCCCATTTCGAATGCGGCCCCAGTTCCCTATTTGCGTGGTTTCTATATCCAGCCCAAGTTCCCAGCCCGTTCCACGGTCCCTCAGAGAACTCGGAATTCGTTCCAGGGCAAGTGAGAATAAAAATATATGAAATATGGAATATAATCTCCCACGAGCCCATGTGACGGGCACGCTTCTCGGTCGTTCGCGTCTTACGTTCCAGAGGAGAGCGGCATTAAAGAGTAAATATGCTCCGTGGATGGGTGGCGATCAGGCAGTGATAGATAACAGTCAGACTTTTCTTTTAATGACTCTGACTGGAGCAGAAGGCCGCATATCTGTAAACGCACGGCCCATTCCTCAGTCCTATCTGTTGTAAGATTCCGAGGGGCCATTTGAAATAACTTCTGTCTCAGAACCATTTATAAGAGCAGCAGTGATGTGTCACTGTTATCAGACTGTACACAGTACTGACCTCCAGCTCTGGTAATGAGTCTGGCTATCGGGGGAGTTCGTTTGTTTGTGTCTTAGCTGGAGGATCACAAACACATTCCTTTTCATCCAAGACCTTTTTTTTTTTTTTTTTACCGGCAACATACATTTTGTTCATGTCGGCCCTGAAAAAGAAAATCGAAGACAAAAAGCAGGATACCCTTGAGTTCTCTGTCAACCTGGGTTTGACTGCAGCTTAACCAGAGGCAATGCTAATGTGTCAGCATGCCTTCCCCGGTGGAGGAGCAGGCCAATCTGCAAACAGGCACTCCGTTGCCGACTCTCACCAGCAGGCAGGTTTTCATGGAATAAAAGCAGTCGGCTTATTTGTTTGGCAAATTCAGGTTCATGAAATCACTGATGTACTGTAGGTAACTTAGCGTGATAAGCTTGCGGCCACTTGCTTCCTTGCAAGCACCACCTTTCTGTCACACCCAGACCAATTATCAGTGACAGAGAGGTTGGGAATTTGTGAATCTCATCTCTGTAATGACACAGCACGGCCAATTAATCTACATCAGTATTTCCCAATCCGGTCCTCGGGCACCCGCAGCTGGTCCATGTTTTTGCTTCCTCCAAGTTCCCTGCCAGACAGTCCACGTTTTTGCTTTTCTTTTTCTTTATTGGAAAACATGGACTGTCCGTTGGTCCCCAAGGACCGGACTGAGAAACACTGATCTACATCATGAGGTGCCTCTCTTGTGTGTCAGTGCTTTATGAAGGCAGTTCTGACCCGTAGACATAGTCAGAGAGGGCTGGCCTCTCATAATACAAATATACATCCCACTGTAATTCTCTATATTGAATAACTGTATTCACTTACTGGCTGATCAGCCTCATTGTTCCGCGTCGTATCTGGAAATTTTTTTGACTCTTTTCCTGCACTGCCCATGTCATCTTGTTGGATTTTCAATTCACTCTGCATCTGAGCACCACACCCACATGGACTGAGAGGCTTTATTTGAGTGTTTGCGGTTCAATGGCAGCGCTCAAGATTATTTCAACATTACTGACTCCTTTCATTGAATTTAACAGAACATGACTCTGACTTATTACTGGTGCCGATGAAATGTGAAAAACACAGACATCCTGACTGACTGTTTGGCCATTTTTGCCTCCCCTACAGAATTGCGGGACCGCAGAGAAATCTTTCAGGGGCAGACAGACGGACAAAAACACTGAGGAAGTTGTGAAAATGCCACCCTGTCACTGTAATGGCAATCCATACCCATTCAGTAGCCTAGCTAATAGATATCACAATTAGAAAAATAAGAGGTATTGGAGAGGGGGGGCAAGGAGCCATGAGAGACAAGGGTTCAAAAATCACTGAAGTGGCAAGGTTTGTTCAGGGGGGAATATACAAAAAGGACATCCAGGAAGTGACAGCCTATTCAGGAAGGTCATCCCCCAAGATTCAGGCGTGCAGGAAGTTGCACACACAGCTGGAATGCCCTGTTCCTCTCTCCTTCTTCCCAGTGGTTGCTTTGAGCCTGGCAAAGTAAGAATGCCCCACCCCAGGTTAGGGCAATTATCAGCCGCCAGCCATGTCCCCTTGGCACTCCTTTGATGGGGGAAACCATGGTTCCCATGGCTACTGTAAGCCGGCACGGTGCAGATCACTCCCCTGCTGGTGTACAGTGGATTTCCGGAAGTTCGATCCATCCTTCTGTCTGTCCATCATCCATCCATCCATTCATTTTTCAAATGGTTCTCCCACTTTCTCAAGAATGCTGTGATATGCAACATCAGGCATCTAGTTTGTCCTTCACTGCAACAGGCCACACTTTAATCGCCACAGTTAAGCAGTGCTAATAGAGCATGTAATTGAACATGGGGAAAGACAAGAAGGCACTTGCAGTATTGATACACAAATTACTGCATCCATTTGATGCAGGTTATAGTGCAGGCTCATTGAGAACACATTCTGCATGAGATTATAATGCATGCAATACACCAAAGGCAGGAAGCATTCACTGGTGACTAACCCAGCGGCTCAGAGGGACTGGTCTTCCTCGTCTGTGAACGACTGCATGGAAATGAGGCTTCCGGAAAAAAAACGTTACACCACAAGTCGATTTATCACACACCGTAAACGGTGTTTACTCATACAATTTTCAGCAAAAAGAGAGGAAATGGTTCCTGATTGCGAGCGACCGACAGTCACTTTTTATCTATGCAAAACGACAAGAAATAATTTGAAAATAAATCTCTGAAAAAAAATTCAATAAAAAGAAAAGACCATGTTACAAACAAGCTATAAAATGCACAGGCTGTGCCAAAAGC
Source organism: Mormyrops boulengeri (assembly GCA_026781065.1). Lineage (NCBI taxonomy): Eukaryota > Metazoa > Chordata > Actinopteri > Osteoglossiformes > Mormyridae > Mormyrops > Mormyrops boulengeri. The sequence goes on along the minus strand of JAODLD010000045.1, from coordinate 10,328,166 downwards.
AAATGCAAAGATTTATGAAAATGACAGAGGTTGACCGAAATATAAAGGCTGGCTATTGAAAACGAAACAAGCACAATGTGACAAACAACAGAGAAGGTGAGACTGACCTCAGCTTATTTTATATTATTAATATATTATTCACTTTAGGGAAATCAGCATATAGGAAAGCCTCCGGTTGCCTTTCCCTCAGTGCAGTGAGGGACTGGAACAGCAGCAGTGTGAGACTCACTGCAGTCACTGCTATGCAGACTCCGCAGCTGCTCACTGCACTGCACTGTACTGAAGCTGCTTAGCTATTCAGGACACTCAGGTCACCTCTGATCCTCAGGGCTGGCACCCTGTGCTGCATTGGCAGTCACTAACAGACTTTCCCGTTATTTGTAACAAAGAGCATGTATCTGGGAACCTCACATAGCACCAGGAAGCTGAAAATAAAATGGATTTCTTGTTTGTTCACTGAAATACACACCATCCCAAGCTGTGCTTTCATTTGTAAACGTGAGAATTCCATATTTCCAGAGATTTAGGAAGAGACCCATTAATACGCCTCATCATCACTGCTTTGACCAGGAGTCCATGAAGTCTAGCTGCACCTCGGTCACCCGGTCCATGGCGAGGGGCTCAAAAGGTCCCATGTTGAGAGCAGCTCTGAGGAAGAAGCTCTGCTGATTAGCATGTGTATGGGAGAGGGGAGGGAGGAAACCCACAGAAGCGGAGTGTGCCGACCCCCACGCGCCGCTCACGCCCCCATGCCTTGGAGCGGCAAAGCAGCACCCGCTGAGGCACGGCACATATGCAAAGAGGAGACAGAGGAGGCGATATGAAACATCCTCAAAGCACCTGGCTGGATTTTAAAAATGATTTTCCCATAATGCACTGTGAGTGTCTCACTAACTAGGACCCAACAAATCGCACAGTGGCTAGAAATGCCTAATTATAGGCAAAATACTTGAAAACTGCTAACAATTTGCTTATTATCTTCCATTAACTATGTATTTTTTTCTATTCAGTTACATTATCAGAGATGACAGCTAAATTCTCTGTGTCTGGGGTAGTTTGAGCAGTAAAGTCAAGCGTTAGTGCAGAAAACAAAAGCTTAAAAAAACAAGGATTCCTTTTATTTATTGAAACATTACAGTGATCACAGCTCCATGAATACTGTATAAAAGGCTTGCTTATGCTTATATGGCTTTTCGCTATCTATTGTTTCTGAAGAACTGATGTTCAAGTGACCGAAAGAGTTTGAACAAGAGTCTGGTTGCTAACTCTGTAGAGTACTGATGCTTTTTATGACACGGTCGGATCATGTTAACATGTTTTGCATGTTAAACTGCTGCTGTTGCCAAGGCAGAAATGAAAATCCAGGGCTGTGAAGAAAAGTTTGACCGCTTACAAGTCAACATCTTATGTTCAATAGGATTGAGCTCTGGGCTTATGGAGGGCCATTTAAGAATAGCCCAATGTTTTTTTCTCAGCCATTCTTGAGTGTTTTTAGCTGTATGTCTTGGGTCATTATCCTGTTGGAGGACCCATGACCTGCGACCGAGGCTGAGCTTTCTGACACTGGGCAGTATGTCTCACGCCA
>JAODLD010000045.1:10267272-10284207 GCA_026781065.1 Mormyrops boulengeri | reverse complement strand
CTTCTTCACAGACTGGACGATTAAACAAATAAAGCAGCACAACATTACAGTAACTAACAATAAATAAACCACTAACTTACGTGTACTATTAGAGCATTTATGTCGTTTATTTAACCTTTACCAGGTCAATTAACTGAAAACCAGTTCTCACTGCTTTACGTGATATTCAGGAGAAATAGCAGATAATGCATCGGAAGTTCCTGGCATACAAATGTCATGCGTGTCACTAAACTCTTCAGCCAATATGGGCAAAGTTGTGTCGTCACAGAGGTGGTTCCAGTTTGTGCAGCCGGCTAAGAGCACCCAATTGACAATTGCAGTGAAAGTGCGACAAAAATTGTGTCATGGCAATGTTTTTAGGTTCATGAATGCAAATTTCAGGGACTCCAGCATGGCAACCCCCCAAAAAAGCCAATTCTCCAGCAAAATTTAGCCAGTCCCTCAACAAACTGGCACAGCAGGCTTGGCAGGTCTGGAGCAGCGCACACATTTATATGTCTTTTTGTAATTTCTCACATGGAATAACCTTCATTACTCAAAACAACAATAGACTGACGAGTTTCTGAAGAAAACTCTTTCTTCTAGGTCATCTTGAGACCATAATTGAACCCAGAAATGCTGATGCTCCAGATGCCCCAGTAGCGGCAAAAGGCAGTCAGTTTTATTGCGTCCTTAAACAGCACAGTGATTTCCAGCTCTGCTGACATAATTGCACACCTGAGCACCTGCCCCTTTTTCCCCAAATGGTACAGAGTCCCCCCATTTTGAGGTTCTGTGTGCCTCTGTTGATCACCGATGATCATGCACATTCGTCAGCAGATGTTGCCGATCACTGACGTCACGCAAAATCTATTGAACTCCCCCAGCCACCCCCCCACCCTGGAGCACCTGCCCCTTGAAAAGTCTCTCTGTGGCACTGTGTATGTATGTATGTGTGTATGTATGTATGTGTGTATGTATGTGTGTGTGTGTATGTGTATGTATGTGTGTATGTATGTGTGAATGGGTGCTGCTCCTGGGCACAGCTCCAGTAAAGATGTATATTGAATGTGTCTGACTGTGACATGCATGACAGCCTAAATGAGAAACAGGAGCATGAGCAGATGCCAACACGCGCACCATGACTTGCCCACCCAGGCTGAGGTCTCTGTCCTTCTGGATGCTCGAGGCTGAAGCAGGAGCCACAGGTCATTGGTATCCATTAATGCTGGTCTGCAGTCGGCAGAGACGCAGACACAAATACTCTGTCTGCATTAACGTGTCTGGCTGCTTGGCTCGGAGCTCTCAAAGACAACTGCGGGGGGGGGGCAGCGGAAATGGCAGACTGAAAGACACAATTATTACATTGGAGTAATGAATGTACACAGACATGCTGCGTGATTGGTCAAGCTGCAGGGTAATAACCGTACACAAAACACGAACAAGCAGCGTGATTGGTTAAGCTGAAGGGTAATGACCGTACACAGACGCACAGTGTGATTAGTTAAGCTGCAGGGTAATGACCGTACACAGATGCACAGTGTGACTGGTTAAGGTGTAGGGAAATTAACATACACAAACAAGCAGTGTGATTGGTTAAGCTGCAAAGGGCATGCAAAGAGTCTGACCTGGCCCATTTGATTCAGGAAACAGCTGTAGGCTCCGTATCGCATCTTCTCTCCCACGTTGTCGCTGGTTGCCATGGGATTTGAGCCTCCAGCTCCAAGAGAGCTACACGTGATGCCTGGCAGGGCTGTACGCAGTGTGGGGGTTGCACCGGGGAAGAATTGTCTCCCCGGGACAATACTGGGGGGAGCCATACCTGACAAGACACCCGTTTCCACCTGACATTAATTTCCAGTAATTCCGCGATTTCGGTGCGGGATCATTTGTGCCGAGGGCATTATCCCTGCTCCGCTTCGCCTCGGTGAACCCATTAAAGTCTGAGCGACATGGTTATCTCTGTCTTTTCTCATCCACGGAGGAAATAGATAGACATGCTTTCACCTGTCTGTCAGGCAGGGGCCTCATGCTTTGACATTGCATTTACAGCAAGTTCGGGTTCCCCTTTGTACCCTCGCTACACAGCGTGTGTGTCAGCCACCATTAGTGACCCCGAGATCCCAGCGAGCCCGGCAGCATTCATGCCATTCATGGTAGCAGTTCCCAAGCTTTCACTAAACCTTTGCGCTGCCCTCATATTGACATAGAACCAGAGATTCCAAGTGTCATGTGTGTAGCGTTGCCAAAGCAAGACACACTGACAGCAGCAATCAGACAGCTCACGCCATGTACACTTACAGCGGCAGGTCTTCCACACATTTCATCTCTGTCGAGTTGGGGTCTGAATCTCCAGAGAGCCAAACAGGTAGCAAACAGAATCCAGGACAGCCTACTAGACAATGAACAATGCAGCGGTAATACCAGAGGTGACTGAACCAATACAAATTCCTAGGCTAGAAAACTAGGAAATGCTTTGATAGAAACAAGGAGTACTGAGACTGAAAGCATCACCAAGGCAGAACGAAGAAGTATTGGCCAGACAGACATCACTCCGCAGCCATACAGCCACTGACACGGCACATGGCACAGCGAATTGCTTTTCGTGCTGCTATCTGAAAACATGATGCTGACATTTAATACGATTCTCCCTCCGCAGCCCCCCGCCGAACATACGTCTGGCATGTACATTTGTATAATTGCACAGCAATAATGAAAACAGAAGAAAGCACTTCGTTTGCTGCATTTCAATTTTGAAATTATTGCAAGCTGGCATTTAAAATTGCCTTTTTAATACGTAAAGCTGCATATCATTCGACATTTAAAGTCTTTATAAGTCGAGACAATAATAGGAAATAACAAGAATGTAGAACACACTTCTTCATTACTATCAGTAAAATCATCACGGGGGGGGCCTGACCTACAGCAGACACTCTGAGCACTGTAACGTGATAAATGCTGTGAGTCTCACTCCAGATGCTGGAGTCGCCCTTAGCTGCTGCTTTTACTGCTGAATCATCCAGCAGTGAACAGATTCTTAGATGCCGAGCAAGTCCTGCTCACCTTTTGTCATTCTGTCCTTTCGGTTGATGCCTCTTATTGGCTGAATCACACGCTCTTTATTCTCCTTTTGAATACTTAGGTTTTTCATAGCCTTTTGTAGGCTCTTTGTGCAATGTTTTAATATGTCACAATAAAATATTAAATCAAAGAAACTAAACATGCAGTACTTCAAATGTCACATGTAACATACATATTGGATCAGACTGCTGACAAAATACCTCTGTATAAAATTAATATAGTATATATTCATGTATAAATAAATATAACATAAAACTGATTTTATATGCATGTTTGAGTGTCTTATGTCCTTCTTGCGATTTGAGATTTAAAAGACTCAATTACCCAACATGCACTGAGTCAGGACTGACTAGGGGGTGCGTTTCCCAAAAGCATAGTTGCTAACAATGTTAGCGACTTACATAGGTTGAACCATGCAACTGAATGGGTCTTTGTAAGTCGCTAAGAGGAGCTACTGGAAAACACGCCCCAAGTCTCAACATAGTGGCACCCAAACCCTGTGCTTCTCTAGGCTTCTCATGTTTGACAAATAAATCACCTATATCCAACAAACAAAGATCCAAGACCCTAGACCCTTCCTAAATCATGTACACACGGCAATCTATGACTGGAATCCCATTTAACCATACCCGACAAACTGTGGGGTTTAAACATTAAACATATTTTAAAACATCATATGTATGCAAAAATAAAGATTCATATTGTTTTCAGAAGGGATTCAATTACATTATTAATCACATGCTAATAGGTCCTGAAATGCATTAATGGTTGTTAATGTGTAATGTATTTTCTCTCAAAATTATTTGGTTAAAATTAAAATCAAATTTTCACCAAGAGTTGAGTATTGTAATTTAAGGATCGTGTGCTGTTTTCTAGATAGTTCTTTCAAATTTTATTCTCTTCTCTGTAGCCCATGAACCCCACCCACCCCCAGGTTTGTCACCAGTCCTAGCAGGAAGCTGTAGCTTATAGCTCTACCTCTGCTGATAGGTCTGTGTCTGCTCTCCTTCCCAGACTGCACAGGGCAGTGGAAGATGCATGCGGAGCCCTCAGCTGGAGCCTCCCGCAGGGGAGGGACCGCAGGACGCCGAGGCCAATGGGCCGCCCCCGGTCATTTCAGTGACTGACCGCCGTGAGGCCTTCCACACCCACCGCGTCCTCTCTGGCCTATGAAGAGCCCCAAGGAGCTGTGCAGTGTTTCAGTGCTGCAGGCCCCCAGGGGGGTCTGCTAATCATCAATGCAGCTGTGCTTAGCAAAGTCTCTCAAATGAACTGGCGCATTGTCAGCAGGCAAAAACGCACACTAGAGATCACCCCTCCTGAAACTCTCCCTGATCCCCATTTTACACTCAGAATAAATGCAGATTTTAAGGGAGATGTCTGGTTTCATTAACGCATAAACGATCATAATGTTTCAGCAGCGAACCCATGAGCATGATTGGGATAGCGGCTCACCCAACAGAAGTCCTCTGAGGAAGAAGGCATGTTGTCTTCGATAAAGTTTGAAAATACATCACATGCAAAGAGAGGATTTAGGGCCTGGCACTGTTCCGCATCCACTCTCGCAGCCAAGTCTGCTTGACCTTGAATTTCACCCAGGACGACAGGTCAGCGAGTAGGGGCAGGTAGGAGCGAGGTGGTCCCGAGGGCCCTCACCATGGTGCTGCCGTCTCCTGACAAACGTCACGTCTGCCTGACCACCATAGTCATCATGACCAGCATGGCCTTTATGGATGCCTACCTGGTGGAGCAGAACCAGGGCCCTCGAAAGATTGGGGTTTGCATCATCGTGCTGGTCGGCGACATCTGCTTCCTCATCGTGCTGCGCTACGTGGCCGTGTGGGTGGGCGCCGAGGTCAAGACGGCGAAGCGGGGTTACGCCATGATCCTTTGGTTCCTCTACATCTTCGTGTTGGAGATCAAGCTCTACTTTGTCTTCCAGAACTACAAGGCGGACCGGCGCAGCCTGGAGACAGTGGCCCGCAAGGCCCTGACGTTGCTGCTGTCCATCTGCGTCCCAGGCCTATACCTCATCCTGGTGGCGCTGGACAGCATGGAGTACGTCAGAACGTTTCGGAAAAAGGAGGACATGCGAGGCCGCCTGTTCTGGGTGGCCCTTGACTTGCTGGACATCCTGGACATCCAGGCCAACCTGTGGGAGCCGCAGCGGTCAGGGCTGCCCATCTGGGCCGAGGGCCTGATGTTCTTCTACTGCTACATATTGCTGCTGATCCTGCCCTGTGTGTCCCTTAGCGAAATCAGCATGCAGGGCGAGCACGTCTCACCACAGAAGATGATGCTGTACCCTGTCCTCAGCTTGGTCACCATTAACGTGGTTACCATCCTCATCCGGGCAGTCAACATGGTCCTGTTCCAGGACAGCCGCGTCTCCACCATCTTCATTGGCAAGAACATCGTGGCCATTGCCACTAAGGCTTGCACCTTCCTGGAGTACCAGCGGCAGGTGAAGGAGTTCCCCCAGAATGCCATCGCCATGGAGCTACAGCAGAACTCAGTACCCCATAACCAGACCCTGCCCAATGCTACCAGCCTGCCCATCGAGCAGTCCCCAGCCCGTGAGGTCATCGACACATGACCACATGACTCCCGAGGGCTTGCCGCCAGCCCCGCCTCTCCCCTGGCCATGGGGAGCCTGTCCACCACTTTGCAGGTTCTGCTCTTCAGCAGATGCCATCTCCTTTGAACCCACCATTTAAACGTTGTGTTCCAGGAGGGGGGGTGAATGTCACAGGACTCGAAATACCTGAGCCAGGAGGACGTTGGCCTGTCCCCAAAATTGAAGGAACAGAGCTTCGTGTTGTTATGTGTGTGCTTATTTTTGAGTTTACGTGCTCTGACTGACAGTTGCTCTATCCTCTAGCCGAGAGACGAGCCCTAGTCTGACAGGTAACTGGCAGGTGATCGTCAGTCAGGCGTTTTTTTTTTCATGGATCGCTGGTACTTTTTTAACAACTTTGTATGTGGCAGTTTTTGCCATATGACTGTGAATTTGTCAGTCGTGAGTGAAAAGCAGGAAGTGTGGCTCTTTGTGGCTCGGGGGCTAAATGTTGGTAGTGCATTGTAGGAAGGGAGAGATGTGGGGGGTGAGGAGGAAGGAAGCCCAGGGGCTGGTGGGAGGTGGGGGGTGGGGGGAGGGCCAAGAACGGATGGATCTGTGCCCAAGGAGAAGGAAGGCTGTTTTAGGGACCTTTACCTCTGTGATTGTGATGCTTTATGACCAAATGTTTGATTAAAAAGGCGACTTTTTCAGAGCTCAGCATTTCTGGCCATTTGTGGCACTAAAACTAGCTCCAGCTCTGCCTTTTCCAGAGGAGGGTGTCGATGGGGAAGATGTTGGGTGTGAGCGTGTGTGTGTGTGTGTGTGTGTGTGTGTGTGTGTGGACGGTGGGTGCCTGAGAGAGCAAACAAGCAAGCGGGAAGGTAAGAAGAACGCTGTGATACTACAAAACATTCCTAATGTCAGATTGTGAAGGCGGGGAACTTGTTCATCGATTTGTGTGGAAAAGTATGACCCAAAGTGTGGTCAAATGTTTCAAATAAATCAATAAATCACTTTGTAATTAGTCTCATCAGGGCAGTCGTTGTTGAAACAGAAACTATGACAGTTTATTTTAATTATTCCAATGATCTCATTTTCAATAGCCATTTATCCAGTACAAGGTCATGTTAAGCCTGAAATTCCAGGAATCACAGAGCATGGGACAAGGATTACGCACATATTAAAGGAAATCAAGAGCTGAACCCACCAAAATCACATCCATACACATTTTTGCGAAGTGAAAACTCCACACACACCCTCACACACACACAGCCCTGGCTGTGAGAGGCTACCCAACACACCACCCAGATAAATACAGATATTAAAGCTTTGTTAGTATAATGTCTTGATGCTTGGAAATGCAGCTCTGCTCTGTGCTTCTTCACAAAAAAACATCATTTGCCAATGATGCAGGTTGAGATTGCATTTTTTACCTGGTTTGAACCCACTTCAAAGAAGACTGATCAGCCCACACACTAGGTGATTTGAAAGAATTACACAACAGCAGCAAACAAAACAGCAAAATAGATTTAATTGTTTTTTTTCTTCTCTGATTTATCTTATTTGTCACCATTTCAGTTCCCATTGTGGCCATTTAACCCCTGCCCCTGCCACCCCACCCCGGCCCTGCCCCGGGGGCTCCAGGACACAGTGGCCAGCCAGGCACAGTGGGGTGATGGATCTCTTCTGATGAGGATCTTAACACCAATCTCTTGTAGAATGGCCAGCAGATAGCCATCTAGCATTTCATAGGCTGCCTGTTCAGATACTTGCCATTGTTGTCACTGGATACGCATGTCATTGTCGAGTCGTGATGATTATTTTATTCATCGTTCAGTAAATTATTACGCTGCCAAAGGGACTCACACAGCATGCAGTCCTACCATTTATTTCTCTATAATGCTGAGCATCTCACTGAAGATATTCGGGGGGGAAAGCGCCCCCGCCTTAGGAGCTCCAGTACAAGGACTTCACAGGCGACAGCGACATTGCTATCCCAGAGTGCATAGCACTTTAAAGCAGGCACGCACGGTGGGTGGCGCTTAGAAAGCAGGAAGCATGTTATCCTCGCTACAAAGAACCCCAAAGATCCCCCTCCGTCTCCACAAACCATGAAGGGATGGCGGCAGTATTGCTGAATCAATACACACTTCTTCTGGGTAGCTCATTAGTTCGCATGGGGTTAAACCAGTTGCCGAATGACAACACATATAAAAAAATACTTGTACATACAGTATACCTAAAATCAGCCATGTGGACAGTGGGCGCTGTGTGTATCTGTATCTGTGTTTGCCAAGCCCCACACCGCGACTCAAGGTCTACCGTCACCAACACCCCATTATCAGCATTCTTACGAATTCACCTTGCACACGATTACGTGATGACACAGAACAAAAGAAAATCTCCCCGCTGACTTCTCAGCTTGTCACGCCTATGCCAGCGCCAGCCTTGAGCAAGACAGACCTGCCTGATGTGAATCTAAGCAACCTCCTTTCTATCAGGCTGGGGCAGCCTTTTCCCACAAGGCCGCTCTCCAGAGTCAGGCGCCCAGACAGCCACATCTTATTTAGCTGCATCTCCGGACATTTCATCTAACCTCTTCATTAATTGCTCCACGTTCTGATTGTGTCCCAACAAGTGTTAGTAGTCAAACTCGCATCTCTGCATATGTTTTCTCGCACTGAAGCGCTGAAGCACTGAGCGCACCTCAATGCTTGACCACTAGGGGGAACTCTAGATGTAGCTAAGAAAACAAAAGTCATTCCCAGCACGCACGCCATCTGAGAACTAATAAATGAGCCTCCGGTAGATAATCAAATGTAGATTTCATCTGCATGTGCAGAGCAAGCCATTTTATAATTAGGCTCATTGTGAGCCTCTTTACAAAGCTATCCTTATTTATCATGCCTAGTTGGGGTAGCACACATGAATTACATTTAGACGTTTAGCCGATGCTTTTATTCCAAGTGACTTACCCATCTCTAAACCATTTATAGAGCTGGATATTACACTGGAGCCATTCAGGATATATTGGTTGTGCAGGGGATCAGATTCCCTTCTGGGAATTGAACCAAATGCCTTCATGCTGTGAGCCCATATTCTTACATACAATGCTTCACAACAACTGAAGCAATGCAGCTTTCATTTGAGGGTTTAACACCAATCATTTTTTAATCAGGCACATTAATGTTCCACTGAAAAGCTATTCCTCAGTGTAGTTCTGCTGCTGGACACAGGGTGTGGAGGCCAGAACTTATATTCAAGGGTCTGTCTTTAAAGCTGTCCTTTGCGTGACACTTTTTGACACCATGGTCACAGACATACTGATGAAGGGATGTTCGTGGCTCCAGGGTAGTTATGACACAAAACAGAAGATGTAGCAACTCGACTTTCTACACCAGTGTTTCTCAACCCGGTCCTCAGGGGCCCCAGACAGTCCACATTTTCGCTCCTTCCCAGCTTCCAGGACACCTGTACCAGCTATTCAGTCTTGACTGGCTGGCAGTTGGGAGAGAGCAAAAGTGTGAACTGTCTGGGGGTCCCTAAGGACCGGGTTGAGAAACACTGTCCTAAAGAATACTCAAAAATAAATAAGAAAGGCACGTGATTCATGTCTTTTCAGTGCTTTTGTGCTGGTGAATAGACTGCATATCACACAAAGGAGTCTTAAAGTCATTTATGCAGACAATTCATTCCAATGCAAATAATTACTAAGCAAATCTAACCAAAAATATTACAATAGGTTTTATACCAATATTAGCTGTTCTGACATCTTAATCTAGCAAGAAATAATAAACTTAAATGCAGTGAATAAAATTCCATGACAGCTATTTGAGAATGACCTCATATCGATTTCGCTCCAGGTATGCTGTAGGAACCTATAAAATTTAGTATGAAGTTGAGGATCTGGACAACTTGACCCATGTAGACGCCACAGTGTCTGAAAGTGGAGTTAGTTAATGTAAACACTGGGTGTACTTAGACACCCTGTGTATGAAGACATTCTGAGCCTAGAGAGGAGAGAGGCCTTGACGCCAACCCAAAACAGCTCCCCCCGGCCAATGACAGCTCAGCACTTTAGCGACACAATTCGTTGGATGTTCATCTGAAGAAGAAGGTGGAAGAGAATGAAACGGTGATGTTCATGAAAAAAAAACCCGCATGCACAGATAAATACATGTCCAGCGCACGTGAACTGAGGCAGCGTTATGTGCCAACACAGTGTTTGCAGGGAAACTGATGGAATCCTTTGGGTGAACAAAATCTTAATTAAATCTCTGTGAGAAACCGTATACCTGACCAGAGAACACAATTCTTTTCATATAAATGCTAATAGATTCCTACATAAGAGAAATCAAATGAATATGCAAAGAAATTATAGAATACCGATACCATATTGGATAAATTATGTGAAAATTTGTTCTATGAGTTGCAGTTGCAGTTCTTGTGTCTAAGGAGAAATACGCATATATTGGCAAATATATTTGCCAAGGACAAAGTAAATTTAAGCAGCGTTTTATTTGGAAAGTCAGGCAGACGGAGTGCTGATTAAATTAATCAAAGAAGCGATGTCATTTCTGCAGACAGTACTAAAGAGTACTCCAGACTGCTGTGAAAGGTGTGCCTCTTTGATCATCACCTCAGCTCAGACCTACAGGCAGCAAAATGAGGCAGCAGGTCTCCTCTGTGGATGGGCGTCTGTCTGCTGGAAGATGATAGATAACTGACAGCTTCATCAGCGAATCAGCAACTTCATTGGCTTTCTGTCAGATATCATATTAATTACAGGATATCGCTGTTAACCTATAAAGACCTTCATAATATGGCTCCTTCTTACCTCTCTGATCTTTTGTATATCTACACTCCTTCTCGCACTCGTTGATCCTCTCATTTCACCTCCCTTCTTGTGTCCACTGCTCGCCTGAACACTATGGGGTTCAGGGCCTTTAGTCACGCTGCCCCCTGTCTTTGGAACTCACTCCCTCCTGATATTCATTAGTATTGACAGTATTGACTGTTTCTCTACATTCAAATCTCGGCTCAAAACTCAGCTTTTTGAACTTGTTTATTCACTTTCATTTTCAACGTTATTTGGGTAGCTTTTAATTTATTTGATTATGGTCATTTTAAATGTATTTAATGTATGTACAGAAGTATGTTTGCATATTGTGCCCTTCCATGCCTTGAAAGGTGCCTTTAAATAAAAAGTACTATTATAATTATTATTATTATTAATCAAATTCAAGCTCACATTATCACACGATATGGCCATGACTTCCTGGTTAAAAAAATCATAGAAAATTATACTATGCAAATACATATATAACCAAGTCCTACTGGCTGGTGAGATCACTTGATATAGATGGTGATTGTAGGTATGAGTCTTCCCTGGGAAACACTGCCTTCACAATAAATCATTTCAACAATCATTGTGGTTCATTCCATGCTCCCAGAATAATCTGCCATCAGATTTTTTCACCATTAAGAATTCCGTGTTGCTCACCTGGTGCCATATCAGTCATTATCAGTCAACAGATGGTGGTGAACAATTTATGTCTGTCATTCCGGACCCAGCGCTGCCAGGCTAGTGCCTAACAAAAAAGTGCTATCCCTTTAAGCAGTACATGGTCATAAAGCACTCACAGGCCGAGCTGCATCCCCCTCGCCTCCGGCTCACGCTGCTCCCCCCTTTCCGACTTTGGGTGCCTTAAATATCTGTCAAACTCTCAAATATGTGTCTTGGACATGGTTCAGTGGATCTGTAGATCCACAAAAATGCAGCTTATAGCATCTCTCTGGGCGTTGTCACCAAAAGCAGGTTCATATGAGGTTTAATGCCTTTACTCACTCAGCACATCTCAACACACAGGGTATATTAATCATCCATCCATCCATGCGTCCTCATCCACATGTTAAATTATCAGTTGTCTTAGTTGCTCTGACAGGAGGAAAAATAAAAACATTAATCTTGGTCTCCATCACACACAGATGTTGCAAGATGTTACAGCAGCAAGATATGGATAGGTACTGTGGAATTAATCCTACATAAATCATCCAAGATTTTAAAGTAAAACAAATCCAGGGCTGAAGCTGGGACTTAAGGGACTTCAGTTCAAACCTCACAGCTTCTCTTAAATGTGTCGACAATCAGCATCTTTCCGCAGTGGTCTGGGAACTACAAAATATCCTTGGTGACCATGGCCTTGCTCACCCCATAAGATATGCCTGTACAAAGTACTGTAGACAGAGAGCAGAGCATGTGCACGGGAAGCAGAGAGGAATGCGTTTGCTGCTCTGCCTCTTCATATGGGCAGCGTTCGTTGCATGTGTGTGAGTTTTGTGATACCAGCTGGCAAGATCATTAGGATAAATGTTTTTGCAGGAGCTGCAGCGCAATCAAAAAACAAATGAACAAACAAATAAATAAACAAATAAATACATAAAGTGGGTGATATATTATCTATTATATTATATTATAATTCAATGTTATGATATCAACAATAATACAGTTCCCACGTGTAATATCTTTATAACTGAAATCTAATTGTTCTGGTGAAGAAAATTCTGTTTCATAATCACAAATCTTTATGCAGATACTGACGATCACGCTTTTATTTACGGAGATACACGACGATCACGCTTTTATTGATCCCTCTGGGAAATTTGTGTCCATGACACAGAGAGACATATGTAGGTGAGAGCAAGCTTGGTACCAAAGGGCAGCCACCTGCAGAGTGCCAGTGGTGCTGGGGGTTAAGGGCCTCGCTCAAGAGCCTACAGACATGTGGATTTTTGCCTGAAGCTGGACTTGAGCTGGTGACCTTCCAATGACAGGCACAGAGGCACACTGAGCCACAAACCACCACCCCCCTCCTCCCCCGCAGCTATAACAGGTAAGGGCAGTGAAAGAGTTTTGTTCCACTCTGTCATAGGTAGTTTTTGTGAGCCTTGCAACCTTGACAAGAGTATGTAGATACATTTGGGAAACCATCTCATTATCTCTTGAAAAAGAAATAATTTGCCTGACATGTCGTGAGCAGAAATGTCTTCTATTAATCAGAACTAACATTCCAATGGATAAAAAAGAGTAAGACATTTAATGGTTTTCAAATCATTTTTAGTTAAAATTAGCTAATGTACTATGACAAACTCTCTCCATACTTATAGCTTCTCCACACCAGCGGTTTATCTTCAGATGTGTCATCTGTCCATTCATTTTTATATGATTCTAACAACCAATCAGAAGTGCCACTTCAGAAGGCCTAGGCCCGCCTATTCTTCCATCCTCCAGTACAGAGTCACCCTGAAAGCTACTGCACGTGAGACAACTTAGGACCCAGATCAAAAGTCCATTACTCAGGAAGCAGACCTTGTGTTTTCTGCAAGGACCACATGAATTGAATGCTCCAATCACAGGATGACAAAGTTTTCTAGCCTCCTATTTTGAATCATCTTTGTTGAATGAGATGAGAGCTGGTGCAGAAATGTAGAAGAATATGATGAGACTTTATTGGTAAGGTACATAGACAGCTGGCATTAGTGATTATAAAAGTGGTACATGGTCGCCTGAATCAACTGTACAATATGACTGCGACGGCTGGATGAAAGTAGCAAGGTGTCCAGGGAGGAGTCACAGTATTACACACACAGCAGACAACCAGCAATCCTAAACCCAGGTGAGAAAAAATGGGATGTTTCATACATATTCCCATATCCCAGTATGATCAGATTTAAAGGTATAAATTTCAGGTTCAGAAAGTACAAATCCAGACCAACATTTTTTTTTCAGTCAACTAGTTGAATACAAAGAGTCGCATTCACTGAGTACTCAGCTGGTTGAAACATAATCTCGGTCTGGATTTGTACTTGCTGGACCTGAACTTCCTACCTGTGATCTCAGTGTTCCTGCACTGATATGGGTGAGACACCCAGCATAAGGAAACAGACTGATGCCAGTTAATCATCAGGTATGCAGAGGAGAATGACTTACACGACTAATGAGTGCAGCTGTACAACGTATAGTTGATCAACAGGCACAGAACACCCCCCCTCCCCCCAGACTTCCTGCAATACGACTTTTAAGAGCAGCAGCTGAAAAGGCAAATGTTCCATTCTCAGCGATCAGCACAACAAAACGGGCCTCTCCATCTGTCCTGGCCTCTTACTGGGGTCATGCTGGGACATGCCCCATCTGACTCCTTCCAGCAAACCCAGAAACACTCAGGACTGCATGTGCCCAGGGATGCCTCAGCGTTAATCCTGACACATTGACACTGCTCTCCACGTGTAAAAGTACACTTCAAGTGTCAATCTGGAGTGCGATTACACGCATCCTCCTATACTGAGGCATTCCATCCATTCCTGCGACGGTACAGGCTGGGTGTTTCTGCTGTGTTTAACTGGCCAGTGCATCAGCACGGACCCTTAGGGTAGAGAAACGGGTTTAAGATGGGATAGAAGGGGATTAGAAAACTCTGCAGAAAAAGATTGTTTTTAATCTATATTGCTGAGGGCGCCCCATGTTTAAATCCCCTTTTCTCTGTCTCTCTGCCATTTTCTTTTTCATATAAAGTGTATTTTTCAAAAAGGCTACATCTGCAAACGGATTATGGGAAACCGGGGCTTATCAGATAAGACACACACCTTGTGTTTCCTGTTCCCAGGGTACAGTAGAGAAAGAGAGAGAGACAGATGGGAGGAGAGAGATTTCAACAGATGAGCAACATGGATCCATTATGCTTGGTAATGGCCGTCAAAGACACTGTCAAGATCTCACAGTCCATAAATCTCATTTTGAACAATTTATGCCATGCAAAATGTCTTCTTTTGTATTGAATTAATTGAGTTATTACTTTATAGAATGCATGATTTATATGATCACTTGGGTCAAATTTTCACCAAATAGAGAGAATTGATGGAGTAATGTTGGAAAATCTTGTGATTTTTTTTGTTTGTTTGTTTTTATGTTTGTTTGTTTTGCTCATTAGAAAGTCAGTGAACTTTTGAAATTGAAAGCTCATTGTAGATACTGACAGCTAGGGAACTGGATAACTCAGTTGGTTGTTTAATACTGCGGTTGTGCTGCTGGACCGGATTGCACCATGTGTGGCTTAGGGAGTCAGAACACTGTACTTGTGGTCCGAAAGTCACTAACTCATATCTCACGGTCAGCAGAGTGATGTCACTGTTGAGCAAGACCCATAAACACAGTGGCTTCAGGGACTGCCGAACTGTACCTTCGACCTACATCGCTTTGGATAAAATTATCTACTAAAAAAATGTATTGCTGTTAAACTCATTTGTAGCCTTGGTCAAGTTGCCACAAAATTTGGCACTGTTAATGTACGGCTAACAGAACGAGAAAAAGCAAATTCAACTGTTATCTACACACCTGTGGTTCAGATTAGTAAATCGGCTGTAGATAAGATCGGAGTTTGACAGTAAAAATAAATGCTCGCTGCGGCTGTCAAGGAGGACTTCAAGTACAGACAAGGACTACCCCAAGGGTTGTATGAACATGTACCCAGGATGGCTTATCAAATTCTGGATACAATCCACGTCTAAAAGGCTAATTCTGACCATATTAGCAGGAAGTGACTGGGCAGCATTTCCTATAGGGTCCATCGTAGCAGAGGAACCTGAGATTTATACCAGCTGATGAATTGCCTGTCAAGCCTACGTTTCCAGCTAAACTTATGTTATAAATTGCTTAATAAATTAATTTTCCCCGGAGGGGGGCGGTAGTAAATGCTGAGGCACGTTGTCCATGTGAGGGTGTGTTTTACTAATCTAATGAAGATTCCTATCTGGACGCTCTGATTAATAGGACGGCACTGTAAAATTAAATAAACCTGCAATTGCTGATCCAACATTAAGCTGTAAAAAAGGACCAAAATGATTGTATAAAAGCTCTTTGGTGAGTCATGAATTTTTCTATTTGACAGAAAGATAGGGTCAGTTTTATGTATAATCCTGTCCAGCACAAATATTTGCAGATTATTCCCTTTTAAATGGACAATCTGCTCATGTTTGTCAGAATAAATGCAGTCCTGGACTGGATCAGGATGCTTACATTGAAATGGCTGACCAGCATGTAATTACACTGTCTTTAAAAACAAATATTGATGCAACATTTGGGAACATCAATGCCACACGCAGTACGCGATTTTGCAAATACACAAAAGATATGCGAAGGAGAAGGTAAGAAAAACATGGAAAAATAATTACGTCTTCACGGAGAGGCAGAGGGATGATAATATGACCCTTTTCCCAGATGAGTATCATATCAGTCAGGCTATTAAAACCTGAAGATCATGGGACGGTTTCATCTGGCTGTTACCAGTGAGATTGTTAAGGGGGGTTTGCTACTCTAACGCTTCAACTTTCAGGACCAAGCAGACATGGCTGTTGTCTTTGAGACACTTAGCGGGAAGAAAGAAATTAACCACGCTCTGTTCCAAGGACTGCGAAAATAGTAAAACCAATTTCGCATTCATCTCTGAACCAATAATCATCATAAGTACATTTTAAATTCCAGCGGTGACTATTTCAGCTGTTGAGATAATTTATCAGCAATGACGAAATGTATGCGTAGGCCAGACCAAACGGAAACGTGGATACATTTAGATGAGATGCACATGCTTTCAGTTTCACTGAACAAGTGAGCCACACGGCCCTGTACAGAATGCTGCAATGTCACACACTACGTTTAATGCGCACTTTAATAGTCTTAAAGATGACAAACTACAATAAATGCTCAGTTGGGAAATTACAACGTGGCCCTGCTTTTGTGTAATTATATTTATTGCTGGGGGATTTCAGTCCTACATCTGCTTTCTATTCAACATGCAGACTCACCTTCAGCTCAGGGACCCAGTTTAATCATATTAGCCTGTTTCCAAAGATTAATGCCACTCTGAAGTTTCGAACTTTGGATGAGTTACATTTTTTCCCTACCCTGATGAGCTGTTGTAGGGGTACCAGAGCTCGTTCAGCTCCTGATTAGTTTGTAATTTACATGGACTGGAGCTTCTCAATAATTAACTCCATCATTTAAAATAACGGTCTCCATAATTGAGCAATGCACATGAGACCAGGGACCCGTTTTTTTGATTACTGCCATGCCAAGAGTAAGCTGAACTGCTGGTGGGGCAGATCACTGCTGCGGGACGAGATCTACAAGTGATCTCAAGATGGGGGCGGAGCTACAGCATCACTCCTGAGGTCTCTAAGCTGGCGGTGGGGGCGGAGCTACAGCATCACTCCTGAGGTCTTTCCGCTGGGGGTGGGGGTACGGCATCATTCCTGAGGTCTCT
>JAODLD010000045.1:10250402-10266099 GCA_026781065.1 Mormyrops boulengeri | reverse complement strand
GCGCGTGTCCTGCGGGGGGGGGGCGTCCCCCCCCCCCGCCGGGGGGGCGGCCGCGGGGGGGGGGGGGGGGCGGCCCGGGCTTTCTGAGGTGGGGTTTGCCGGGGGGGGGGGGGGGGGGGTCTACAGCATATATATATAAATTTGCATAAGGTTAAATTCAGTAAATACACTCCATAACACTGTAACTCAGCATTCTTTCCTTCAAGGTAACATAATATGAAAGTCTGAAATACTATGTGGGCTAAACAGTATTTTCACCACCGTCAGCATGTTATGCTCCCACTCGGCATGAAAGCCGTCAGAAACCATAATTGTGAAGGAGGTCACTGTGTTCACCAGAAGGAACAGCAATCGGTGTGATACGCAGCATGTTTTCATCCACAATATCTAGTGAAGCGAAACTTCCCACTCCCACTGTACATATTAATCAAGCAGCAACTGTTCAGAAGAAGAGAAGTCTGTAATAAATCAGACACAGAAGGCCGAAGTGGGCGCTCATGGGAGGTTTACTTACACAAAAATATTCTGAGGGCAGAAAGAAAGATGATTGGTTCATATAGATAACCAATCAGATTTAAGGGAGGTGGATCCAAGTGATTAAAAAAGGCACAACCAACCAATCAGATGTCTTGGTCGAACCGCCTCTAGTTCCTTGGATCCACCTCCTCTATCACTTTGAACCACTCATTTGTTATTCTGCCTTCAGAACATTATTGTGTAAGCAAAACTCCCACGAGCAAAGTGAGAAGATGATATGAGAAGGACCAGAGTAAGAGGGCAATTTATGTCAATTCATCCTGTCATTCATTCATTTAGTAATATTATTATTATTCATTCATTCATCTTCTACACTGCAGAACCTATCCTGGAAACATTGGGCACAACGTATAACCGAAGATGAGGCATCAATCTGTCACAGATTATTATAATGATGATGATGATGATGATGATCTTGGTCATTTAAAGAGCTGCATGACACAAAAGTCTCTGAGAAAGTGATTTTTTAACTACCGCACTTTGGGCTCTGGAACAAGGGCCAAATAATGAGGCCAGTTATTTTATTTGACCTCTAAATTTAATTAATTATACTAAGATACACAATTAATTACATCCAGGTTTAGTCAGAAGACAAACCATTACGATGAGATATAGTATATGTTTCTAGAAGAGTTTGAGTATATATGTAAATGAGGATAACGGAATAAAACAATAACTTTGTAAAACTATTTCTTTGCAAATTTCTATTCCATTGCTTGCAAATATAATTGTACTTGTTAGAGACAGTTAACATTTATTGCAATGATAGGAGTGATAGCTAAGTCAGGTTACAACAAATTCTGGGAATAAATGTTTAATATTTAAGTACATGTTCTTCAAGGAATTCCATCATCAATCTCGCAGTGGTAAGGGCAGTTGATGCTAAATTAACTGTGGAGATTAATTGTTTGGCCAGATGACGTCAGGGATATTGAATTAGCAGGTTATGTATGGCATCAGGGATGTAATTAGCGGAGCAACATGGCCTCTGTGAGACGAAATAACACCAAGAATATAAAGACTCCGAAGGCACCAAACCAGCTCCGAATTGTAAGTTCTGACTCACTGACAGTTGAGGGAACTCAGAGTAGCCAACTAGCACAGCTATGTACTTCTCGAGTTATTGGATGTAGACAGCGATGGAAACACTTCACAAGGCTGGCAGCCATTTGCTGGCCAATGATGTAGCAGGCTGGGGTGGGCGGGGCTTCTGGGGATCCTCATTAGCACCAACCACCAGGTTAGTGCAGGAGGCCACAGATGAAATCTCATTGGCTGGGGGAAGGGGTGGGGCCAACTGCCTGAGATAGAAATGACTGGCCAGCTACACCTCAAGGGACAATAGCAGGGCTTATTGCTTCATCGCCACCAGTACTTTTAAGTTAATTCCCCTCCAGGCCTCCAGGGGGTGCCATAAAAAAGGATTAAAATGAGTTTTAAACTACAGTAGCTTTTACATATAAAATATTATACAAAATGCTTTTTAGCAAACTTATAGCTAATTTAAACCACACGGACAGCACCTTACATGGCCCTGTTTGGCCCTAGCCTCATCCCTCAGATTAAGCTGTCTGGAGGAGTGGGAGTCTGTACAGGTACAGGCTCCTTTGCTATGCCCCCTGGTCTGTACACAAAGTAATACTCCTTGCGAGGCTCACTGTGATGCAGGCTGGACTTCACAGACAGGGGCAGCTCGTCCTGGGTCAGAGGCCGGTAGTGCCCGTCTACCAGCACAAACAGTCCGTAGGACTCTGGCTCCAGGACATCAAACTTCTTTGCGCACTGGGCGCACAGTTCCAGGGCAGTCGTGTTGGCATGGGCTCCCAGCGTTTTGGTGTTGGATCCAGCCTCTAGGAAGGACACATTGATGAAGTCCTGCATTAAAGAGGAAGGTGAGACATAGATGGTTAAAAACTAGACACCATGTTTCAGTTCCATTCTGCAGACCTCGGGCCTTATGCTCACCCATCAAGACTCAACTCTACAGCCTTCCCCAGTTCCACCCTACATCCTATAGCAGTGTTTCCCAATCCATCCCTCAGAGACCCACACCTCCCTCTAAGCATCCTGCCAGACAGTCCACAGTTTTGCTCCCTCCCAGCTCCCAGAGCAGAGGTAATCTTCTCCCGAGGACCAGATTGGGAAACACTGCCCTAAAGGCACAGCCTCAAGCAACAGCTCTACCTGTGTCAGCCCACATTGTGAAGCTCACCTACAGGGTACACTTAGTAGCCAATACCTGGACAGAGGTACGGGATCCTCGCGCTTTGTTGAGGGTACGACGCCTCTCCCAGCGGTGGATGGAGTCTTGGATCTCCAGACTGAGCTGGCCTGTAACCTCCAGCTTGTCATAGTTCTTTATATGCTCTAGTGCTCCATATGTAGTCGTCAAGTAGTAGGAACCTAAATCACACGCAAGTGAAACATGATCAACTTGGTTCCCAGGCACAGGTAGCAGAGCCACAGAAGCAGCAGTAAAACACACACAACCGTTTTCATCATATCGAGGTCCCATGGAAATGATACAGAGATTACAGGGTTCAATCTACTTTAGGGTTGTTTTACAAGAAAATCAACACATTGTAAAATACAGTGGAACTTCGTTTCTCGAACTTAATCCATTATAGAAGGCTGTTCGAAAACTGATTTGGTCGAAAACCGAATCAATTTATTTCCTCATAAGAAATAATGTAAATAGGATTTATCCGTTCCAGACCACCAAATGATTTCCTATTTACACACGTATATATATATATATTATTTATGGCTTAAACCATAAATAAAAACTTTAAAACTCAAAAATACATTAAATAAATGAAAATCTAATTGTACTTTGCCTGTACTGTCGAGAGCTAATGCCGTACAATTATGTCTTTTTTAATCTCTGTCGTGGTTCTCACAACTTTCCTTTTTGGTTTGCCGCTATCAATAGCCTTCTTAGGATCCATGGTGGCTTATTTAAAAACAAAACAAGAGCAAAAAACACAAGGATATTCCCAGCACAATTGGGCAGAGATGTTCGCTACGCTATCGCTAGCGGTAGACTGCCACATAGACGCCTTATCTCCTTTGTTTATACGTAAATAGATGCATGCTTTGTCAGACAGGTTTTAGCGCGAAAGGGTTGGTTGATCAAGAACTGAAAATACGTAAGATTGTCCACTGCTGGGTTAAACCATTCTGATCAGTGCTCCCACCTTCTCCTAGTTGCAGTGCAGGGTCCATGAGCTCCATCATGTACTCCACGTCCAGCAGCAGAGTGGTCATGTTGCAACGCACCAGGACATACATGAGCACGGGCAGGAAGTCATCTGCACCGTGGGGTTTTCCTGTAGGGCAGAAGCAGGTATGTCATACGGTAGGGCTACTGCAGATGAGGGACGTATGCAGGATACGTGAAGACACCACATGTCTATAAGCAAAGGAAAGCTTCTCCACATACTGTACACGGTGACCGGAGGAACCTCAGTAGAGCTGGCCTTAGACAGGGGCGATTAAGGGATTTTTTTAGGGAGGAAGACATAAAAGGAGACAAAATTCATACAGAGGGGCCAACCAATGATATGTTTTGAATCGGTGATAGACAGTGGACGAGGCACTGTGGGAGCCAATCAGTTTTCAGCTAGAGCCAGTTTCCCTATGTGGGTGCGCCCTTGTGTAATGCTCCTGGACTTACACTAATGGAGTTGAGGCATCATCACAATTTCTTTGATGCAGTTGGCTGTCCCAAACTTACCCGGGCTGCTCACAGACATGGACTCATAGATAATCTTGCAGGCCTTCAGCAGGAGAGAGATCTTCTTCTCGGGGGAGTATTCCTTATGCAGGGAGCCCAGCTTGACCTGGATCTTCTCCATGGCAGGAGTCTCAGGCACGCTGGTGGTGATGCCCAGGTCGGTGGTGGTGGTGCCCAGCACTACCTTCTGGTGCTCCCGCAGCCGGTCCAGGGAGCTGTCCTGGGTGTGGAGGTCTCGCAGGCGTGAGTACACAGCTTCACGCAGGGGCTTCAGCACGCTCTTGCACAGAGCTGCCTCGATGATCACTTCTGCAAGCCCACCAACAAATGATTATTTTATATATGTGTACATATAAAGTATAAATATGCAGTATTATGTAGAAGTCTTAGGCACCCCAGTGTTTGCAGGAACCACCCAATACACCTATGTATTTTTTTGCTTGACCCTTAGTACGCCTTGTATAGCTAAATCAATACCCCGTTGACTTTTTAACACTAATGAAACCAATTATTTAAGTGAGCTGGAGGTGAAATTTAACGAATACATGGAATGGCTGGGTGTCCCAGAGGAGAGGTTTGGGAACTGAAGCGCTGTCTTCCAGCTATCTGAAAAGATATCAGTGACATTTTGGAGAACAGGAGAGATTCTGGTTAGTTTTTATAACATTATTCTTAATTAGCATATATTATAATTAGGACTGTCAAAATGAACACATTTCTGGGATTAATTAAAAGTATTGAACGCTTTAAAATCAATTTATGGAATTAATGACATCATCGCACAGTGCATTATGGGGCAAACATATAAACTTTATAAACCATATAAATCACTGCAATTATTCTGTGATTATTCTACATTAATTTGGTGATTGTTTTTACATTTAAATATGCAATATAACACGCTTTAGTCTTAAGAAGAATCGCGATTAATTCTTTGAAAAATGCATGATGAATCAGTAATTTTTTAATTGATTGACAGGCCTAGTTAAAGTTTGTTGAGCAAATATACACTTACAACCCAGATAAACCCCTTTACACATTTCCTATGACGGCCGAAGACTTTTGCAAACACACACATCCTGGAAAGTCTTGTTATTTTTAGTGTATGCAATCGGAAATATTCAACCCCCCCCCACCTGAAAAGGGTACATAGTGATTATAAGAATAGTTTTGTAAATCAAGGTTAATGAAAACATACGACGAAAACCTGCATTAAACAACGAAAACATATTTATTGATTACAAATCTGATAACATACATTGAGCTCTGTAATGTTCTTAAAAAAAATGTTCTGCTAAAGTGGACCCAGAGTAACACCGTAAATTGATATCACGGTACGTATTACAACATCAATTTATTGATCAGTTAAATGCACGGAATGGAGTGCATACCAGCTCACTCGCTGAAGAGTCCAATCATTGGCTTCAATTTTCCAACAGAAGGAATTATGTTCCACTTGACCTGGTGTTTCTGGGAATCCACGATGCCACGGACATGATCAAGATTGGCAGTTCCTCCAGCCGAAAAACATCCCCACATCATCAGTGCCCTACCTCCATGCTTGATCGTGGTAGTATTCTTCTGGTCATGAGCCTGGCCTTTCTCACCCCAGACAACCTGCTGCTCCAAGTGTCCAAACAGTTCCAGTTTAGTTTCAGCAGCCGATACAATTGTCTCGTCAAACTCTGCAGGTCTATCCAAATCCCTCCTGGCATTTTCTAGCTGACCTATGATGTTCTTTGTGGCCAAGAATGGAATACTTCTCTGAGTCCAGCTACGAAGTCTTTGTTTTTCCTGTGTTGGTCTATTGTTGTCTCTGAATCAATTCCCCCAGACTTTGTTTGGTCTTCCTGTAGGCCTTTTGCAGTAACATGTTTTTTTTATTAGTTTTCCTGATTAAATTACTAAAGTAACTTGAAATTTTGGGATTCCTTCCACAGTCAGGCAAGTTTGCGGCTGTGCCATAAGCTTTAAATTTCCATATGATGCTCCCAGGACTGTCTCTTGGAATCTTAAATTTACTCAAAATCTTCTTATACCCAATGCCGTTCAGGTGCAATGAAATAATTTCTTCTGTGAAAGCTCCATAGTCTTTGCCATGATTGCAGCTCACCTTCAGCACATTCATGGATGGGATTTTCACAGCTGAAGCAAATTAAGGATCATTATTGCATTCCCAAAGGCTTAATTATGTTTTAACTCCATTTTAGGCCATAAAAGCTAGGAGAAGGTTTTAACAACCGAAATAGTCTTCCTGTCAGTGTAGTGCAAGCTAAAACCTTGGGTTCCTTTAAATCAGAGCTAGATAAATTTTAACAACTACTATGAGATATTATTTGAGTTCTCCCCAAACGTGCTTGATGGGCCGAATGGCTTCCTCTCGTTTTTAAATTTCTTATGTTCTTACATTATATACTCAGGAATACTATATCATTCATGGTCTTTGTAGATTTTTTGTATCACTCAACTGACAATGAAGTCATCAAAAGCAAATTAAATAAACTGGATGGGTGGATGGATAGACATGTATATACTGGATCCTTGTTTAAATGTCATACAGGTAAGGTGACGACAGTTAAATAATAACATTGGTCACTGGGAAATCTGGCCTACTTCTTTGCTTCAGGGATGAGGAAATTGGTGTTGTTATGAATTCAGCAATGTACTAGTAGCAGAGAACACTGGAGCAGGATCCCAAACACTGCAGCAGACACACGACTGAAGACCTCGAAAAAGATGTAATTTAAAGTCATGGTGAAGACATACATCCAACTGAATTGTTGCATTGAAGGAAGTCTTCAAAAATTATCCAAATGAAGCAGTTCTTTGTGGAACAGTAAGCCAAAATTTCTCCCAGCTAATGACACCACAGTCATAAGAAACAGTCATTTTGCCCCATTGAATCTAGTGCTGTATTTATTTTTCTGCCCCAAGCAGTTTTGTCAACTTTTATTAAATAAATAAAATTAAATAAATTATTCCAAAGTACAAATATCCATTGACTAACATCCTATCCAGCATGTACCCCAGCCTTGTGTACTACACCTTCTTGGTATGTTCTAGATCCCTGCTCTCCGACCCTGACAAGGATGAACAGTTAGAAGATAGATGAATGTAAGGAAAGGTCCATTATTATTTGTTAAAAGGGGTCACTGTAACCTATTGATGGCATTTAACTGCTCCTCAGATATCTTGCTGAAATATATTAAAATGTCAAACCTTTCCACGGGGTGTACTCACTCTGTCACACTACTGTATACATATTGTTTATATATGTGCCTATATATCGTTTTATCTGTTCAAATCAACAAGCTTGTGATTCCTGCTTTAAAACACCGTGACGGACACCTCTGGCCCATCTCACAAATACTGAAGAGAGCATCTTCACAGAAAACCCCAGTGTGACTGAAACTCTTGTTCATCGCTCCCTTTATCATCAGGATGGGATGTTTTTTGCTACATTTAGTTATCATGGTGGGGATGTGTCACGTGTTTTGTCATATTAGAATTCCTGCGCCGTAACATGCATGCGTGCTCCACCAGCTCTGCTCGTAAACGTTTCCCACAGCGTCTGTCGACATCCGGAAATGAAAGGTGATGCCACAACAGGAATCGGTTGCCACATCAACCATTAGGAGACCAAAATAGTTTTCTTATTTTTATCTCTGAGCAGATCTGAGCCCTTACATTGCGCACAGTTCATATGCTATATATGAATGATTATAGTTTTGCAAGACTGAAAATAACAGTGAAAAGACAGTTGCAAGGCAAGGGCTGAGAGTTTCAAAAGACTGGTGACACTGCAGCGATTAACGTGAAAATATTTCACACCCTCGCATCCTAGTTATCAATGTTGTACAAATGGTGTGCACTACTTAAGTAACAGGTTGTGCCTGCTCTGTTTAGCTCAGACTGGTCTCTGAGAGTGCACAATGGCATATGCACCTCTGCTGACCCTATCATCATTAGTGAAAGAATACAGCCAACACTGTTAACAACAGGGGTCTGGGGCAGGAGGAGACCTTCCATAAGGCAAGGGTCCAGAGAATTTACAGAATTTACATTTACTTATGTATATATAATGTATCATTTAAATGGTAGCAATATGTCTGCTGTAATATGAAATATTACAGCTTTGAGACCCCCCAGCTTTTTTCACACTCACATAAATCTTTAAGTCTGCCCCTAGCCTGGGGGTGCTTAATTTGTTAGTTATACATGAACTGCCATGGTTTACATGCTTTTAAGCATAATGTGTGTGTTTGTGTCGGGGGAGGATTATGACACATTTAACTCCTTCCAGCAGCATTCTGTGGTGTGTGACATCCCTGAAAGAAGGCTATACAAACACACACACACACACACACACACACGCATACTCACACACATACATATATACATGCAATGGATATAAAAAGTGTAACTATTAAAATACATAGGTTTTTGTGATGAGACCACAATAAATCATTTCAAAAATCTAATGCCGTGAAAATGTTTTTGTACCCTTCTCCTGACTGATACTTTTCTACAATGAGACCCCTTTGATGTTTTGTAAGCTCTCTGCGGACCATGGCTTTTACTGTAGGATGCAACTGAGTGAATGTCAGGAACATCCTACTAGGACAACCGAACGTTATTTGGGGTTAATCAGAGTCACTTTAATTGATGGCAGGTGCGTCCCCCAAAAGACTGAATGCTGTAAATAAATCAAAAGGTACTTGAAAAAAGTATTCATTTATGGGTGTGCTAACTTAAGCAACCAGCTTATTGTACCTTTTTAATTTTTTTATATGTTTCCTCCTAACAGGTTTGTTTGCTTTTCAATTGAATTGTACAGTTCATAGGTCACATTACAGGTGTGTGTGTGTGTGTGTGTGTGTGTGTGTGTGTGTGTATAGATGATGGAGGGATGGATGGATGGATGATATGTGCTGGAGGTCAGTGTTTAGAATGATGTGAGCTCTAAGCTCCATGGTGTGTGCCCAAGTTGTTCCTTACCTAGTTTCTCCTCAGGATGAACCACCGGTTCCAGGATGGCCTTCAGCTCAGCACTCTGGATCAGGTAGTTCTTCAGCTGAGTCATCATTAGCCTAATCTCCTGCAGCATCTCTGTGCTCGAGCTGTGCTGCTCCATGGTCTCCAGGGTGAAGGCCCGGTAGTCCCGGACCAAATTTCCAAAATAGGACTCGCGGTCCTGGGCCAGCTCTACGATGCGCTTCTTCAGCTTCCTATCGGCACTCATGAAGCTGATGAAGATGTGGGACAGATTGGCCATGGAGAGCCTCTGCTTGGCCTTGTCCAACATGACGGTGGAGCTCTTCTTCACTGGGATCACTGGGCTCCCAGTGACGTCAGTCTCCTCCTCCGTGCTGCTTGTTGAGTAGGAGTCGTGGTCGAGCTGAGTCACGCCGCCCTCGGGTGAGTACAGGGACACATCGGAGCCTTGGAGGTCAATGTTTGAGATGGAGCAATGCGTTGGCGTTGGGACTGTGAAAGTCTGGGAGGGAGCATCCTCAACTACTGCATCCAACTGCTCCCCCTGTGGTTCTTCTCCAATTGTTGGAATCGCTGGAGGGAAAGTAACATGGGATTGCCTCTTCTTCCTGGGTGGGGGGATGGGGGCCTGTTTCTTTATCGAGGCAACAGCAGGAGCCACAGGGTTAGTAGGCTTAGTCGGGAGGGTGGATTTGGTAGCTGTGGGAACCCGCTCATCTGGAGGACCTGTCTCTGAGCCTGGCGCATCGTCGATGCAGACCAGGGTAGCGACGGGCACCGAGCAGGCCTTCTCACTGCCATCACTTGGCATGGCCCCCTGCTCCTCTTCCTGCGCCAGGGGCTCTTCAGGCTGCTTTTCCAAATTCCTGCGACGGGGTGGGACGCTGGGGATGCTCCGCTGGGCTGGAGGCAGCGCTGCTGCAGGAACGCTGGAGCTGCATGGCGGTGGTGGCGGCGGAGGAAGCTGCACAGGCACACTCGGGCCTTCCCCTGCCGCACGCCCCCTGGGAGTGTAGAGGGGGGGATTAGTAACGTGTTGTAGGGCAGCAGAGGAAGCAGGCCAAGATGCCCGGCCTCTTGCCAGCTTGGCTGACGCTGATTCCTCGGGGAGTTGGGGCCGTGGTGGAAGAGGCGGGGGCCTCTTGTAGCGAGGCGGACCCTGACCCGAGGTGGTCAGACTCTGGCTCCTGGAGATGGGCGGCGTGTAAGACAGGCTGTTGCAGTACTCCTCGATGAAGATGGGATTAACGTACCACAGCCGATCATCCCCTACGGACGGCTGGAGCTCACATGAGCACTGGCTAGCATGGCTGTGGGTGGGGCCCCGGGATCCGGGGCAGACTTTCCCCACCTCAGGGCACTGGTTCAGGGCTGAGCCCCAGAATTCTGCAGGGCAGTGATGGTGAGAATGCAGATCAGAGCGGGACACTCGGTACTGAAAATGACACAATGCAAACTCAGACGCAATCAGAGTAGGATAAGTCTATACAGACTTAACACGTCTTCCTGCAGCTGGATCAAGTACGTCAATCAAGGCTTGGTGTCTCAAGTCTTTCCTGTACTGCCAGTTATTAAGCTACATCACTACTGCCTGCTTACCTGAGCCCAGGCTGGAGAACATTTCCATCTCCTCATACTTGGTTGCCCGGACAATAGCCTGGGGTAACTTCAGCTTGAATGGAAGAATATCTCTGGAGGAACAAAGGAGCATGATGCTCAATGGCAGGATGGACTAGATCTGTACGATTGGGAGACCAACAACAGACACGCATGGACCACGGGAGAACATGGATGATAATGGACCATGGTCTGATTGTTGTTGACTACTGTTCAGCACTTTAGGAATGATAACCTCTTTCAAAAAGGGATCAGGTAACACTGCATACATTTTATTTTTCGAAGAGAAGAAAAAATTCTAGTGACAGTTCAAGTGACTGGCAAATGTTAATAATCCAATTCTGGCTGTGATCACAGCTTGACAAAGGAAAAACTTCAGGAACCTTTTAAGTTGAAAAATGCCAGTAGAGTACTGAAGTGTGTCAAGCAGGAGGGGAGCCCTGAGTGTTTAAAAGCCCCACCCATCACAGCGTCCTGACAAGGGACCAACTCAGTGCCATAAACTGCAGTGTTCATCAAATTCCCCCCAGTGAGAAAAATGATATCAGCTCTCACAGCTGTCGGAAATGCAAATGGATGTCCATGGCCAAGGAGAGTAGAGCACGGAGCAGGACGTCGGGACTCTCTTACCGACTGACACAGTAGAACGCGATGAGTTTGAAAATGTCATCGAACACTAGGACTGAGCCGTCCACGTAGATCACTGCACGGAAGACAGGAAGGGGGGGGGGGAGGTGGTAATGAGCACTGGGCTTGTGATACAATGATGAGGTCTTCAGAAATACATAAAGACAAACACACACTCGTAGGCTGATAACCACGCAGAAGAGAATTTCCTGTTCTGTCACAGTAGGAACCTTAAGCATGCACAGGACAGCACAACACTTTGCCCAAAGCACTGCTGTGGCTCCTCCGTATGACTCTGATAGCATTACGCATCTCCTCCTGACAAACCGGTCAGAGGGGTCACGGGTCTCTTGGTTCGCTGTATTTAGAGAAGAAAGGAATGCTGTCTCTGGCAGAGTAATCAAGCAGGAAGTGGTGTTATCACATCAGCTCAGAAAAGGAAGTGGTCATTCTGTGAAAAATGGCCCAGACAGGTTTGCACATTAAGCTTTCATGTGCAGCCTCGCCTGATGCCGGAGAAGAGAGGTGCGGTTTCAGAGATCTCGGAGGCAGCCGGAAGGCGTCAGAACTGACTGAAAAAACCCAAATGTTAGATAGCCAGATGTTAGCCAGGTCCCCTGCATTTTTGGCCACTCACATGACTTCTGCTCCTTGATTAGCAGATCCTGGACTTGTGGCACCCCCTCCTGGTCAGAGAGGCGCACTGATAGGACCATCTTCTTCAGGCATGGATTTTTCCTCACTAGAAAGACCTAGATGTTGTTTTTTAAAAAATAAAAATAAAAAAGCAGTATTAATTAATGTTGTTGTGACCCAAACATTTACTTTTAACAGCTATCTGCCAGTACCTGTATCATTAAGAGAATTCTCCTACTACTGCAGCACTAGGTGCATTATTTTATAGCTTACTGAATAACTTTTATTTTATCATTTATATACTTTACTGCAACCAGGATACTGCAGCAAACCCACCTCCATGTCCCGCAGTACCATTTTACTGTGTGAGGAATTTGAGAGCCTTGCTCTGAAGTTCAGTACCATTTATGGAGTGTGGGAGCCTCGCTCTGTGGTTCTGTACCATATGCAAAGTATGATAGCCTCACTCTGTGATTTACCCTATACCTTGTAAAGAGTTTGATAGCCTCACTCCATGGTTCTGTATCCTGTATGGAGTGTGACAGCCTCGCTCCATGGTGTACCCTGTATGTAGTATGATAGCCTCGCTCTGTGGTGTACCCTGTATGCAGTGTGATAGCCTCGCTCTATGGTGTACCCTCTACCCTGTAAGCAGTATGATAGCCTCGCTCTGTGGTGTACCCTGTATGCAGTGTGATAGCCTCGCTTTGTGGTGTACCCTGTACCCTGTAAGCAGTGTGATAGCCTTGCTCTGTGGTGTACCCTGTACCCTGTATGCAGTGTGATAGCCTCGCTCTATGCTGTACTCTGTATGCAGTGTGATAGCCTCGCTCTATGGTGTACCCTGTACCCTGTAAGCAGTGTGATAGCCTCACTCTGTGGTGCACCCTGTATGTAGTGTGATAGCCTCGCTTTGTGGTGTACCCTGTATCCTGTAAGCAGTGTGATAGCCTCGCTCTGTGGTGTACCCTGTACCCTGTATGCAGTGTGATAACCTCGCTCTATGGTGTACTCTGTATGCAGTGTGATAGCCTTGCTCTATGGTGTACTCTGTATGCAGTGTGATAGCCTCGCTCTATGGTGTACCCTGTACCCTGTAAGCAGTGTGATAGCCTCACTCTGTGGTGCACCCTGTATGTAGTGTGATAGCCTCGCTTTGTGGTGTACCCTGTACCCTGTAAGCAGTGTGATAGCCTTGTTCTGTGGTGTACCCTGTACCCTGTATGCAGTGTGATAACCTCGCTCTATGGTGTACTCTGTATGCAGTGTGACAGCCTTGCTCTATGGTGTACCCTGTACCCTGTAAGCAGTGTGATAGCCTCACTCTGTGGTGTACCCTGTATGCAGTGTGATAGCCTCACTTTGTGGTGTACCCTGTACCCTGTAAGCAGTGTGATAGCCTTGCTCTGCGGTGTACCCTGTACCCTGTATGCAGTGTGATAGCCTCGCTCTATGGTGTACCCTGTATGCAGTGTGATAGCCTCGCTTTGTGGTGTACCCTGTACCCTGTAAGCAGTGTGATAGCCTTGCTCTGTGGTGTACCCTGTACCCTGTATGCAGTGTGATAGCCTCGCTCTATGCTGTACTCTGTACCCTGTAAGCAGTGGGTGAGCTGTTGACTCACCCCAGGAACCTCTTTCTGTAGGATGAGAGTAGCACGCTCAGGCGCCATGCCCAGCTGCAGCCACACGGGACATGTCTTTATGAGCCTCTCCAGAACGCTGATGCTCAGTGGCACAGATGGCACCAATGGCTGCATCAGGGTAGGGGAGGACTGGGATACAAAGTCCTGAGGGGGTGAAGAAGTCAGGTCCGGGGGGGAGGAAGGAGTGACAGGTATGGAAGGAGATGTGGGGGCTCCATGAGATGTAAGCCTCTGGTTCTTGGGAGAGAGTGGTCCGGGGCAGGAAGCCAGAGAGGGCTGCAGGTCCAGCAGGGGCATAGGCCCCACTGCTCTGTTTGAGGTGTTTTTCAGGAAAGCAGATGGGGAGGAGGAAGTTTCACAGGGGGAAGCTGGGACAGCTGACCCACTGTTGGAGGGCCGAGACTCTAGACTGACCCTTTGGAAAGATATGGGGGATGGGAGTGGTGTTACTAATAGGCATACTGCCTTCCCATGCACATCCTGACTCGTGCTGACTCACCCCCACACTGACTCCCTGTTCCTCCTTCAGCACTTTGATTCAATCCCAGCAGCCCTGAACAGCCTTGTCTTTCGTTTCACAGATAACAGAACTCCATCCACAATGCATCCAGACATCCTTCAGTTTGCTTTTAAAAAACACCCGGTGTGATGGCCTCGCTCAGTAGCGTACCCCTAACCCAAAAAGCAAGCCATCGAGGTGATGTATTTACACACAAAGTGAACCTTATGTCCGGTTAACAAATGGTTCTGAAAAAACCACATCTATGGCACCAGGTCTATGTATCAAAGCAGCATGTTTACTTAAGTAGCGCTAAATTTAACAAGAAGCTACTTATCTGAAAGTTTACATGCTCTCTTGTCTGGCAACTTCAAATGAATAATTGCGAATATAATTTAATTAATATTTTTAGATGTTTTAGGTACTATTTATACACTAAAACTTAAAAGTATTTTAATCCTGTTTCTTATTTTAAATAGGTTTTATGAGTTTTCTTTTTTATGCCATATCTGTTTTATGTTGTTATTTCCATTTGACACAATGGAAAAACCATCATAAATGAATAAATGACTGATTTCCTGATTTTTACACCACACCTACATTCTGGAATAAGGGGCAGGGCGGCAGCAGTTTGTGACTTTAGCTCAGTCACCTTATGAATAAGAACACAGGCTTGTTTTGTTTTTGCCGATTTTTTTTGTTACCCAGTTCCCCTCCGACCCTGAGCGGGCTTCGCAAACGGCGGCTCAGTTTGCCTGCCTTTGGGAAGGTGAAGCGCTCACGTACCGTGTTTCCTGAGTGACACCAGCCGTTCTCATCATCGCGGTGGCCATCGGAGCTGCGGCTGCACACGCCCGCCGTCCTCGTAGCTAAGTCAGACGCCGGCCCGCGGTGCCTGGGCCCTCCTCAGGCGGGGGGCACCCTCCATCTTCCACTCACCAGTCTTCCTCCTGAATTGCAAGATCCTCGGCCCTGAGCTGAGAAACAACAGAGGAGAGAGAGAAAAAAGAAGTACGGAAAAGGCTGCCCCCCCCCTCTCTCTACTTCCTGTGTTTCTAACAGCAGCTCTGTGTCTCTGAGAAGTTATCCGAGTGGTCAACAAGTTCTGCTAACAGCACAGCCCCCTCCCACTCTGCTCAGAGCACAGGGCCCGCCACACCTACCGGCCCCCAGCTTGTTGTCAGTCAGCGCCCCTCCCACCCCCAAAAAATCAACCATACTGGCCAAAAGTGCTCATCTGCAATTTGGAATAGCCCCTCCTCCGCCCACCCCTCAGCAGAGACCTTACTACTATATAACGGCGCCCGCGGCCGGGGCGGGGGGGGGGGGGGGGGGGGGGGGGGGGGGGTGGGGGGGGGGGGGGGGGGGGGTGGGGGGGGGGGGGCGGGGGGGGGGGCCGGGGGGG